>CM043017.1:146477227-147077227 GCA_023690525.1 Holotrichia oblita | reverse complement strand
ATAATTTTGAACAATTCATTTAGTTTAGCCACCTAATTTGTGAGCACCCAATTCTTACTTCATTACAAAATTTGAACATAAATGATCAAATAAATAACCAAAATAATCTCTAAAACGTGACAAGATGCAATAAATGAATAAATCGAAAAGAAAATACTACACTTACTCTTTTATTTAGCTTCTCTCTCACCAAAGGTTTGATTATTTTCCAAACAATACTGAATAACATAGGGTTATTGACAAAATGCACTTCCTTTAATCTTAAAGGCATAGCATCTTGAATGAAACTCATTAATTTCACAGCGAAAGCTGGTGTAAGTGCACCAATTTGTTTCATTCCCAAACCCTTGTAATCCATAATTACAACTGCTCCCCGAATTTGAGTTTCTGGTTCAAGCATAGCAGCTAAATGGACCAGGTATAAAATTCGAAGCAATTGGTCAGCAGATACTTTCGATGGGTTCCAACTGGCTCCAAGATTAACCAATAGAACTCTACGTCCTTTATGGTCGCGATTGGTTAAAACGTTTACTACATTATGATTGCTGATCGCCTCTTTTTTCTTGTTCTGGTAAGAGGTCATATAAAATGTCCTTGTACTTAGCTCTATAGTCAGCAATCCGTTTCATCTACAAAAAATGCAATTACTAAAAATATATAATTATTATGTTTCTACATTATCTCTAGAGCACTTGTTACGAATTAATTACACAAGAACAATGACAATTTAATGTGTAATCTAATTTAGGTTAAAAGTGTTTACACAAAATTCGCGATTGTAATACCAGTAAAAAATCACAAACATGGTGATGTATCTATGTACTTTCGCTAACCACTTATGACGAATCATCAGTGAAGTATATGAAATAAACATTATGTAACATGCAGTTTTGTATATAAATAGCAACGTTTCTTACTCACCAAATCATAAGCACTTTTAGCATAGAACTTGCATGGTCTCAAAAAGAACATCAGGAACTCATCGTCCAATTCATATTTCATTGTCTTATCTTCAACCAATAATTGTCGAAGTTCTTCGAGACCTTTAGCGATATTTTCTGGTGTTTCGCGTAATTCATCGTGAGCGATTTTCAGAATTTCATCGCTTGGTGGATTGGTTTCTATTACGAATGGAGGTTGAGCCATCTGATTAGAAAAAGAAACAGAGAGAATTAAAATGCAATTGCTTATTTGTCTAAACTGTTATATATCAAATCAGTAAAGCTGCTAAAAATGTGCAGTACAGTAGTAGCATTTTGTTGAAAATAACTAATCTTGGCCTTAAGCCTGGTGCGGTCAAGTAATTTGATCCTGTAGATTTTATTCTGTACCTCTTGTTTATTTGTCATTTTTCTAGTAAGTAGTGACGGTTTCTACGTGTGATTATTAGTAAGAAATATTTAAGAAAACTTTATAACATTTTTCTGCATCAAATTTTCAACCAAACTACAGAGTATTAAAGAAAAAGGGAATGTAGGTATACGATTGAATAACAAAAAGAAGCACATTGGATCTTTTCTTGTAAAGAAATATCCAAATATATATATTCAAAAGGCTATAAATAATTGACTGCAGCTAACGCTAAATATACAGCGTGTAAAAGCCAAATGGAATAAATTCATTATTTCGGTTATAATAAGTATTTATAAAAAATACCGAAACACGTAAAATTTAAATTACAAATTGACAGTCTAGAACGTGAAAATACGATCTCTACCTTCCACCCTCTTCGAATGACAGGTACAACCCCCATTTTTGTAAATAGGAAGTATAGGCTTGTGATATATCGTTTGAAAGGTCTCTTTATTCTCTATTCAAAGATGTTATCGTTTTTAAATTTGTTGTAACAATTAAGATGTTGTTATCGTTTGAATTAACAAATCATTTTACAATTTCTTATTTGTTCAGCAAATCTGAATATATTTTAATTTTCAAGAAGGTGGTTTAAAATGAAACATTTTAATTTGATCAACGTGACTCTTTTCGCCTCTATTATAAACTAATTTGTCAAATAAAAAGTGTCAGAATTAAAACGAAGATATTTTGTTACTGAATACTGAAATGTCTAGATTTGTATCTATCACATACAGTTGCTGTTAATTACTCTTGTTACAGATGTGAAAAACTTTTTATGTGAAAATTTAATAATTTAATAATCGTAAAGCTGGAATAGACAAAAATAAAACCTGCCCCGGGCGCTTACTATTACGAAAGAAGATACTGTTTTTAAAGGCTTTACACTCTACAGGAAATATGCAGTCCTTTGGCCTCCTGATGTGTTTGTAGATTACAGAAAAGGTAAAGAGACAGCTGGTAGGAGTTCATAAAATTAGAACTGTTTCTAAAGAGATCTCAGAGTTTTTTAAATTAGAATAGTTGATTGCAAATTGAGGCAATCTGGTTACCCTTAAGGAATTTGGAAGCTGGAAGTCTGGAGCAGTTACAGAGCGGTATATTGAGGAATCAGATATCGAAACAACTTTTTGCTCCGATAACATAATAATAATATAATCTACAGTTTTCGAAATATACTTTTGAATAGGAAACTAAAATATCTTGCTCTAATGCTCTGAATATCCCTAAAGATCCAATAAATATTGATGTATCTCCAAAAGTTTGTTCCAAAAATAATGCCCCCAGCAACAACGAAATGAAAAAAGTTTCAATTTTTTCGAAACAATAAGTGTTTGTTTTGTGTCATTTTTATATTTGTTCACAAACAAAATAGTGTTATATTCTTGTTTAATTTATTTAAAAAACTATGAATAAATCATTTTTTCTTTCTCTTTCGATGTTGACAATCACTTAAGGATGTGACAGAAAATGTATACAACAACAAGGACTGCTGGGAGCCGTCAATGCACAGAGAAATCGTCCGGAAATCGACAGCCACGCTTGATGTTTTTATTTTTTAAATAATTAGTTGCTTATCGTGTACTTCGAGCAATTTTACCTGTAGAATTTAATATATTGTAAATGAATTGTTAAGGTCTGCATGTTGTATCATCTATGTTTTGAATAAAGAAGTTAGCAATGATGAATACTTAACTTAGACGCGGTGTATATTAACATACGGATACAAATAATCGAATTAGTAGCGTAGTAGGTGCTACTTCGTCCGGGGCTAACAAATTCACATCCTGATATTGCTATTTTGATACACACTATGCAAAACTATCCAAACCAAGCTGCAGTGGTAAGAGCAAGTCGATGGGACACTTTACTCATGCTTAATTACACGAAAAGAGCTGCAACGGTAGTGTTGCAAAGCAACACAATTTATGAAGCTGCTACAGCTGCTCATACCACAAAAAAATTTATTGGTCTTCAAAACCGATTTCAATAAATACCAACGTTAATACGTTCATGCAAATGCGTACAAAAGATGTGGTTCTCTAATTCGTATTCTGTGTTCGGCCGGACCAATAGGTGCCATCTATATTTGCAAAACAAATGAGCAGCACTCAAAAGGATTTATTTCATCTTCAGCCCTCAAAACCTAAACTGTTTATAAATTATAACGTGTCATTCTTCAATCATTAAACAATCGTTTCTACCAGTTTAGTTTCACACACTGTTGTTGCAACTTTTGGAGATATATTCAGAATGAACATAAGTAGGAAATTGATAAATAATCTATCCAAATTACAAAGCTGTAATGTACATGTTCAAAGGTAAACTGGCATCTAAAAAACGATAACCAAATTTGAAACAAAAATGGTAGCCAATCAAGAATAATCATTTACTTATATTAATTAAAAGAAACCATAGGCGGTGGATTGAAATTACAATCAGATACTGACACTTAATGCTTGATTATGAGGAAGTACTATACCCGTCATTTTTCTTGAACAAACAAAAATTTTAAAAACATAGGGGTACAATAAATACTGAATGCTTTCTGTTTGCTTAAATACATATTAACTTATCAACTAATTATAAGCTAATAACCTTCATAACATAATGCACATGAAGATCGATTTCATACTTACAAGGTCAAAAAGATAATAGATTGTTCTAAATATGATTGATAAGATTTACACTTGATTATCAATTATGTTTGTTGTAGATAAAAATAACAAAGACAATTTAAAATATATTTTTGGCAGAAATACTTTAATTCTTTTATTACAAGTTTACATAACTTTAAGAATAATGTAGGTAAGTATATCAATTCAAAAATACTAATATTAATACCAAAACGAGCAAATTTCATAAACGTACCTTATAAGATACATAAACTCCTGAAACACACTGTAACTGTATAACTATGTATAACACAAATTTACGCACATATAATGAACCGATTATTTGAGTAACCTGACCCTTTTATAGATTACCTTTTATCTGCAAACTGTATTTATCGCACAAAGTTCATGTTACATCTTAAATTTATTTCTCTATTTTTCCCACTTGAAATGGAGTAGCTCCCACAATAACAATACAATCAACTGTCAAGCAACAATTTCCAACGTAAATGACAGTATTAAATATGTAATAAGTAACAATGCTAATGATACATAGATACATATATTATATAAAATGATTTTTCTAATTGGTTGCATGTATGTATCAAACGATTTTATACTTAATTTTAAAATTTGATTTTGATGCAATTGAAATAAATTGGTTGCATTGTTACTGACGTGGATTGCCTTAACAATTTAATAAGCAAT
Source organism: Holotrichia oblita (assembly GCA_023690525.1). Lineage (NCBI taxonomy): Eukaryota > Metazoa > Arthropoda > Insecta > Coleoptera > Scarabaeidae > Holotrichia > Holotrichia oblita. The sequence continues at coordinate 147,072,551 of CM043017.1, read as the reverse complement.
TATGGAAATTCTACAAATTTGTACCTAATTCATTTGCAATGATATAACATTGAATTTTGGATTACAAAAATGTATTTCTGGTCATTCGAGAATGTATATGATTTGTAGATAAGTATAAAGTAATAACAACATTTCACATAAAATAAACTGTCGATTTAAAATAACTTCATATTTCAAAGATTACAGTATTCTGTACTGGACCTTATTGGTTTGAAGAAAATGATTCTGGATATTATGTTCATATGTTCAATTTAAAAAATTGCAACGAATAAACATCTGCTTTCAATAAAACGAATACAGACAGTATTATGTAGTAGTAGCAATTTTCTGCAACAATTAAGCCATCAATTCTCTAGCAACATCGCCAGATTTTGGACTTTTTGAAATAAAAGTAGCAAACAGTAAAACAATTATAATCGCGCAGGATATCTCTCGGAATAAGCACTGTAGCCTGAATTAACTTAAAGAGGATAAATCCATCACAATCTTACCCGCAGACAAAAGAAATGAAACTATAATAATAAGTCCGGAAAGCTAACTATGCATAACATCGGTGAAGAACATAAATATTTTCAAAAATCCACAAACCAGATATCCCATTGAGACCAATTTGTAGCTTCTAAATTTATCTTTGCCTTGTTAGGACGCCAAAGATAAATTGGAAAATTATAGACCTGTAGCATTAATTCCTGCTATTTCTAAGATAATCGAAAGACTAGTCCACAAAAGAATCCAGAAATTTATACAAAAAGAGAACATTCTACCTGAAAATCAAAACGGATACACAAGAAATAGATCTGCAACGAGAGCCATATTTCAGTTGCTTTATGAAGTGGTACTAGGATTCAACAAAAAAGAGAAGATAGCGTGTCCATTGATGGATTTATCAAGAGCCTTCGACTGTGTTCACCACAACATACTTTGTTTAAAGCTGGAAAGATTGGGATACCGGGGCATACCTCTTAATTGAATAAGATCGTATGTACTTATCAGGGAGAAAGCAGTGCATCTTGGCATATGAGAAATATGGAGTGCCTCAAGGTTCTATTTTGGGGCCGTTTCTCTTCTTGCTCTACATATGTAAACGACTTACCATCTGTCTCCAAGGAGCTCACCATCCTATTTTCAAAGGCCTCTTCTGGCGCAGGCGAGAGCAGCATCTGTATTAACCAATATCGTGGAGAGAAATTGTGCAACATTTGGCAGCTGGTTCTCATCAAATCACCTGAAACTTAATGTCAATAAAACCAAACTCTTGACATTTAATGAATGCCAAGACGAGGTAAGAAGCACTTACAATAATGTTGATCACGAAAACTGTTACGAAACATTATTTTTGGGGGTGAAAATTGATAGCAAACTCTCCTGGAAACCGCACGTGAAATATTTTGTGTCTACACTGCATAGCCGACAGTGTATCCAAATGGAATACTACCGGTCGTAAACTCTGGGTATCACCTCGATGTTATGAGAAAAAATAACAGATATTTGTATACTTTCCGTAGTTGTAACAATAATCGCTAATGACTCAAAATCTAATAAAGATAGATATATGAGACCTTAATACGAATCGATGTAGAATTTCTTGCTGAATTAAGTGCTACAATAAGAACTACTATGTGCCATTTGAAAAAAAAGAATTTTTAATGTTTGAAGATATCTGAATTGGTTACTAATTTCTGCACAGCCTGTATAAATTTTGTTGAAAGTTATGAGAGTTGTCAGTATCTATGACCCTTTACTTTCGTTTGCAGAAGTTTGGTATCTCACGCTTCAAAGGGCTTTACAATATTAATTTTTCTTGAAGATGGTGCAATAGCAAAATTTTAAGGAAAATTGTAAATATCTTCGAAACAGTTGAATTTAGGTATAGCAAACCCTAATACAAAATATTTGCAAATAATGCGTAGAATCGACTGCATTGAAAAAAAGTAGACCATTGTATTTAAAATAACAAAGTTTCTATTTACTTCCGGTATAACCAGAAGTCAGATTTCGTTGAGTATATTTTAAAACAATAGAACCTATACCACAAATTAAACTGTCAAATTTTCAGAATTGTACTAAAAGTAGATTCCGTAAACTAACGAATTTCGTGAAAGACCCTGTATATATATTATTATTATTATTCTAGCTAAATTCCTGCTAGACATTATAACTTCTGTAGCAGGCAAGACAGTCTGCTATCAAAAATACTAGGCATTCACTCGACATCAAACTAGAAGAGAGTGAGCAACAAATTCGGAATAGCATCCCCACTCTCCCCAATACCGAGCAGCAATACATGAAAGTGTTGGAAAGAAGATCGATCGATACATATAGGGTCAAGCCCAAGTTGTGGTAAAGATATGTGGACGACACGTTTGTCATATGCCCAAATGGTGATGACATCAAAAGGATTCCTACATCCAAGCAACATCGAAGAATCCATCAAATTCACAATGAAGGAGGAAGTTCGCAATACTAACTAGTAAGCAATAGTAGCGATAAAACACTGAAGACTACCGTATACAGAAAACCTACATACACAGGAGAGAACAATATGTATAGTATATAGCACGATCTAAGAAAATAGCTTTTTGATGCGTAAATACTCTATATCCAGCGTTTAGTGAAATAAAATTTAAAATGAATACAATTCTTTTACTAGGACTTATCTACATCTATATCGTATTTTTGATTTTCGTCAGGAGTAAATTGTAAAAGATTACAATTCTCAAAATTGTAACAATAAATGCAAATTATAAGCATGAGCTTTCCTTATTGATAAATTAAAATAGATTGTTATTCAACATTCAATTTACAATTGTTTGCTCTATACAAATTTAAATAAAAACACAAAATAAAATGTTGAAAGTTAAAGATCTTTTGGAAATTTGATTTGACAACCCAGAATAAATAATAAAATCCTTATAGTTAATGGTAATGGTAATAGGGAGTTGTATTGAATAACAATAATTTAGTAGGTATGTTTCTATTCTTCGCATTAATATACATACATATATCATTCACAATTATCACAATTTCAAATTACATTTGTTTTATAGAGATATACGTACTTATTGTTATTACTTAGCCCCTAATACTTTCTATTACGGTCCTTGTATTTACCAGTTGACAGGCCACGGTTTATAATCCCTTTGTAAACAAATCGTACTTAAATAAGTAAAAATACCGCAATAACACAATTAATATTTATTAGATCGTGCAATACACTATACACTTTCGACATTTTACATCGAAATTAAAGTGAGCAGATGTTTATATAATAGAAGTCAAGCCATATGCTTAAATGAAAGAGACAAAGAGAAAGCATGCCGTAGCATATGTGATACGCTAAAATCAAACGAATAAGGAGATAAAACTTTGTCAAAGGTAAAAGAACAACCACTATTATTACATCACTTCTTGAAAACAACAGCCAATCAAAATCAACAAACAAAAACTAAACATTGGAGAAACTTCGACTTCGTGTCAATTTGACAATTAAATCACTCCAGCCCTACGGGCTGTCGTGATTTAAATGCTTGTCAAATTGACACTCGTCTTCGTCGCTATGCAACAAGCATTCGTGAAATTATCGATAAATTCAAAGCTCTTATGGTATTACTACAGATAATTATTGTCATTTTGACGCATCTATTTAATTCTGTATCTACTCAATTTGAAGATGCCTCAACATTTTAGCAGATTTTTGAAAACGGGTGGTTATTACGACGGGTTGTCCAAGAGTTTAATTTGAATAAAAATACTATCCTGAAATGACGTAAGATCAACAAGAAATGTTGGATCAGGAAGAACAAAGGCTACTACTGCAAATAACAATGGAGCATTTATTACCAACCTCCAAGATAATCCCTTTTCTATCGCTTTAACAACAAAAAAGGAACTGTATTTCCTTGATCGCATAGAACAGCTCTTCGTTGTTATTGAAAACTCTAATTTAAGAAACTATTCTGCTCCTAGAAAATGGTTTTTAACTCAAGCACAACAACAACAATATGTTAATATGAAGAATCATTTTTGGGAAAGTGTCATCGGTAAAATGCGGTTATATGAACCCCATTGAGACTGTCTGGACTAATATAGGCAAAAAAAAAATTATTTTATTTAGTTGTTGATCCCAAAATTCAGAAGAGTTGTGGCAAGCACTCGAAAAGTGTTGGGAATAAGTTGCACCAGAATACATACAGATTTTAATTTATTCACTGCCACAATGTCTTCAGAGCATCACTGACCAAAATTGTGGTTTTACAAATTACTAGTTTCATTAGTTAACTTTATGAAGAATAGTAACATAATAACTTTTCTAAATGTAAAATTGACAAATTAAATTATAACTTGTTTAGAATATGATCAGATTATTTGGCTTGATACTCTAGAAATAAGTACAAATACATCAAGTATTAAGACGCTATTAAGGCTTGTCCCCATTTTTTATGTCACCCATGGGACTTATATAAATGTATAAATATTCATACTGTAGAGATGGGCCACACTTTTGATTTTCACAATGTTGAGGTCTTGAATTTTGAACGTAATAAATCAAAACCTAATTTCTTGGAAATTTGCTTTATACAGAATACTATTGCTTCAATTAATGTTAGGAAAGATGTTGAGAACCTAATCATCATTTATTCTGATTTAATCACTTAATATTTAATTGATTTCACCTTTATACTTCTTTCGTAATTTCATTCATTTCAAAATTTTGTTTGTCTCATTTGATACTTGATTGTATTCATTCCTTGCATTTTTCTTTTTGCAATTGACTGTAATTTGTTTCGTTTTTAAATCTCTACACGGATCTGATTTTTGGATATTATTGAATATTGTTTTTAATATCTTTACTCTGGCAAAACCTCAACATAACGTCTTTGCATTTAAGTATGGTTTTAAAATTTAGACAGCTGTGTTTTAATAATTTTATAATGTATTTATTCATCAAAGTTACAACGTCAATTAATGCTAATTATTTAGTATAAAAGTTCAATTGAGTAAGTAGTCTCAATTATTATTCTATTTTTTATTTTTTCTTTTTATGTTCTATTATTTTTTAACAGTTGTCCTGAAGAAGTTCGCATTCCCGAACTAAAATTTGACACTTCAATAAAGAACTTAATCAATAACTGGGCCTTTTCATCTTGCTTGTATAAGTTTGGCTGTGGTCGTTTCTAAATGTATCATTTACATTACCGACAAATGTATTTGCACCTGTTTGCACCACATTGTGCTTAACTTGCGAAATATTTTGATTGAAATCAATTGGGTCAATAAATATTATTGTTTTATATCAAATTAACCTAAAAACTTTTAAGGGAGAGATAAAAATCTCTAGAAATTTTAATAATATCGTTACAGATATCTGTTTGAAATGAAATTATTTAGCTTATAGAATTAATTAAACAAAAATAACTAAATAGGATGTTGATTTCATTTTATTTTCGATTTGTCCACAAGAATTCCATATCTTAAAAAAATCAGTATACCCTTCTATACATGGCCACCACTCCTTACTACTATAGTTCACTCTTTCCAAGTTACCACCCCAGTCTTGCGGTAAGCAGTCTGGATGTATATGCTGGCGCAAGGTTTTTAACTCATATCCGTGGATGTGAGTCTTAAAAAGAAAATAATTGTTTGGTTAGCATTTTACATCAAAATTTTATACTGTACCCGTTGTCTTGTTTTTTGACTCTGCAAAGGTGATAATATTTTCCATACGATACTCCATATCAAGGGATTATTCACTATATGCAGTCCTTTAAATCGTAAAGGCGTTGCCTCTTGCAGAAGAGACATTAACTTAATCCCAAACGTAGGCGTAAAGGCTCGCACTTGTGACATACTCATGCCCTTCAGATCGAAAAGAATGACAATTCCATGGACTTGAGTTTCAGGTTCTAATATGGCGCCAATTTGTATAATGTAAAGGATACGTAATAGTTGGTCAGTATTTAGCTCGTTAGTATCCCATACTGCACCACAGTTAACCACCAGTATCCTTCTACCATATTGATCTCTATTTGTTAAAACATTTACCACACGGTTAGTCATTATTCTTGATTTTTCGTGTTCGGGGAGAAGACTGTAATACATATCTTTATATCTTAATCTAAACAGAGCGATACTTTTCATCTACAACGCAATCAAACAGTAAGTTTCAATGATGTAATCTCATTTACTTACTAATTTATAAGCTTCGAGTGCATAGTACTTGCATGGTCTTAAGAATATCTTGAGAAAATCATCATTAGTCATATAATGCATACTAGTGTCTTCTGCCAATAATTGTCTTAATTCGCATAAGCCCTGGTTGACATTCTCTGGCGTTTCCCTTAATTCTCTTTCGGCCACTTTTTGACAGCATTGTGATATCGGTCCGAGATCTAACGAAAACGGATTCGCCTTTTGTGGTATGCAGGACTTTCTAGGTGTAGAAACCCCTGTATAGGATTTATATGCCTGGCAAAACTTAACGTATTGATAACATACGTGCAACATGCCGGCTCCACGTTAGATGGTCGAACCATAGGAAACCTCTCTATTTAACTCGCATTGTCACATCCTCACCGTTTGACGTTTTATCACTAAGGTAAAGGTGGGCAACTGTATCTCACCTACTCGATCTTCGTTTTTTCTTCTTTTTCTTCTTGAATTCTCTAACAAAATGTCGGTGTGGGTATAATGGTCATGTTGAAATATTCCGAATTGCAGTGACTTTAATTTGACTGCATCAATCGCAACGTGATTTATACTTTTTTTATTAAATCTACCTGTAGAAAATTGCATGTCATTTTTAATTGACAACTTCACATCTTCACACATGGGAGTAACATATGCCTTGACAATTAATCATAATCATGCTCATCATGCTATCTTAACATGTGACACAAAAATTCGTTTAGGTATTAGCTGCTTTTCGGTGTAAAATATTGCGAAAACTGAAAAGCGTTTTGGTATCGTATACTGTATGATTTTTTTCTACTACTCTTTGATAATATGAAATTAAAAATGATTATTTTTATAAAATATTCAGACATTTCAAATAAATTTTATAGTTTGAAGTATGTAATTTGGAACGGTTTAGAAGGTTTTTACGCAGTTACGATTAGTTGTCAACGTAAACTGTCACTATAGCTTGCATGACATTTCAAGTTTCAATAGATCACAATCTACATCGCAACCAATTTTATCAACTTATGAACTCGCCCCAGCGGAAATTGACTGTACATGAATATGAAGGCATTGTTAGAAAGGGATGGTAAAATCGATGGGTTACTCAACTACTCTGTGTCTGTAATTGTTTGTACTCCAATTAAATGTGTATGCCTGCAATGATATCAAGATTTACTGATAACCCTGCCACTTGAACTAGATACATAGACGTAGCCACGTAGCTAAATAAATTGTTATTCATTGTATTGTTAGTTGTCATTATCGGGCTTGTAAAAATTAATTTCTCTGATTTTTTCATATTTATACCTTTAATTTTGAACAGTTCTTTTCCGAGCTCGTTAATTATAGTTTGTAAGTTATAGGTAAGTAATAATTTAATTTAATTGCATGAATTGCAACTTTTGTTTCAATAACAACTTAACTTTTCCGAATATTGTATGGAAAGCCAAATATGTTTACATCTGAACAAAACGCACACATTCTGCCTAATCAAGCCTAATCAAAATATCAACTATAAAGTTAGTTATGAGAATATAACCTCATTGTGCTTTAGAGCTTGTCATTATTCTGAACAATATGGTCATGTCGTGGTTCTATGCTATGCTACTGGATTTCACCAACTGTAGAAAAATGAAATACATATTATTATAAATATTTCTTCTGTTTCTTCTTGTTCTCCTCCTTCTTCTTCTTCTTCGCCTTCTTCTTCTTTTTTTTCTTTTCCTTCTTTATCTTTGCCTTCTTGTTCTCCTTCTTCTTCTCTTTCTTCTCCTTCTTCTTCTTCATCTCCTCTTTTCCTCCTTTTTTCTCCTTATTCTTATCCGTCTTCTTCTCCTTCTTCTCTTCTCCTTCTTCTTCTCCTTCTTCTTCTTTCTTCTTCTCCTTCTCCTTTTCTTCTCCTCCTTCTTCTTCTTCTTCTTCTTCTCCTTCTTCTTCTCCTTCTTCTTCTCCTTCTTCTTCTCCTTCTTCTCTCCTTCTTCTTCTTCTTCTTCTTCTCCTTCTTCTTCTCCTTCTTCTTCTCCTTCTTCTTGTTCTCCTCTTCTTCTTCTTCTTCGCCTTCTTCTTCTTCTTTTTCTTTTCCTTCTTTATCTTTGCCTTCTTATTCTCCTTCTTCTTCTCTTTCCTTTCCTCTTTCTTCTTCTCTTTCTTCTCCTTCTTCTTCTTCTTATCCTTCTTCTCCTTCTTCACCTTGTTCTTTTCCTCCTTCTTCTCCTGCTTCTTCTCCTTCTTCTTCTCCTTCTTCTTCTCCTTCTTCTTCTCCTTCTTCTTCTCCTTCTTCTTCTCCTTCTTCTTCTCCTTCTTCTTCTCCTTCTCCTTCTCTTCTTCTTCTCCTTCTTCTTCTCCTTCTTCTTCTCCTTCTTCTTCTCCTTCTTCTTCTCTTCTTCTTCTTCTTCTTCTTCTTCTTCTTGTTCTCCTCCTTCTTCTTCTTCGCCTTCTTCTTCTTCTTTTTCTTTTCCTTCTTTATCTTTGCCTTCTTATTCTCCTTCTTCTTCTCTTTCCTTTCCTCTTTCTTCTTCTCTTTCTTCTCCTTCTTCTTCTTCTTATCCTTCTTCTCCTTCTTCACCTTGTTCTTTTCCTCCTTCTTCTCCTGCTTCTTCTCCTTCTTCTTCTCCTTCTTCTTCTCCTTCTTCTTCTCTTCTTATTCTTATTCATTCTTCTTCTCCTTCTTCTTCTCGTTCTTCTTCTCCTTCTTCTTCTCCCTCTTCTTCTTCAAAGGTCTAAAGTTCAAACAAAAACCTGGCATACCAAGAAAAAAAATGGTGCGGCACTGATGCAGCAATGTTCAGTAACAGAGCTAAAATCGCTCTAAAAACAATCTCTCTTGGAACAGATGTAATATATAAAATTACGGAGAAAGAGTTAATAGAAAATAATTATATAAAATAAAAGAAAATCAAGAAGAAGAGATAGAATACTTAACAAAATTTAATTCACGAAAATCCAAAGAAAATGAACGAATTTCCTGACATTGTTAAAACATCGCTGGAAAAAGTGATGAAACAGTAAGAATCAGATGTCGATAAAAACAGAGATGATTTGGGTTATGTTCTAAGATTTATTTTATTCAAATTTCGGCCGAACTGGATTAGTATATTATGCAATGAGCATTTAATGATAGCTATTAAGACACGAGTACGAAAATTACAATACGAGGCGAAGCCGAGTATTGTATTGAATACGAGTGTCTTAAAAGCCATTAAATGCGAGTTGCATGCACTATTTTTTCTATGACCCCATAATATCATACGTATTTCTTTCATTTTTACTATAGTTAAATAGATACAGAGAACTGTCAAGTTTAATTAATTTTTATATCTGTCAAACATGTAGTCACGGCCATATTGAATATTGGAATGTCGCATTCCTATTGGATATAAACTTGTATCGTAATGAAAAATCTGTATTCCTATTGGATATAAGTAAACTTGTATCATAATGAAAATCTGTATCGTAATGGACATCATTAAAGTACAGGTTCAGTATATCTAATAATCCAATTGAAGCATGGGAGTAGAAAAATAATAAAATTCAATTCTGAATAATATAGACAGTTGATATCTACCAACACATACTAGTGAGATATAATATCTACAATTACAGACTAGAAAACCCTTCAATATATGTAAATGCGATTTCTTTTGTTATAAATTTTTGCCATGAAAGAAGCATCTTTCTTACTATTTAAACATTTAGGTGATTTTGATCCATATCAAATCTAATAATATAATGCCGATTACTTATTAGTCAACAAGAGATTTCCTTACAAACAAAGACGTTTTTTCTTTTCAGCGTTTCCAGATATCCCAATCATCACGGAATATTTTACAAAACATATTTATTCATCGGAAGGGTTATTCGTATGTATACCTACGTAGTAAATATATACGCTATTATATTTATATACAAATATAAACACCATACTATATAGACTTAATTTTTTATACAAAAACAAGATATATTTACAAAAAGTTTTAGAAAAATATAAATGGCAGTCTATAAATATCAATTATATAATGTTAAAATAGACAGTCTGTCCTTCCACATGAATTCCATTTCCTGTAAAAGGATTCGTAATCTTTCAACGCAGGATACCAATCCTTTCCTGTGTAATCTAGCTTTGGATGAGTACCACCGTAATCTTCAGGTAACATGTCTGGATCCAGGAATTTGTGCAAAGATTTCATATCTTTCTGATGAAAATGAATCTGCAATTTTTAATTATTATTTCTTGAAAATTGTCTAATAACATAATAATCACTTACTCTATTACTAAATTTCTCATTAATGAAAGGCTTTACTACCTGCCAGGCCAACTTAAATACCACTGGATTATTAACCATATGGAGCTCCTTCAATCTCAAAGGTAATGCTTCTTGTATAAAAGATGTAAGCTTCTTAGCGAATGATGGCGTAAAAGCTCGCACCTGTTTCATGCCTAGATCCTTCAGATCCATTATCACAACGATCCCACGTACCTGCGTCTCTGGCTCTAACAAAGCGGCTAGATGCAACACATACAGCATCCTCAAAATTTGATCAGTGCTTACTTTGGAAGGATTCCAATTAGCACCTGTGTAGCATAATAAAACTCGACGTCCGTTTTGATCACGATTTACCAAGATATTCAAGAGATCGTAATTCAGAAAAGTTTCTTTTTCATCTTCTGGTACTAAGTTTAAGAATAAGGAGGCATATTTGGCACGGAAATCTGCTATTCTTTTCATCTAAACAAGAAGCAAGTTTTAAATAAGATTGTGATTAAATTTGTTATAATTATTTATGTAGGTTCACTTTAGATCAATAAATTAACAATGAATTTGGCTTTAGTCGCTTTAATTACATTTTTGTTAGAACTTCGATAGACACTGTATACAAGATATACAAGGTGAATCACCGAACTGGGCAATTGGATGTATATGAATTTTCGAACGAGAAGTGACGCTAAAACTTTGGAATTAAGAGTAATTACCTGCAAACAAAGTTTTTTCGTTATTTTAAATGGAAATATATATATTTTTGTTTTATTTTTGCATTTTACATGACCTTCTAAAACAACTTCTATAATACGTCATTCTAGCTAGCTATGACTATTTAAATTTTGTTTATTTCTCTTTTTTAAATAACACTTGAGGTTATCCATAATAAAGACATCCAATATTGCATTTGAACGTGTTCATCATCTAGTTCACATCTATTTGGATATGAGAGAAGTTTCTGCAAAATGAATCCCTAAATGTCTGAATGTTGACCAGAAGCGTGCAAACGTGAAAGCATCACCGTCAATCTCTGCTCGCTTTTAAAATGATGCAGACTTCTTAAGGAGTATTGTTACTATGGATGGAAATTTGGGTACATTTCAACGAACCAGAAACAAAGCAATAATCGATGGAATGAAGAGAGAATTTGATAGAAAAGTTCTTGCATCAGTTTTTTGAGATTGCCATGGAGTGAGCATGATTGATTTTCTGAATAAGGGTGGAACAATAACCGGGAATTATTATTTGACGTTTCTGACCACTCTACGAGAAGAAATTATGCAGAGAAGATGCGAAAAGTTGTCCAAAGGTGTTGCTCTTTTTTGCAGGACAAAGTCACTGCACACAAATGACATGTTGCCATGGAAACAATTCGTGAATTTTCTTCTAACGAAGGTGATATAGAAGGTGTGAAGGAGGTTTGCAGAGCAAGATAAAAAAAATTCTTTTTGAAAAGTCTAGGGGCGTTGCAGATTCGTTGAAATGAATATATCCAATTAAGAGAAGAATATGTTGAATAATATTAAAATATTTTGACTTTAGTCCTACAGTAGGCTAAGAATTTTTCAATACCTCCTCGTAATAGCTTTACCTCTTTCTAGTATATCAGAGCAGGCTTCTCAAAGACGAATCTTGGGCCACTGTTATTTACTAAATTTATCGATGACCCGTTGCAATATTTGTCATGTCTTGATTATGTCAGTGACGTAAAATTGTATTTCAGTATTTCTAACCTGGACTAAGTACAAGGTGATCAAAATAATTTATATGAGTTGATCTAAAACGTATAATCTACTCCTTAATACAGTAAACACAATTTTCTCTCCTTTATATGTAAAACACACTCGCACTATTAAAGACCTGTTTTTTTTTCAAACCAACGCTGTTAGTTAAGCTATATATTCAAAAGACTTTTAAACATGCTTCCCAAATGTTAGGATTTGTTCTAGCATCGTCTAAGCATTTTAATTACAAAATTCCAACAACATTCAATATAAAGGCTGTTAAGCAGCAAACCCATATTAAATGCCAAATATACAATGAAAAATATATAGAAAACAATGAATTAAAAACTTGAGCAGATGAGCAGACATGATCGGCATCATTAGATACACACAAGCCATCATTGTGTCCTTGAGGGTAATGTTCAAGTGTATTTTATCAATAATGTCTCCTGTATATCGAGTGGCACACATAAATTCTTAAATGGCTATGTTTTGAAATTATTTGTTATTGTCAATTTATTCTACTGGCGTTGTGATTGTAACGAAATCGCAACTAACATATTCTAGAATAAATTGAAGAAATTATAACAGGAAATAATTATATTAAATTTATTATTTAAAATGACTTACTAACTAACTAAACTCACCAAATCATAAGCACTTTCAGCATAAAATTTACATGGCCTGAGAAACATGATCAAAAATTCATCATCCGTTTCATATTGTATAGTAGAATCAGCAGCTATTAATAAACGTAACTCTTTCAATCCTTTGGCAACATTCTCAGGTGTCTCTCTTAATTCTAGCTCGGCTAACTCCTTTGTCTTCTCACCTATCTGTTTTGATTCTATTGTGAACGATGATGGCTCAATCATTGTCACTATGTTTAGTGATCTTTCGCGAATAACATCAGTAAAATGACTACCCCAATACTTTTTTGTTACAGAAATCTTTCCCTCAAACACAACAAGATAAGATTAATTGTATTTTATCAAACAATGAACGTCTAGGAACAGCATTGAAGCACCTGACTGAAACTCGTGTATAATAGGTTTTGTGTTTTATGAACTATACGACTACAAAGTTTATAAAAACAAAACATTATATTTAAAATATAAATCCTTACTGTCTATCTCAATAGTAAACAGGAAAAATATGTTCGTTATTATGATAATGATATATACATCTGTGTATATGTACATATGTATGTGCATATTGTACAATGTACAATATTGTAAGTGGAACGCCATGCTTAGCTAGACAGCGACGCCAAAAATACAAAAATTAGCGTACTTGTTTGTGTAGAACATTAGACACAGCTAGAATATGATTGTATTTTGGATAACGATTTTCCATTTTGAAATTATTAGGTAATGATATATCTAATGTAGTCATTAACGTCATAAACCTAAGTGCAATTTTAAGAATCTCCTCAACGGTCTTCCAAACAATCAAGTGATAACACACTCACAATTAGTTACATTTAGTGGAACGTACCTGAAAACGAATTTTATCGTATTTTCCATTGTGGCTTTCACTTGGACTTCAGATTATCGTATTTGAATTTAAAAAAATTAACTGCATGCTAAACACTTGAGCGTCTATAAATAGTTGAAGCTAAGCTTTTACGGTCATCATCCACTGAAGATATAAAAGTACACCGTTTGAAATATAAAACTGAATGATATCTCTCGTGACATCAAAAATATTTTAATATTAATTAAAAATGTAATTAAATACGGAAAGGGTTTCAGTTTAAACATAGTGAACTGTACAACATGGATACACTTATCTTTCAAATGTCTTTTATCTATATCATCATTGTAAATATAATTATGCACAATTTTATATATAGTATTTTATTTATAGTACTTTTAAACATTTCAAATCACTAAGTATACAGGGTCCTTGACGACGACCTGAATCAACATGTACATATATGGAAAACTACTGTCGCCAGTTTGAAAGCTGCAGTTTTTCGAAAAGCTCATTCCATGTAAAATATTTTTAGTATTTTAAAACGTCCGTTTATGCCAGAAATAGATCCAAATTTCGTTATTTCAAATCAATGCTACAATTTTTAGTTAATTTTTATAATGTACTCGAAGTTCTGTTGCCATTTTTGAATTAATTCAGTTTCTTAGAAATATTTGAAAGATGCAGCTTTCCATAAAATATAATAAACTTTTCAAAATCCAAGTGGGTCGGGCCAAATATTTTGAGAATTTGTACATATAAGATCTGCAACTTTTCAAATTTGTGAAAACGTTGAAACCAATTTATAGACGATGCTCAGAAAATGGCATTGAATTTCGTTATTTTATCTAACTTAAGTTTTTCAGAGGGCAACCCTCCTTTTTCTCTTCACCTATTCTACCGTAGATAGTATTAAAATTGAACGGAGCCATGATTATTATTATGAGTAAATCTAAGACATAAAAAGCTATATCTGAGTAATTATTTAGAAGTTTAGATAAGAAAAGAATATATTACAGCCACTAGATGGAATCACTATTACGTATATCAATCAATGTAAGTTCGATGACTTTCTTTCGAAAATGCTTTAACCTTCGGATGACCAGGTGAAATATGTAGCATAAAGGACAAGGTGGGGTCAGTTATTGACCCCATAAAGTTTTAGTAAATAAATCAACATAATATTAGCTATTAAACAAATATTTATTACAATAAGTGTTAATACATCACAAAAGACCTGTCCAATGCTATAAAAACATACTTTTTTTTAAAGAGAAAATTCAAATTTAACATATACTATAAATTGCAAATTTCAAAAACTGAATGTCCAAATAGATAAAATTAGTTATTGTTTTCATTGCATGAATTACATATTTTTGATTTTATTAGGGTAATGTGATTTTTGCAAATAAACTTACGACATTCATCACATTTATTCATTGTTTTCTTATCTAAATTTCTGGGATATATGACACAACGACCTCGTGTTGTAACATTTTCCATGTTTTTATTTGGTTTATTCAATTCTTGTTCATTTTTAGTGACGTCAGTACCCAAAATCATTGTCATGGCGTTTTTTATGTATCTAAGTAAAGAGGTTAGAGGTTTTACTAATGCTATTCCCAAATCTTCAATTCTGCTTTTTGAACGTTTTACCTTTCTTGTACTCTTGATATTTGCTGGTAAAGAGAATAAATGCATTGATGGTTGCCAAATCTACCACGAGAACATGTATATTCTTCGACTTTGCGATCTAAAGAATTAGATAACTATGATAGTACACTGATGGCCACGTGGGGTAATGACCCCAATGATTTCAACGGTAAATAAATTTACTATACTTTGAGTAATGTCAAAAAACTCAGCTACAAAATGACTCCACCTGGTCATCCGAAAGTTAATAATCATTTCCACAACCAGCGTGGATTTACAAAGACCAAATTATTATTTGACATAATTTGAGCTTTCAAAAATTTGTATACTATCAAAAAAAGACACTAAAATACAAATACCACAACCATTGTTCTAGGAACCTGACCACAGTAAAAATCCAGTGGATGGAGGAAACCGGGCAAGAGACCTCTTACTGGGAGTTGCCTACCTCTCATACCCTCTCGTCGCTTGTCGTTCGCTTCGTCGCGTCCTCCTTGATCAGAGGTATGTACATAAGATTCAATATTGAAATACCACAGGTAACTCGAATATCGTATAGAAACAGAACATCACAGCATTACGTTGAGATAGGTACCAAATCACTCTGGGAGTTGCAACAAAATACCTGACATGTTAGAAAGAGGTACCAGCGAGCAACCATTCACAGGTCCAAAATCAGCCCGTTGGAGCTCTTATGGCAGCATCAAAACTTTTGTCAGATATAAAATCGCTGCTAGGCATCGCTCCTACTGGAATGGATTTGCAGGCTTGTAAAACTAAAACTCTCGGGATTCGTGCGAATTAGAAGAACAATGGATGAAAGCAGAAAGTATAGAGGTTAATTAAGCTAGACTAGTATTTAAGCCAAACCCAAGTGAGCCTAATAAAAGTGTACCAACTTCTATACAATAAGACGCAACTAAATGGACTCATGAGGGGCTGTTGTTATCGTAAAAAAAATATCATGATGAAGATATAGATGCTCATAAAACTCATTCTTTGTCTGTCGTTGGTTATCTAAAAATTTGAAAAGGTTTGAGAATTGTAATCTAATCGATTACATGAAAATTGGTGCAGACATAAGAGACCAGAAAACGTTACTTACTGCTAAACTGATTAGGCTGGAGAAAAGAACATTTTCAGATTCTATTGCTAAATCTCACAATAGAAGGAGGTTATGGTCTTCGATCATGATCAATATTTTACATACATTTTTACTTTTGCAATGATTTACTTTACTCTAAGATCCCTAATTCTATAAATAATCATCATTTTGCCAGTACTTTCTGGTTCTAGTTTTGAAGAGAATTCTATACAATCTAATTTTTGGTTTTTCTTCCAATAACTACCTAATTATCAAGCTGGTTTTAGTACAAATACAGTTCAAACTTACGTTTTAATCGAGATTATGACTGCGGTGAACTCAGACTTGAACAGAGCATTTATTTTATTAGACTATTCGAAGGCTTTTGATATTATATGCGCATGAAGTTTTGTCTTTGACTTATTTATTTGGGAAGATACAAAGAATTATATAAAATGCTAACTTATCACATGATTTGGATGAAATTTTGTGCTTTATGCTAATACAAGTTACAAGGTATGCTCGTCACTCTTTTCCAACAGTCTAATATTACAAGAATATTCGAGGAATATCTAAGCAGCAAGCATTAGGCATGTTATACTTTAGGAAATTCTTATCCATAGAGAACACAATATACACGTAATAACAAACAATGGGCCAAACTTTTTATCACACTATTTTATTGCATTTAATCCTAAGCTTGTAATGTATGAATTGATAATGAAATCAGGTATTACTAATGTTTCAAAGTATAGATTAGATTATTTTCTGTAATTTGAATATGATTTATTACGCTTAATGTATTTTCCAACTTTACAACTTCCATAACCACGTTCTATTATTAGTATCAAATAGGTGCATCATTTGCTATGCATAATTTTGACCAAGTCTTGTCATTCAATGCAATACAATAGAAGGTATAATGTGTTAATAAAACACCAAGATTATAAAATATAAATACTCATTTTGAATATTACTTCGAGATGAAGAATAGGTATGTACGAATTTAAATAATTTTTCATTTCTGGATTTCTTTTATATCACTCTTCTACCACAGCTATTCCATTTTTCTATAAATTCAGTTTGCTCTTCAATTTCAGGATACCAGTCTTTTGCAGTGTACCATATTTTTGGCAAATCCCCTCCAAAATCCTCAGGTAGATGACATGGCAGCAAATACTTATGTAAATTTGTAATATCTTTCCCGTGAAGAATAAGCTATGAAGTAAAATTATAAATAGCGATTTCACTACATAGTTCAAGACAATGTTCCCTAGCGACCCTCGGTATAAACACTCAACATTTCTGAGTCAGATAACCAAAAATAAGCTTCCAAACCGAAGATCACCAGGTAACACCGCATCTATATCCACTTACTCTTCTTTTAGCTTTTTGCACTAAGAGTGGCTTAACGATTGCCCATACTATATTGAAAATAAACGGTTGATTAATAATATGAAGTTCTTTCAGGCGTAATGGCATAGCATATTGCATGAACGTCAATAATTTAACAGCGAATGATGGGGTAAAATTTTTTATATGCTTCATGCAAACACCCTCGCAATCAACAATGATAACGACGCCACGAACTTGAGTTTCAGGTTCCAATAATGCTGTTAGATGTAACAAATATAATAGTTGTAATAGCTGGTCGCTAGTTAATGTGCATGGATCCCAGTTTTTACCATGGCATATTACGATTCTTCTGCCTTTTTGGTCACGATTAATTAATACATTAAATATGTTGTTTCCAAGAATAATATCTTTCATCATAATCGGTAAAAGGTTTCCGCAGAGGTCACTGTATTTCTGTTTATAATTGGCAACCCTCTTCATCTAAAAATATGAACAATTGATATTAGTTTAACTTAAATTTTATTGGTTGAATTGATATTTACATAGATAGATGCATAGCAGCATAATTTGTCTATTTAATTTTCAGTATATTATATCTCTTTCTTAACTTTTCGCATGTATTCATAGTTGACAAAGTTGGAAGGAAATTATCTGTTTTCTATTAAAAATTACTTCACTACGTTACTTTTTCAATGATAGAATGTGGCGTAATTCTATAATTTTATAAAAAATTATTAATTTCAAAATCAAAAGCATACAAGGGATCTCTTGAAAATCTTTACGAAACCTATTACCATACCGGTGGACTCTGACCATTATGGGGCAATTTTTTTTAACGTAATTATAACTTTCTGAAGACTTGTGGTTTGAATGTTATTGCATCAAGTAAAGATCTTTTCCATCTGGAAAAGGTTCTGCATAAGCTATGTCAAATAAATTGTTTTTTTTTTTATTTTAAACTACTAATTAGATCTTTTGCACTGATCAATCATCATTAAGTATTAAATCATTTTTAATTTTGAGTCATTCCTTTTGTTCCTCTTTTAAATGTCTGGATAAATAATCATCTAAGAAAAAAGAACGTCATGTTTTAAATCTCGATAGTAAACTGGACCTTACAATAAAACCGTTGAGATATGGTAGAAAATTGTCTAGGTTGTCTTTGCCGTGGAAGCCAACTCAGGTAATTGGTTTAAGTCACGCTTGCCAATGCTCATAATTCAAATTTTTCTATGTAGAAATTGATAATCTGGCTGCACTATCGGTTTGTTCCAAAAACGTTTTATTCCATTAGAAGTACTTGGTGATTAGATAGTGCTGAAACAATATGGTGACGTTATCTGAGAAAATTTCACTGTTGTAGCGAACTGCATCGAGTATTGAAATACATGTCTTTAAAAATGCTTCTTATGTCGAATTTTTCTACAAAATATGTTGAATCCTTAATGTGTGATGAGATGCTTGGTTAGGGAGTCTATTGCGCTCACTATTGGTCTGAGCAAAGGTTCTTCTTCATGGATTTTAGATCATTCATGGCGTGGTAGCAACGCTTCGCTACGTTTCTGTCTGTTCTCTTTTTTGATTGAGGACCTCTTCATAAGTTGTTAATTAGTCGAAGAAATTTTGTTGTTCGAATCTCAAGGTAGTGTTTTGTGTGTTATTGGATGTAGAAGATTCAATATGCTTTTGATCATGGTGACAGTGATGTTATCCGTGGTTAGTGGAGTACGAAGATTTTCTTCTTCGCATTCAATAGTTTGATAGTATCCCTTTTTATTAGAGATGTAACTGTGGAGAAACTTGGTCGTCCGGATGAATGATGCAACATCTCTACGGATGTCATTAGCTACGTCTCTGGATAGGCTATAATGTCTTCGGTTGATGAAGGTCGTGAAGTGATAGCAATGTTTCCCTTTGTAGACGAACGGAGACGCTTTCATTGTCTATAATATCATCTACTCATTTCGAAACAAGAAACTAGTGAGATGAGAGGAACAAAAACGTCTGCCCATCCGATGTCGTTAACACACTCCCATAGACCAGCATGGTTCCCTGCAGCGGACCGACGAACGTTGTAGGTATCTAGGGACAATGACTATGCAGCCGATTTGTGTATAGCCAACCTGTGGTTGTCCGGTGCGTGAACAAACATTCATACTGATCTAAAGAACACTGAGCAACGGACAACTGTCCGTTCTAAAAACCGGACTGTTACCCGTTGCCGACGGCAAGTGCTCTAAGTGTATACGGAGGGCCTTTTCGATTAGAACTTGGTCTACAAGATTGATGACAGTCCATTCGTTTCCATAGTGTTTCCAAATTTCTTGCGATATTTAATTGGAATACATAGAGTGCTTCTACTTTGTTAATATTTTTATGGCTGCCTATCTAAAACTTTTGACTATTTAGTTATTCAATCATGTATGCCTTTATTAGTAATTGTTAGTTTTTCTGCTAACCCATATTTTCTTATGCCTTTAATGTTGGCATTTAAAACTATTGGCGGTTTGATTTCATTGTCTATATGTGTAAATTTACAACTATTTAACAACTCTAGTAACATATACAGGGTGCCCGGATTTCGTAGGGACAACATGGGTAACTTTTTTATTTGAAGACATAGAGAAACGGTTAAATTAGTAAAAAGATGTGTAGATTCAAAAGCTCACTAAGAATCAATTTTCAAATTTTACTTGTCATGCTTCATTTGTTTAATATTGAAGAAAAACTGAAGTCTCCTAATTTCTCTTATTTGCCGTAACTTTTTCGTTACTTGTTACTTTGTTACCGTAGACTGGGGTGGATAGAAACTGACGGGTGAATAGAAACAGAAAGTAGAAAAGTTTTTCATAATTTGTTTACTTTTAAACTAAAAAAACAAGTTTGGTTTGGCTGCGTGAAAATGATGTAGAGTGATGGCAACTAATTATACACTACTAAAAAAAAATTAAAAGAAGGCTGGCATAAGGTTTTTCATACAGTTCAAGGTAAACCTCAAAATTTCCGGTCATAATATAGGTTAGAAATCTTTATTTGTTTTGGTAACAAAAACAAAGGTAAGATTGTTTATATTTTAACTGAAGTACTTCCATTGTATACTATTAACGTTGTTTAAGTGGTCATGTTAATAATTTACTCCATTTCCGAGAAAAAAATTATTTTGTAAAAAATCACACCTCAAGTACTAAAATGGGGTGAATAGAAACAACCACAAAAAGTGACTGTTTTTACAACAAAATGTACGACGACCCTAGGTCAAAGCAGTACAAATAAATTGATTCTGGGCCGTCATTTTTTGAGACCAAAAAAGAAAACCAAACTAAACAAAAATTTTCAAAGGGAATTCAAAGTTTAAAAATATTTTTATTCAGAATTTAAGATTTTATTTACGTTATAATAGATAGGTAACTATTAAGAAACAATAAGACTGTTTTGTTTTAATTTTTTTACAATTAGATTTTCGGAATAGTTCCGGAATATTTTAACTAAGTACTTGATTTTTTTCTTCAAATTTTTAGTGTTTGCTATACCTATATATGTAGTTCTAAGATTGTTTGCCTACGTCTATAACGAGTTTTGCAAATTTTATAATAAATCTCTCAAAATTTGATGCTTTACTATTTATATAATGTTTTGGAAAGTTTCTAATGTAAACAAATGTCCAAAAAATAATTTTTTGTGTTTCTTTTCACCCCAAAATGGGTTTAATAACAATATACATGATTTTTAAACCGGTGTTTCTATTGACCCCAACTTTAGTACAAATAAAAACAACCATAAAAAAAATTTTACCGGAAAAACTGTTTTTTATTTATTCTTTTTGCAACTACACCATTCTTTAGTACATCCATAGACTGGACTTTTCTAATAGTTGTTAAAGTGATATTGTTTTTGTTACTAATTGTAAGAGCCTTTGAATGTTCCAAAGTGTTTCTATTGACCCCATTTTAGGGTACTCCAAAATACTTCGTATTTTTCAAAATTATCCGTTATAAATAGAAGTAATAACATTGACACTTCTAACAGGTACGTATAATGACAACCGTGTTGTTTTCACAGATAACGCGATAAGCAAAAAGTTGTGATGTCTGCACGTAATCAGAATAAGCTTAATTTTCAAAATGTTGACAAAATTTCCGTATCATGCGATACATGATTGTATCAGGAAAAAATCTCCTTTTAAAAGAGCCTCAAAAATTGTACGGTTTCAATTTAAAATTTGGAGGTTAGGTGAGATTACTAAAAATTTGCCCAACAGAAATTTGTTTTTTGAAGTCTCAATAAAAGTATTTAGATTACAACTGAATTGCTTCAAACCGCATCTTAATATCTCGAGTAACAAAAAAGTTACGGCAATTAAAAGAAATTAGAATATTTCAGTTTTTATTCAATATTAAAAATTTGCTAATTTAACCGTCTCTCTATGTCTTCATATAAAAAAGTTACCCATGTTGTCCCTACGAAATCCGGAGACCCTGTAAAATTGATTCATCCTGCTCTCGTTTCATGTCTAAATATAAATAACTTAGTCTGTATTGAATTTGAAACAAAATACTCATGATGTTTAATTTTAAAATGCTCATACGGAGGAGTTGGCGCATCAATCAATCTGAGGTCGGCAAGATGCATAAAATATATCAAAACTTCCTCGCATGCTACAAATATTTTTTTTCTGTTGTCATCTACTGTATTGTTAATTATTACAAAAAAAAAATCAAATAGTGTTAGGTACGCAGTTTTTGCGCATTTCACCAATGTTTGTTATGTCCGCTTCACTGTTATTCTACCATTGTTGAATTTTGTTGCTTCTGCCTGGGCTAACAATTTCGACGCTTACCGCCTATAGAAGTGATTCTATTATAAACGTCAGGCTTTTTTTCCAACATCACGACTTTTCAATAGTCAAAAATATACATTTCTTATTTCGGTTGTTCCGATAGCAATTTTTGTCATAAAAAGTACAAAACCAAAAATTATAATAATAAAATAATTTTTGAGCTTTGTGCTTGACGAGGTAAATATATTACATAGCTGAACAATAAAACAAATCAAGTTGAACGTTGCTGGCGAAGTGATCCAAATGAAAAATTAATATTGTTGAAAACAGCATGTTTTAGCTATAGCTGAGAGTAACCTTATGATGAGAATGACCCATATGTTAAGGTATAATTAATCACTTGTGACTTCACAGAAAATGTGGAAATACTCAAAATATGACTAATTCATAGAAACCTTATTTTGGACAATTTATAGGAATTCAGTTTACTACATATTTCGGTGACCCCTTGTATATTATTAGTTTAAAAAAGTAGATAAAAAATCATACTCACCAAAGAATAAGCACTCTTCGCATAATATTTACATGGTCGTAAAAATATCCTTAAGAATTCATCGTCTGTGTGGTAAACCAACGACGAATCTGCAGCTAATAGCGCTCTTAATTCGTCATAACTCTGAGCTACAATATCTTCAGTTTCACGTAACTCCACTACAGCTATGTGCTTTGTTTCTTCTGAAATTTGGTCCGTTTCGAGTTTAAACAGCGGCATAGCAGCCATTTTTTTTCTAAGTTTCAAATTTTATAAACGATATTCTGTTGCTTTGTTTAATTGTTAATAATGAATAAACAGTGTTTTGAGTAACCTCATTTACACTTGTGTCAATGTTATCAACATGATAAGCTCTTCTATTGGTATCGTGTGATACATAAGGTTAACTTCTCGTTAGCATTTATTTTATTTACATATTTATTTCGTGTACATTACTATTTAATAAAAAGATAATTAATAGATAGAGAAATGACAAATAACATCAATACTTAAACATTAATACATAATACAGTTTAAAAAATAATTGCACTGACTAGAAAGCAAAATAATGAATACAGAATGTTCAACTAACGTATTACGGCGAAAAATAAAGAAGAATTTTACAAAATTGAAAATAATTCCAAAACTAATAGGTTTAGACAAGACCTTTATAGTTTTTGAAAATGAATGAAATTTTTAGAAGCTGAAAATTTGTCAATATTTTCCATTTTTAATCTAATATCTATAATGTACTGTAATCTAGAAATTCAACAAACTACTGGATGTACTATAAGACTATAACTTTGCTATAATATAGTTTTTTGGAACACCCTATATGAAAGAGTGATCTTAAATCGTAACCTTCGTTAACCCACGTATCTCTCCGCAAATAGAAAATTAAAAACTTTAACTGTTTAAACATAATGATGATCCTGTATAAATCGACTTTCTGATAAGTTATAATTTTAGAAGATTTTTGAGATTAAATCGCCCATCAATCGTTAATGCAAAATTTTTCGTTGAATTAAATGAACAACAATTTTCGTGTTTAAACAATTATCTATTTATTTAAAAAACTTATAAAAAAGAAACATTTTGAAACTTGTACATGCATAACAGTCTAAATTAAAAAAAGAATCCTAAATTTTATACTACATTCATTTCTTAACTAATCCATAAGAATTCCATCTTTGGATATGATCCACGTGTTCCTCAATAACCGGATACCAATCTTTCCCGCTATAATTAATTGCTGGCAATTTTCCACCGTAATTCGAAGGCAAATGTGTGTCTTTAATATGTTCCTCAATAACCGGATACCAATCTTTCCCGCTATAATTAATTGCTGGCAATTTTCCACCGCAAATGTGTGTCTTTAATATGGGCGTGTAAAGACGACATTTTACTACGATGAAAGTAAATCTAAAATACAAATTTAAGTAATAACAGGGCGTTAGAGCTATTGCATTCACTGACCCGTCCTTTTAGTTTTTCTTTAATGAAAGGTTGGAATATTTTCCATACTAGACTGAAAATGAAGGGTTCGTTGATCATATGAATCTCCTTCAATCTTAAAGGCATAGCGTCTTGTATGAATGATAGCAGCTTCATACTGAAAGACGGCGAGAGAGCTCCGACTTGCTTCATTCCTAAGCCTTTATAGTCCATTATGACAACACTACCTCGTACTTGCGTTTCAGGTTCCAATATAGCTCCCAAATGAATTAGGTAAAAAAGTCTGAATAATTGGTCAGAAGTAACTTTGGACGTGTCCCAAGTACCTGAAACATTAAGATAACTTTTTATCAAAAATTCTCAGAGGTAATTTAGTAAGTTTGTTACCACAGCCTGATTAAGGTTGGTAAAGGTTTTGACTGGACAATTTCACAATTGAGAGGTCCGTAAATCTTAGTACTTATTTAATTAATCTTATCTTGCAAAAATGTGGGAAATACAATTAACAATCTAGAAAACCTTGCCCTTTCATTAAGTGAAAATATCTGGTTTTTTAAGGAAATTTAAAGTAATGTTAACTCGCGAAATTCAATAATATTCTGCGCAGAAATTTTGCAGAATCTGTAGATTTTATAAATGGACAGTTGTTCTAATTTAATGCGTTAGAGTCACAACTAACCAAGGATACAAACCAAGAAGAGCTTGGTATTATACTTGGGTAAGAAAGCTGCTTTTTCTTACTTATTATTTTCTAAGTGGTAATGTATAAAGAATGCCCATAAGAGTTTAATGGAACGAGCAAAGAGAATTTAAATCACAACTAAATGCTGACTACAAAAAATAAAAGTTCTATTGCCGTAACTACTTCTTCTAAATAGCTTATAAAATTATCAATTTTCATAAGTATTCCTTAACAATCCCAGAAAAATCGTTGCCATTATTTTTCCTACAGAAGGAGTGACTTCAAACTTCTTGGGAGGACTAGAACCCTTAATATGCCACTGCAATGATTCTTGTTTTGACTCAAGGTCAAAATGATGGACCCACATCTTATTTGCGATGACAAGTCGATTCATAACTAAACCTGATTTCAGGCGTCGGCGTCGTATTGAAAAAAAAATGTTCAGTCACTTTTAGATAACTAATCAAGCTTCATTTTCAACCTACCCTATATGCAACAATTTAGATATGGCTATAATCCAACTTTTAATCATTTAGGAGTAAACCTTTAACCAGCAACAAATGCGGATTCCCAAAATGGGCATGCATGGTGTTTCACTTGAGATAATGAAGTTGCTGCCAATTTCAATTACTAGGAGTAACACCGCCTTACTCAAAGCATTTCAAATAGTTGGAGCATATTCGTTTATAGGCAGTAGTCAAATTTTGACGAGAATTTGTTCAATTCCACACTCCATTTACTTCTAATAAAGAATTTATTCAAATCAACAGCATAGATTAACTCTAAATAATAAACATATTATACGATTAAGTAAATATTATACTATAACTCAAAATAGAACATATTTGCTTTAAAAATACACTTTTAAACAGAAATAAATGTGTTCGAGAAATAGATATACAGAATTATATACCTATATACTGGAATTTAATAAATAATGCTATCAAGCAAATACCCAGGATTTGTTTGACTGAATGCATATTTATTCACTTAATTCAAGAATTTTTTCTCTTAGTGTGTATGTATATTTTATGAATTTTTATTGCACATTTTCCTGGCTTTACTAATCAGCTATTTCATTATTTATATTTCACATTTTATTGTAGTTTATGATTATCATCAATGATGAAATGATAACACATTTTTGAGCGATTTCGAAAGATATTAATAGACATATGCAATATGTACATATTTTGCACAAATTCCTCAGTAGGTATTTAATTATACATATATTCAAATTAAAAATTATACAAAATATTACTTACCTCCACAGTTAACTATCAAAACTCTTCTGCCTTTATCATCTCTTTCAGTTAAAACATTTACTACATTATGATTTATAAAAGCATCTTTCTCATGTTCAGGAAGAAGCCCATCTAGGAGATCTTTGTATTTTTCTCTGAATTCGGCAATACGCTTCATCTAGAATTATATAAAACTTTTTTCAACGAATTCGACATTTTTCTATTCGAATTTAAATTTAGCTACATTTTGATACGTTTCCGGATCCAAATTTGTATACAGAGGTCATATTATTTTATATTGAATAAATGTTTTCAATAGCATAATGATAAAGTGCTTCTTATCTTAATAAACACAGCTAGTAGTCATTGCAACCAGATATAACTTACAAACACATGAGTTGCTAAAGCACGTGTATATATAATTATGCAGTAGTAAATTATGAAGTAGACGTTTTACATATTTAATTCAATACAAAATTACTCACCAATTCATACGCGCTTTGAGCGTAAAATTTTGTTGGTCTTAAAAATATTAAAAGAAAATCATCATCATCTGTTCTGTAATATATAGACGGATCGGCATCTAATATTGCTCGCAATTCTTTCAAGGCTAATTCGACTACTTCAGGTGTTTCCCTCAATTCATTTTTTGCTACAAGTTTAGCATCTTCTGATAAAGGACCGAGATCTAATATAAACGGTGGCACTGACATCTGTATTTTCACAAAAATATTTAAAGAATTAATTTAACACTATACATATTACATACTCTGTGTAAATGTAGTTCAATGAGAAGTACGTACCTTTTCTTTACAGCACTTAACTAGTGTAATTAACAGATGGACACAACGAACCAAACGACAATCGACTTGTGATTAACAACAAATAATATTCAAATCCCGTAGATATAAGTATTAAAATTATCTCAAAACACTTTGTAATAACGAGCAAGGGTCAAATTTAAAGCTGATTCGGTTGAGACCTACATACACTATCGCTTATAGGTGTCTGGACGTGTATTTAATATAAGAACGGATATAAAGATTAAAGACATATGTATGTGATTTTCAAATTAAAAAAAAATACTTTTGATTTTGTTTTAATTTAAATTTTTTCTAGCTTTGTATTATATATAATCCATAATATTAAAAAAAATGAATAATTGATAACACAACTAGGTCTAGTTTGAAGAAATGAGAGCTAAGTGATTTCTACATTATAGAAAAACTTTACACTTTCTTCACTAAGGACAAAATATTTTATTATTTATAGAGAAGATACCGCCACAGGATTAATAAAAAACAAGAATACTGTACAGAAAATTTATTAAAAAAGACTGATGTATAGTTTAACGGAAACTAAAAATTAACACAACAAATAAACACAAACACTGCGAAATAGAAACTAATTTTAAAGTTAATTTCTAAATTACTGATATCTTCATAATCTAACAGCTTACTTTGTTTCGACAGATTCGAAATTTTGTAATAATCTCCTTTAATTTATTTAAATGTTTTATACAATGATTCAATCACCAAAAAGTACAGAAACAAGAAATATTAAAAATACAAAAAAAAACATAAAATAGAAAATAATGTAATACCATCATATATGTAGCACAGCACTACAAAACTACATGTATTTAATAAGATACAACACTATTTAAAAAGAAAAGAACAATATGTATTACATTTACTAAAATTGAACAACGAAACTTTGTGCGTCAGTAATTCACCCTAGTATATACTAAAAACATTTTTTTAGTGCAAAAGGAAACATGTTGAAGGTGTCAAAACCTTGACTTTTATTAGAATGATATTCAGTTTTTAGTGTATTTGTGTATTGATGCTCGATTAAAGTTGGCTCACGATTACATAACTCAAAATAACATTTAAAATAATGTTAAATACAACGTTTATACTGCTGTGCATACCTGTCAGTGTAGTCATTTCGTACATAATACATACATTATGACTTACAATTAATTGCACAATATATGTACAAATATCTAACAAATACAAACTACATATAATAATACTGATAGCATTTTAATGAATACATACAAATGAATATATTTAAAAGAAAATGTACCTAACAGGTACAAGGGCAATTCAGATATTATTGTCCCTGATATAGGTGGCGTTGATTTTCATAGTAGTCACTAACGTCACTTAATTGTGAATTAATTGCGATAAGTCATATGAATTTTAGTTGGCGTGTATTACTGCGTTATTATGTTATTGAGCCGATTGTTACAAAACTGTTGTTTGCAAAGAAAACAATGAACTTTTGTTAGAGACAAACTTGGCCATCATTAAGCATGATCCTGAACACTTCCTCACAAGATTCGTTACTGTAGATGAAACCTGACTTCATCATTATGATTCTGACTCAAAAAGGCTGAAGATGAAATACAGGTACATGGGTTCATCACCCCCTCAAAAGTTTCATGCAACAGCATCTGCAGGAAAGATCATGACTACATTTTTTTTGGGAAGTCGAAGTAATTATCTTTATAGACTTCTTGCCACGTAGTCAGACTATAATTGAACAATATTATACTGCATTAATTTCAAAACTGCGTGCCCAGATAACACACGATGTCCAGCGCATGGGAGCCCGCAGAGAGGGGCCAGTGGGGGCCGTGGGGGCCGTGGCCCTCCCTGAGATTTTGATATTGTGTTCTTTTTCGTCCACAACACTTAGCCTTTTTCAAGTCTTTATATTTTAATACGAAAACTACATACAAAAGAAAAACAAGAAAATTATTGAGATATTATATTAAATTGCAATCAATACGCGCCTTTTCAGCACAACCGGCAACCTTGCACAAACACGTAACGATGACTTAACCCGGCCGCCTCGCTGCCCTCCGCCTCAATTAGTTATCGTCGAGCTGTTGTTGTGTATAATATGTTATCTGTGCTCTTCATTGTCTTTTGAATGAAAATTACGGGCTTCAAATCGGTAACATACAAATCGCTATACGCATCAGGTTATCAGGTATGTAGGTGTTTAATGATTTTATTGATATTTTTATATTCATACTAAATTATTGTTTATAGAAAAAATGGACATTCGAAATTTTTTCAAAAGAAAAACAACCTACGAAGAATGCAACAATTCTTCAAAGAAAATAGGGCTACAAACAGATGATAGTCCCAATCCTGCCCCAAGCACTAGTAGTGACATACCAGCTGAAGGTTATAAAGAACATGTAATAGCAGAAGCAAAACCTAGCGGTCAAACAGAAGATATTGGAAATGTGGTGAATTATTCCTTGATGTCGGAGTCGGATAAAGTCCAAGTCCATACACACCGTCCCCTACCTATAATTTTAAGCAAGATGTTGAACCAGATAAACGACCATTTATACACAAATGGCTTGATCAATATGATTGGTTGGCTTATTCCAAAGTCCTTAAAGGTGCACTTTGTAAATACTTTGTGGTTTTTCCGCCGGATGTAACTCACGGTAGTGCTTTAGGCGCATTTATAACAAAACCTTCTAAAAATACAGAGATTTCCATACCCGGGCAAACAACCATTCGAGTTCAGCCTGGCATAAAGATTCAGCTGTCCGTGCCAAAAATTTTATTGATATATTTTCTGATAAGAAACTTGACATATTTTCTCTAATTGATGATGGTAAGAAGAAAAATATTGAAGAAAATAGGAAGAAAATTCTTCCAATTATAAAGACAATAGTTTTTTGTGGAACTCATGATATGCCGTTAAGAGAAAGCAGCAAGAATTCTGGCAATTTTACAGATATTTTGAAATTCAGAATAGACGCTGGCGATAAAATTTTAGAGAACCACTTCTTTAACGCAGCTGGTAACTCTAAATACACTTCTCATAGGATCCAAAATGAAATAATTTCATTGGCAGGACAAGTAATAATAAAACATATAGTAGAAGAAGCAAATTCTTCTAAATATTTCAGTGTATACGATACGTGTATGACGAAAATGAAAATTTCACTCTGAAAGAAGAGTTTCTTGGATTCGTGAAATTAGATAAACTAAACGCTGATAGCATAGCTTCTTCTATTTTAGAGTTTTCAGAAAAATCTGGTTTAAACATGGACAAACTTGTAGCACAGGGTTACGATGGATGCTCAACAATGTCTGGTGAAATTCACGGGGTTCAAAAGATTATACACGATAAGTATAAGAAAGCATTTTATTTTCATTGTGCCTCACATAAGTTGAATTTAGTAATAAATGATATAAGTAAAATAACTGAAATTCACAATACCATAGGTACCGTTAAGGACGTAATAGTATTTTTTAGAGAGAGTACTTTAAGAAGAAATCTAATTCCCAATATACCCTGTTTTGTGAGACTCGTTGGTCAGCTAAATATAAATCTTTGCGAAGTTTTGCTGAAAACTTTAATACTATATTTAAAACTCTTTTTGATATAAAATCAGGAGAAATTTTAATGAACTCTTCTACCACAAAAAGAGCAGCTCAATTATGGGCTCCCATGAATTCGTTTACATTCGTTATTTGTCTAACAGTGGCCAGTAAATATTCAAATATTTTAGAACCTGTTGCAAATACTCTACAAGGTGTTTCAATAAATTTTTCAGATGTTCACAATCACATAAATTTAATTACCAACACATGTTAGAAACACCGCTTAGAAGCTGATACAACTTTCGCGGACGTTTTTCCTAATGCATTATCTAGTTGTGAGGCTCTTAACATAGAGATGGGTAAACCACGGATTTGCGGTCGGCAAATTCATAGATCGAATTATGAATCTGATTCAGTTGAAGATTATTTTAGAAAATCTATATTTATCCCATATTTAGATCACTTGATTCTTGCCTTAAAAACAAGGTTTTCAAAAGAACATGAAATTGCCTTCTCTCTGTTTGATATATTGCCAAAAAATATAAAATCATTAGATGTTAAATCTTTCGCAGTTAAGGTTGGGAATCTGTACAGCATTGCAAATTTGGATAGCGAATTAAATATTTGGAAAGAGTATTTAACTCAATCTCAAATAGCTGAAAACATAACCATTGAAGATCTTATTGGACACTGTAAATTTTTTCCTGCTGTAAAAGATATCTGCATACTTCTACTTATTTTGCCGTGTACGAATTCCACTATAGAGCGCAGTTTTAGCACCTTACGCAGGATTAAGACCTGGATAAGAAATACAATGGGGCAAGACAGACTTGCTGGGTTAGCGTTGTTGAGTATCCATCGAAACCGTACAGTAGATATTTTTAATTTTTCCGTACTAAAGTACTTAAGTACTAAACCAGTTTTGCCAAAGTAACAGAAGACTGGTTTTTAGTTTAGAGTAAAACATATTTGCTTTTCTATATTATTTAGTACTATTTAGTGTCATTGTTGTGATTTTTTGGTATTGACAACATTTATTGTGTATGTTGTTCTGTATATTTTAACACATATGTGTTCTTGTGTTCACAAATATGGTTTTATGAGAAAAATATGTATGGTTTTGTTCCTTAAAGAGGCTAATATTATGTTTCGTTAACTTATTATAAAAATAAATGTTACATAACATAACGTGCACCAATATTTTTCAATTTCGCCTCCCCTGAAGAAAAAATCTGCGGGCGCTCATGGTCCAGCGGACATCCATTACAGGTCTAATAAGTCCGAATGTCCATGGACATAAATAGGATATCCATAAGATATGCAGATACTGACGCCTTTTGTAATACCCTTTGATGGACATCCAACGTTTGTGCAATGGACATCCATCGTACGATAGTCCTATGCATGTTTCTTATTCTTTGTACAATGGATGTCTGCATTATCACACATTCACCGTGGATATCCACCTTTGACAAATACTTATGGAATATATGAATTTGAATGGTATATGTGGTTATATCGGACACCCAAATACTAGATCTATACGCATGTTGCATAATATTGAGAATAACATATCAGAAGAACACATTATGTTGATTTACGATTTTGATGTTATTGACAATTTAATTAATTTCACTTGATGTAACATCGAAAGTGGAGGTTTAGTAACCCAATATTTTAATCACTTGGTCCTTTAATGGATCTGAAACGGACACTCTATACATAGATGTCCAATTTGGTATAAAATGCCTCTCCGATGGATATCCACTGGACATCCTTTGTGCATATGACGAATATCCGATGGATGTCCGCATATCCAACAGGGGATGTACATTGGATGTTCCATGGACGTTCACATGCTGATTGGGTGATTGCATCAAAGAAACAAGAAGGGGAAAAATCAGATCTGGTGTGCTGGTTTATCAGGACAACGCTCCTACCCACATGAGCTGTGTTTCAATAGACGCAGTTCATAATGCGGGTTTCGAAATTTTTCAACAGCCAGCTTATTCTGCAAATTTGGCCCACAGTGACTTCCATGTATTCTCCAAACTCAAAAAGCACCTTCATGGACTTTACTTTCGGGACGACAAGACACTGTTGATAGAGGTGAACGAGTGGTTTGCAGCTCAAGACAAAGCATTTTCTTTTTTCTGAGAGCGTTAAAGCCCAAGTTTGTTACAACAACCACGGCAATACCCGAAAGATACA
Source organism: Holotrichia oblita (assembly GCA_023690525.1). Taxonomy (NCBI): domain Eukaryota; kingdom Metazoa; phylum Arthropoda; class Insecta; order Coleoptera; family Scarabaeidae; genus Holotrichia; species Holotrichia oblita. Next base: position 147,039,557 of record CM043017.1, on the reverse strand, counting down.
TCTTTATGAAACAGTGGCCGTGAAAGCCTACATTCGATTAGCGTTAAAGCTCTTTATCATCGTTATACCAAGTGTGTCAACGTCTAAGGGAACTATTTTGTAAAATAAAAAATTTCACCTTTACAAGTTGTTTCATTCTGTCAAGGACAATCATATCAGAACTACCCTGCTCCCGTATCAGAACTACCCCATATTTCTTTATTTGTTTGTGCAATACATGCACATGTCAAAAAAGTTTATAGAAAAACGTTTTTACAAAATCTTTCAAAACATTACACATCATAAAACTCCAGAGGTAGAATCATTCCTACGGTTGTTTTTTTAAGATGCAAAAGCATTAGAGTATACTTTTGTTAAGTAGCCGAAATTTTTTGGTTAAAATACCAGAATAATCCACCAACCACATCTTCTCCCAACCTCTCTTAAAACATTGGGTTGAAAATGCAATGGTATGGCGGTAAACGTAAAATTGTATGTCCTGCTTCTTTGGCTCTATTATCCACATAATAATCCTTCAAATATTCTTTTGTATTCGTCACTTCTAATAATTGGTTTTTTGTATAATGCTCCTCATAATATAAATTATTTGCTGCTAAAAATTCTTTAATATCTTTCTTATTATTACATTTTGTAGGAACTTTATTTTGCTGTCGTGAATGATATATCAAGAAATGCTTTACCGGCTGTAATTATTACTATCATTTTAGCACAAATGTAAAAAATTCTAAATACATTACCTGATATTTAAAATAATCCTGTCATCATCATTATTGATCTAACAAATTAATATAAAGAAATAAAAAGATGTACACTTGGACATGTCATTTCTAGTAAGTAAGCAAAAGATGGTGGGAGAGTGATTTTATACGCGACGTTTCTTAGATAGTGACAATTTTGTAAAAAATAACTTTGATAATTTGAATAGTTACAATAGAGTGTTAAATTGTTTATGCATCAATACTTTGTTATTGATTCCTGCAACGATACCTTATATGATTGTTTCCTCCTATTTTGCTGGATATTCTGTTAAAATTTCAAAATATGTCAACACGGTAGTTCTTTAGCTATGTATTTGAGCTATCATTAATCTATTGATTTTTTTCACATATTTATAATACTAATTAAGAATTAAGATTGATAATTGTTATTAATTGGATGGTGTGCCAACTACATGAAACAATATCAGACTTTATAAGGCCAGATATCCCAACCTAACGGAAAAGATTATTTTAACAAGATCAATGGTTTCAAAGAATAAATTAGAAACACTGTATTCATTATGCTATAGCGCAGAACAATGTAGAAAATTACAATTTCAAATAAGAACGACTATTTAGTTGCATTCAAAAATACGCTATTCATAAACAGCGTTTATTTTTAAACAAAAATAAAATTTGCAAATTTTGAATAAACCTAAAACCTCTAACAATTCATTCCATAATTCAAATTTCCAAACATTACAATTGAATTTCTATGAACAGCGTATAATCTATTTAATCTATGCACTTTTTGATTTTTCACCGATTCGTGACCTCGAATTATAAATAATCGTACGTGTAATATCAAAAGAAGATAAAATTTTTATTTCAGTTCACATTTCCATTGTTCGATAAACCATCAGATATTCTCAGAAGAGATTCCTGTATTATCTAATTTATATTTCATATGTATGTTTGTATATGCACGCGGTTATCCGCCTTTTTTTAAACTTTGGAACATGTCCTTGTCCAACTATTTTCCCCGATATGCATACATAAATGCCATACAAAATCTATATTAATAAATACTAATCATAGAATATAACGACAAAGAAAACGACAAACTTTTTAAAGTACACACTCTGCACTATTATTCGTTTACTATCAAACTGTTTTTTCCTGTTATCTATTAGTCATAGAGTTGACTGTTTCATGCGTGAAAATAAATATAATCATAATCATAAGTAATGCACGAGCAGAAAATCACAATCGTTCGGACATCTAATAATTGCATGTCAAATTGCAAATGTTACCTAACAATAATTTCATTATAGTTTAGCGTAAGCGTTGTAAATAAAAAAAAATATCAATATAAATATGTATAATTTGTATAAAAACAATGTTGTTGAAAGATAAGATAATTTAAAACAATTCTAGCATAAATTATATTAGACGTTGTACTAAAGATAACGATTTATACACACGTTGACCGGAGCTCGATCAGTCTATAGAGTATTATATACAGAATGTCCCAGTAATACAGAGACGTAGTAGTACTAATCGAAACCTGGAATGCTAAAAAAAGTAAATTTAAAATGTGAAGTTTTTATTCGTATACAAACGGCAGAAAAAAAGTAAAGAATTGAATTGAATAAATGCTGAATTTGGAAACCATATGCTACTACGCATTATACAAATCGTACAGGGATGACATCCCAAAGAAAAAAATTTCATTCTCCTACAATACACTTTTACACTTTTGTAAAATGATAAGAATACATATAGCCCGGTCAAAAATTTCAAAAAAGCCAAATTTTGGTGGAGACCTTGGGTTTACCATTAAAAATAAAAATTTAAAAGTCCCCATCAATCCCATGTGTGCTAAGAAAGTTATTCGGAGTCAAAGGTCAAAATTACAGGTTTTTTGGGTTTTTTCCGAAAACGGTAAGTTTTATCAAAAAAATACTTCAAACTAATGTTGTAGATCTCAAAATTCTCTACAAAAATGATCCTTATGATTTTTTTCTCTAAGTATTACCCTTCCTGAGATATCGCAATTGTAAGAGTAACGTTCTGCATAATATGCACACGTTTCCACGCCACCTGTGAGGTAATGTACTCGGCGCGTTTTTTTCAACGTTGTTTCTCCAGTAGCCCTATTCCACGAACCGTTATGACGTAATTTTTAGAAACAATACTTATTTAACTGCATGAAGATTATTAATATTGATATTGGTTATTGAGTTTAATTGTCGTTCTGATTTCTTTTGATATTTCAATCTGATTCATACTCTGCATAGTCAACTTCAACAATCATGTAGTCTTCGATTTCTTCTTCTTCTTCTTTTTCTTCTTCCTCTTGCTGGATATTCATAAATTGTTTAAATAAAGATGAATCAGTTGTCTCTTCATCAAAATCACATGAATCTTCCTCTGTTGTATTCAATTGGACATTTGAGCAAGACTGACCTTGGCAATTGGTACACGCTGGAGAATACTGTAACCTTACTTTTCTACAGGGGCATTTTGAATCGGTTACAACCTTTCTTGCAATTGCAAAAAATAGTGTTAAGAAGTTTTTCTGGAGCAAGGGTGAGTAAAGTTTGAATCGATTCCAAAGTATTATTTTTTAATTTCCAATCCCAGTCTTCAGGGTTCAGTTGATTGCTTTGTCATGTCTGAACTGAAACAAGCTTAGAATGACAGATATGTCCTCATAATTGAAACAGCAATAGAAAAATTTAATGCAACAAACACAACAATTGTAGTGGATGAAGATGTTGATTTGTTGGTACTACTTGCTGCAAGGACTCCAATTGATAAATAATGTCGATAATATCTTCTTTTAAGGCAGAATAAACAGTTGCGAAAATTAAAATTGCATAAAAAATGTTGTGGGAAATATTAAACCCTCTGAAGAAACAAAAAATCAATGTCAGGAATTCAAATAATTCTGTCTCAATCCAATCTGTACTGAAATTAGGAAAGACAATACTGCATGATGTAACCAACAAATGGAAATCTTAGAAAAACAGATTTGTGCTTTCAAGAATAAAGACGTTACTGGAGTTCAGACTTGAGTTTAGACTTGATTATAATCAAATTGTGTGTTGTAAAAAAGACAAATACGAAAGCAGGGATAGCGGGACTAATTTCCATTGAGTGGATTAATAAACAGTTTGGCCCGCGATTGAAAAAATACCTTTAAAATAAAGAGTTCCTGTTAATGAACAATACTCCCGTTGTTACGGGATATAATTTTTATCTCAGTGAAGTTCTTGTCTCCTAACACCACACCATAGTGTTACCACTCGTTCAACCCATTGACTCGAATGTTATTTTAGATTTCAAGAAACTATACCCACACAAGAGCGAAATATTTCATCAATATTGCTTATATATAAACTAAATGATGTGATTTGTGAAGAAACAATTAATAATCATTGATGATCAAAGGTAAATTACTCAATGAGTACTTTGCTGATGATGCAGCGCGTGATGCTGTGAAATGTACATACATCCATTTACATTTAAATAAAGACTTTGTGAAGATTCTGGCATTGTTGAATCTACCTTTATTGCTTATATATAACTTTTGTAATATATGTATTCGAATAATTCTAAAATATTGTGAAATATTGAAATGCTACACCAGCACCTACATATATTAAAGTGTCCACCATTGTACGATAACAATGTAATATTTCGTTATATTTCTATGGTAAGGTTATGTACCGGTGTATTAGTAATATTACTATAATATGGGTATACACTAAAGCCATGTTTCAAAGCTGTTTTGAAGTGACATCACATACAGAATTGTCATTAATAAGGTACTGGAAAAAACACTTCAGCATTTTTAACTACATCAGCTTCAGAGATAAGGCATGGCAAGAAATGACATGTAGAACGATAAGCTCAGCCTGGAAGAAATTATGACTAGGTTGTATGCATGGAAGAGATCGTCTCCATATATCAACTGGAGCATCCAGGAACAGTTTTACAACTTATCTAAGGATGTCTCATTTTAGACAAATTTTAATGACATAATCAGACTTCTTTTTTACGTGATATGTCTCCTCTAACCATGAAGCCAGTCTTAATAAAAAGATGAAGAAGACAAGGGAAAAAATAGCCCTTTGATGAATGAACAATACTCCCGTTGTTACGGGATATAATTTTAAGTGTCTCCTAACACCACACAAAACCCTTTGACTCGAATGTTATTTTAGATTTCATTAGAGAAAGAAAAGAAATAAAGTATGTCTGTATGTGATTTATGAAGAAAAAATTAATAAAAAATGATTTCAATTACCCTAAAATTAAATTCGATTGCAATATATACCCATGAAAGCTTGAATACATTTTCTATAGGACGTTGTTTTATTGTTTGTTAGTAAACTATTGACTATTAAACGTCAGAAAATCGCTGTTAATAACCCAGAAACGATTCTGCTTAAAGAAAATTAATATCAATGGAAAATATAGCCATAAAGAGTTAATATCTTTTTGGTCGCCTATCTAATATTTTACATTTGTTTTTATTTGTTCATTTATTAATAATCTATCAACTATCAAACGTTGGAAATTTGTTGCCTAATGTCTTTTTAATTGCTTACCTCATATTCTACTACATTTGCTTTATTATTTAATAAACTATCAAAGGTTTCAAATTTGCTGTCAAACGTCTAAAAACAAGATTTACTATAATTGACTACACCCAGACAGCACGAAGATATCTTATAGACGTCCATAAGATGTCTGAATCCCATTTGGGACGTCTTATGGATGTCTGTTTACGCCTGAAGGACTTCCATAAGATGTCGTATAGACATCCATTGTTACAAATGTCAACGTTTGTAAGACATCGTTTTACAACGTCTTATGGATATCTATTTTGGACATATGTCAGATATAATTATCTAGGCTTTTAATGTATTCAAAATAATACACTGAATAGCACAAGTTTAAGCCAACAGTACTGATACATATACCTACCACAGTCGTCTTACGAATGACTTGGTATTTCAATTCCTTGTAAATTATCTCAGCACCCAAAAATATTTAGGAAACTTGGGATACATAGTACACACGAGAAGTATTCGATATTAACTGGAACTTTTTCTTATATGTATATATATTGTGACGTAGCAAAATAAAAACTTTTCTCTTTATAAAAGAGTTTATAAGATTGAATTTACATGATCAAATTTTTCTTCTGAGCCATGTTTGAATAGGAACCTCTACATCCTTATTGTTCTTCGACACTAGTTAATGGTCTATACCAGAGGTCACCAAAGTGGTCTATATAGACCCCCCAGGGTCTATTTAACACAAGTAGGGGTCGATTTGAGCCAAGGGATCGATCTGTGACAATTAGGAATAAAAGAAGAAGACTTGAAAATATAAACAAGTCATCTTTAAAAATTAAGCGAGAATTTTAAACTGCGCTTTGTTGATTTGATTTGGAAAACAGTTACATCCCTGAGTGGATTATTACGCCATTTTCCGCTTAAATTGAAAACGTGGACGTCAACCTGCAACATGAGCTTGCTGAATTATTATCAGATCTTGAAGCAAAGACCCTTATGAAAAATTTTACAATAAATAAATTTTGGACAAATATAAATATAAAAATATGTAAAACTTTACGAAATAGCTCAGCCATTTATTAAGGCGTTTCCAATTCAATTTTAACCAAGTACAGGACAAATTAAATGTGGAGTTTCGAGGGAATTTAAGATTGAAGTTGACAAATTTGAACCCAATATAGCGAACGTTGCAAAGAAACACCAAGCACACCCATCTCACTATTTAATATCTTAAATCATCTTATTTAATAAATAATTAAGGTGTTTAAATTTCAACATTAAGATATATTTTATAAAACTATTGTTACACAATATAAAATTACTTTAATAAATGTTTAAAATCGTAAAGTAAATCACAATATACAAATATAATAGATAGTTTTTTCTTAATTAACTGAAAATTACTTTTGTGGGAGGTCGATGCAGATTTCGAAAAATGATATAGGGGTCGATGGTCAAAAAAGTTTGGCGATTCCTGGTCTATACAAACACTTCTTAATACAAATGAAAAATTACTGGATATAACTATTCATCTCATAAAAAAGTTAAATATCTAAACACTGACAGTATATCTCAACTACAAAGAAAGTAACACTGAGTGAAAGCTGTTAAACTAAAACTGTGAAATTGAAACCAGAATTAAACTCAAACGCTGTCAATAGTCAAACCAAGTCGATCGCCATTAACTTGCTTCACATTTTGTCGAATTTGTTATATATCTAATTTGTTAAAATTTGTTTTTTATTACTTTTGAGAAACTATCTTATGAATGCCATAAATGAACATCCAAGAGACGTTTTTAAAACTACGTCCATAAGATGTCTTTTTCATATCTTTAGGCGTTCAGACATAATACAGACCTAAATAAGACATCCATAAAATGTCTTGTGCTGTCTGGCTACAGTGAGTGGCTAATTTTATAGAGACAATTTTACATACATTTTACTAAATAAAATTTAGATATTTTATCGAGAATGGAGGACAGCTATTATGTGAATTCGTTTAAAATATTAAGATTTATATGACAAGCTACAGATCTTATCTGGGGTAATCTGCGTATTATCGCATGAGTTCTAATTTACTGTGCCCGCAGTAGATTTTACCTATAAATAAATAAATATTCTAAATTTCAGATTTTAAAAATGTATTATCAACAGTGCCATCTAGGAGTTAATTACAACATCAACAGCGTTGAAAAATTTTGACGGAAATTAGGTTATTACTCAAAAGATGGCAGCATTTTAGATATGATTTTTCTGTATCATGCCTTTAATTCTAATAGCCTTGTAGATAGGCAAAAACTTGGCAGTCGTATAAATTGACAATAACAACTTAAAGAGAAGTGTTTACATATAATGTGCTAAAGAAACTTTTTACAATAAACATCAGACCTATGTAAATTTAAGATGACTGAACAAAGTACTGTTGAATTAAATGAATTAGGTAATATATTCACTTTTCTCGGTGGCGTAAGTATTTACATCTTATACTTATTTATATTAATTTTTTTTATACTTATAATTTTATTGTAATCAAACTTGTTTCCCATTTTTATCAGTAAAACCTCAGCGATTTATAACAGATATTTAACTTTAATTTATGTTTATTTACTAAAATACCTAAATGAATCTATTTTTAGCTGTGTTATTTCATATTATGTTTACTATTTTTACATTGGAATATTTTATAAATAAGCCAAAATATTCTTCATTTTAATTTTATATTTCTGTTAAATTTTATAGATTGACTGGCAAGACCCATGGCTGATAGGACTCTTAACGTTTCATATTACAATCACATTAATGGCTCTTTTAACTAGGAATTATGGAAACCTGCAAGCCTTATTATTTTTCTTTCTAAGTAAGTTATTAATAATTATTCTATTAGGCAGTTATAATTTAACAAAAATATGTAATAGTTCTTTTAGTATATTTTTCTGAAAGTATAAACGAATTAGCTTCTGAAAATTGGAGAATATTTTCCAGACAACAATATTTCGATAGTAATGGTTTATTCATATCTGTCGTCTTTTCAATACCAATTCTATTGAATTGTATGTTAATGGTGGTAAGTTCATTTTTAAACAATAGTGCATTTGTGTTGTGTTGTGAAATGTCTTCAAAATAATTTTAAATAATTTACCTGTCGCGTTAGGATAGATAGATATTTGATTTTCTTTTTAATACACATGTTTAAATGATTACTTTATGGTGATAATTTTTTTAGACTTTATCTTGGATAATTAAGTGTGTAAGTGATAATTTCATATTCTGAATTTTGAGAGTGTTGACATTGACAGATTGTGTAGAAATGAAATATCTCAGATGGCGTTAGGAGTAACTATGATATCAAAGTGCACTCAAATACAAATTCATAATCATAAAGAATTATATCTGATTATTATATCATAACAATTCGTAATTATGGTAGTATGCTATTACATTAAAAAAAGTAATATCTTTCCACTTCTAGGTCAACAAAACAAGAATTAAGTAGTAATTAGTTTATCCCAAAATGCAAATTATGTTTTCATGAAATTACCTCATCAAATTCACATTAAATATGCGTTAAATAATTGACACTACCTATTGAATCTGCTGTATTGACAAGATACTTTTACGAAAACATTATTATTGTATTTGAGGATAAATTGAGTCTTTTTTTAATTGAATTACAAGTAGATAAATATCATGATAAATACTGGCTAACAATTTCAAAATATTTTAATATACAGGGTGTCTCAAAAAAGTACGACACCTCCAAGTTTTTTTTTTTTTCTTATAGAACACCCTACATTTTGTTTGATATTTTTTACAAGTGTAACATTTTTGAAAAAATTGTTTAATTTCGATATAAATTATTTTAAAAAAGGTTAACCTAGTAATCTCCAATAATTTACAGGGTGTTCAGAATACTATGTTTCTTTAAGAGTAAACCCTATTATCATTGTTATTTTTAATGTAACACCCTTACCATTTGAATTCTCTTTTATATTACTATAGCATTCCCCATTCCTAAATCTTAAAATATTGATGCAATGTACAGGATGTCTCTTCAGTGCGTCCACAACGTCTCCTTTTGTAAATGTTATACAAAAAAAAATTACAGACAAGTTACTTGAATTTTTACACCACATGTTCTGAAATTAATTTCACTCATACAGGGTGTTCCATTTTCGCCAAACTATCTCTACATCTCAGGTTCTGGTAATTACGAAGTTCTGTAAAAAACTTTAATAAACTATTCCTAAACGTAATTTTTTGTTAGTGAAATAAAATCGAAATCGCAGTTTTAAAGATGAAACGAAAATAGGTGTTCTAAAAAGCGCTTATCTTTCGCAAAAATTCTATTTAAATTCTATTTAAAATAAAGTTATACTATGTTCAGCAAAAATAGAACATCCTGAAGTAACTTGCCCCTCTTTCAGTATAATGTTCACGAAAGGAAATGCAGTGTTTGGCTGTATAATAACTAAAGACCACAAGAATTGGTTCGGTTCCAACAGCAGTACATCGGGAGCGACCTTAACGGCGCGCGCTTATCGTACGAGCATGTATGTAGTGAAATATGTAGTTTGCAGGCAGTTATCGTACGGTATTATTGCATGATCATGCATTGCAAGTACGCGTACCTATAATTCGGTTTCAACGCATTTAAAATGTCGAAAGTTCGTGAAAATGCTTCAACGTGTTCGTTTCTCTAAATAACGCCCATTGTTATTTCGGTAAAGCCGATCTAGTTACGCCCTGCTACCGAACCACACTTGCAATCTTTAATAACCACAATACAAAATTTATTGCGATTCTATTAACAGCAGGCCACCGCCGAAAACTTCAGTTTGAGAAAATGTAAATATTTAAGAAGTTATTTGCTTGTCATTCTTTACAGCAGCAATGCCTTGCAATAATTAAGAGTGGAAACAAACTAAAAGCTAGCTTAAATCAATTTATGAGCCATTCACTTTGGCCTATTTACTTACCACTAATGTGACAGTAAAGTTATGCAACTTATAGAGAGAATTATTTTTTGGATCTACATGGAAAAGTAATCTTGAGCGCTATAGAATATGGATATACATATGTACAGATATAGAAACTGTTTATGTACTGGAAGAGAAGTGCAACAAGAGATGATGGTGATGATAGATTTGATAAAACCGCATTTTTTAATTTAAAAAATAAAATAAATAACATGCACGTTAAGATCAAATGCAAAAGAAATAGCTAAACAATTCCCCTCAATTTCCTAGTGAGCAGTTTTCGTCCATCTTCGTTTTTTGCAACCGACATTACTAGAAAAAGTCCGAAATATTTGAAAAAATGATAAACATAGAAGAAAAAGTTATCTTTAGAGTTGTCAACAGAACTTGTGAAACTTAATGTAATAAACAGAAAAATGCAATACTTAGAAAACTACAAAGACCAGTTGCACGTCCGATGTTCAACGTGTGCCAATATCTTGCACATGCCGATACAGTTTTCACCCAAGAAGGGATGGTACATTTTCTTATATTGTACAAACTGCACAAGAATGAAATTAAAAATTATTGCTGTCCTACTTCTAAGCACACTAAATCTGAGAACTAATAGATAAACTTTTGCATTTTGTGTCAAAAGTTTCTCAAATATATGTTTATGAACAAATTTTATTTATATTAATGTGTGTTTAATTAAAATATGTTGACAATGCTATTCCAAGATATTGGGCATGGGAAGGGTAATAACTAGTACACCACTGGTGCGAGATTATCAAATAGCAACAAGTAAGATTTAGTAAGGTGAGGTTGTAAACACTGCTTATTGAAAAAATCAGCAAACTGCTAGAAATCACTGAATAATAAGGGACCCAGCAGAATTCAGATATGAACAGATCGTATTTAAAATCACCCAAAGTTTTGCACTGAGACCACCATCATAACTGAGAATATTCTCAGTTGATATCCTCACATATCCTCATGATTAATAATAAGGAAGGAACTTGTAATCATTTAGCCATGTTCTTCATTGAGTATCAACTTTGACAGCATAGGTACAATTTTGGTGGATTTAGGATACTAAAAGTCTTTCAGAGAATTAATTTTAAACAACGCAATGACTTTACTAACTTTCCATGCCGACAGAAACATATCATTCAGACAGGTGCTAGTAATATGTGGCTAACAGACAAATATTGTCCGAACCTGGGGTACAAAACGTAATATTTGAGAAAATTTTTAGAACGAAATCATCATCAGCGACATAAAAAGAAAACTTTAAGTTGATGGCTTTCAATTTACTGTCATGAAAAGGTAAAACTGCAGGATCATGTTGGAAGGCAGTTTGAATTTAGTTTTGATAACTCAACAGTTATTTTGCAAGCTAATTTTAAACTGCATGGTGTGAAGTAAAAAATGCATTTAACAAGACAAACTTTGAGAGGCCTGATTTAGTAAGTATGATTTTAACAGTTCTTGAACGACAAACCAAAGTGTTTCAAGATTTCATGCTTCATTTGGAACTAGTAAAACGAATTTTAATTGTAAAAAGTTTCACCAGTGACGATTTTCGCGAAGGAAGGCGAATCTCAGCCGTTACTGAAACAAATGTAGAACGCCATACGTCGAATGAATCAAGACGACACGATAAAAGCTGGATATCTGCATTTGAACCGAAATCAAAACGGCAGTCGGCTGAATGGGTGTTCCCAACAGAACGTATTCCAGTTGAAGTGAAAAAATCTCGGAAGCTTTGGAACGAAAATGGTACCCAATTTCTTCTAAAAAAATCAGGACCTATCACAACAGTCGTGGTTGAAAATAAACGTACGATTACTGCAGAATGGTACACGACATTATGTTTGCTAGATGTTGTTCAAAAGGATCGTTTACGATGCCCTAAATCGGAGATTGTCCTTCATCATGACAATACTTCAAGTATCACTGCGCATCAAACAAACGACTTGTTTGAAAGCTTCCATATTAAAATTATTAGATCATCCCCCATATAATCCTGACGTGGCACTTTCAGATTACTTTTTATTTCCAAGAGTAAAAGATAAAATGCGTGGTGTACGATTTGCAAGCCCAGAAGATCCGATGGAAAGCTTCAAAACCTTATATCTAAAGCAACTCAAAATGAGTGGAATTTATGCTATGATAACTTGTTTTATCGAATGCTTAAATGCGTTGAGTTTAACGACGAATATTTTGAAAAACAATAAAAATAAATTTTGACTACAACATTTTATTTTATTAGGTTGCAGAAATAATCCGTGTTACCCTCGTAAAAGCAATTGTTTGTACGTTACTGTGGCTGTAATTATCTTAACACAATTTTTTATAGACTAGTTACTAGTAAATCGCCCTTATTTTTAATGCTGAATATAATTTTTGGAAATGAATATTTTAATTTTTATGCACACTCTGTATAAAATATATTGTTCTTTAATGTATCGCTTTGATGCATTTACTTTCAATGTGTAAATACGTGAAACTGATTCAAGAAAATTGACTCCTACATTAATTTGAATTAGAATTTTGAAAATAATTTGAAAGTATACAAATGTACAGCTGCTCCGTTTAAAACAACCAAATTTTAATGTTTTTGGGGCAAAGATGTTCTCATATTAATCGTTGTGAAACATCTGTAGAATTAAAGTACTGAACAGAACACTTGTCGTAATAATTAATCAACAGACACGTGAGTTTAATAATAAAAAAAGAATGAAGGTAGATAAATTAATATATTTTTCTGGTGTCAAAATATCGTTCAATAAATTCTGTTTTTCCAATCTATTTTTTGGTTGTTTGTTATTCCCACACAAGTCGAGTATAATGATGAGTTGTTAAGTGTTTTTATCAGTTTATATCACAACAATGAAATACACACCGAACACACTACTTGCAGATAATATTAGTCTAAACATCCACTTTTTATATCTATTATCTAAAAACTTTGCATAAAGGAGATATTATTTTACAAAATTTAATTATATTGCACAAATGAATGGAATTAAATAACTAGCCTTGAAACTAGTACAAGTAAAGCGTAAACAACCCATAAAAATATCAGACGTTGAAAATTAATTAATTAGGTTTTAATTTTTGACATAAAATGTTATTGAATAAATACAAAAACATCATACCAGTATACCAAATTAAAGTGTAAACATTTATAATTCTTTTCATCTTTTAGGGTAGTTGGCTGTGGCAGTCCACCCAGTTAATGAAAAATATCAAAATAGCTCAACTTAAGGAGAGTATAAAAAAACAAAAGGCAATCGAAAAGGAGAAAGATAAGTGATTTCACGTTTTCATATGAAATTTAACGCTTTATGTAAATCTATAGGGTGTATATTATTGTTGTAACTACTACTAACTGGCTAATGTAAGGACGATTGAGTGGATAATAATAAAAAATAAGCATAGAAGAATAATAATATGATACATCACTGTAACTCAGGTTCAGCATTTATTATAACGTAATAACAAATTTCCGATATTTTTCAGCATTTTGTTAAATTGAAATAAATAGAAAATTTACAGAACTTTTTCGTTTCATTTGAATTTAAATAAAATCAGCGAAACGTTGTTATTTATTTATAAATTGTATGTATGTATAAGTAAGTTACCGCATTATTATTATGTATCATTCATGTTATTTCAGATTTAGGTGTATATTATAGCTAGTCATATTCATATGACTTTTATAACTTTATAATGATAATAAGATATAGTACATAAGCATCACAATACTGGTATTTATTATTAATCTTGTTGCCATGCCTTATTATAGTTTTTTTTTTGTTATTTGTATAAACTTTGGGCAACCACTAAAATTATTGTAAGAGACTGAAGAGTTACTGTTTTATGTAGGTACTGTAAGTGATATAAATATATGCTTTTATTTTGTAATAATTTGTATCTTATTTTATTAATTCATGTGAAAATATGGAATCTGCACCTTTAGTTAGAATAACACGTTTTGTAGGTCGAAAGTACACAAATTCTAATAGCACTAGCTACGCTCCAACACAAACTTTGTAAAATTATTACAATATAGGTAGTAACAAATCTAAAACAATGATCGATCTTAGATGCTACGGCGTTGGTTTTATTTTCTATAAAAAATTAAAATTGTATCCAATGAAAAGAGTTTAGAAGGTTTTATTTAAAAAATGACGCAAAAATAGTGAAAGTAATGAAACCAGTTTTACATAAATAGATTTTTATTTCTATACCAATTAAAATTATTTACTAATAAGTGTTGTTTTGTTATACAAAAATCTAGAATTTACAATCAATCACATTTTCGAAATTTCTTAATAGATTTGTGGCTTTAACAAAGTGGGCTAAAGAACAAAATTTGGAATAAATTGAAAAAAACTTGATCTAGTCAAATCACAATACAGTACAACCTCGATAATCCGAACTAATTCAGCACGACACTGTTCGGATTAACGAAAACTATTGAAAAAAAAAACAAATAAGTTCAAAAGTAATATTTATTCTACAAAATAACATTAAAATTCATAACTTTCGGTTACCATTCTGCCGATCAAAGAAGCCGGTGTCGATTAATCTTGCGCTACGCTCGGTCTTTCCCCGAAAGATAAATAATCGCTCTCCAAATGTAGAGTGTTTCTAGACATTTTCCTAACGATAACAAAGACATTCTAGCACAAACGATTGCATCTCTTGTGACTTGTAGTTAAAAATACATTCATTGATGAAATAAATGGCAAGAATTTTCTTAAGCAAATAGCTGTTTATTCTACCTAATCGTATAACAACCGATGTTTCGATGAGTCGCTCATCTTTTTCAAAGGCTACAATAACAGTTGATTTTTTATAATTGGAGAATTCTTGTTTAATACATTGGAATATCAAATGAATTGTCTTGGCTAAATGAAAAAATATTAACATATGTATGTATCTATCTTTAGTTTACATAAGGTCTTAATTAGGAGTACACCATGTCAAAAAATATATATATAAAGTTATAACTTTAATACGGTAAAATATGGTAAAACATTGTTGATTAAATTCTAAATTCAACCATTAAACCAATTAGGTTGAAGAAGCTAACATATATGTTAGATGTTAAATATCGAATAGGAGAAAAATTTGTTGTTTGAAAATTTAAAAAATTGAAATGTTAAAATATTAAAATAACATGTTTCCTATTTGGAAACTGCAGTGGGAATGAATATCAAAGTGTATGGTGGAAGAGCACGCCCGTGAATAGTTGTTATTTATATGGAAAGAAAAAAAAAATTTCTTGTGTATGAGGTAATGTATTAAAAATCTATATGTTGGTTGTATATAGTGACGTGAATTTGAAATTACTTAAAATCCAAAAAAAAAATACATTCATTGTTTTGCTCTCCCCAATTTTTTAGTATCAGCTATTAGTCAAAAGAAACACTTCATGTCGATGTTCGGAGTAGCGAATTTGAAAAGGTTTTTGTTCGGATTATAAAAACGAAATAGTTGTTCGGATTACTGGAGGTTATGATTACAGGGGGTTCGGATTATCGAGGTTGTACTGTATTGCCGTAAAAATAAAAATACGTAAGAAATGCTATCTTACAGAAAATAGTATAGGAGGATACATTTGGACTATTGTAATTAATTTATTATCAGCGATTATTATAGATGATAATCGGTAATACCTAATAGGACTATATTTTAAGGGCAGGAACTGTAATGGCAATCCAAAGTTGGAATTACGGCATATAGTTGATTAAGGTAAGTATGAATTATTCTGTAGGTATCAATCTATTTCCTCGAATTTAAATTGAGAAATTACTAAAATTGAGTGTTATAAATTATTGTATAGACAACCCACAATACAGCAAATTGCAAATGAGTACCAGCCGTAAGACGAAAACCAAAATTCACTTTATCTTGTATTTTATACTTTTCTATTTTTTTGTTGAGTCATCTGGGAACCTGCTCGTTTTGCTAAGGGCAGCAAATACAAAATATCTTATAACAGTACTTTCTCTATCCAAGTCCAGACTATTTACGACATCTTGGTAGAAATCCTGAATGCCATGCTGAGTCTCCGCTCCTTTCCTAACATGTGAAAACGCGCGAATGTCCTCATGTTCCATAGGCGAGGTAAAAATCCTTTATTACCATCGAATTTTCGGTCGGTAAGTCTCCTCTCGAACCTATCCAAAATCGCTGAATCGGTTATTCTCTCTAGATTACGAGTTTTTATCAACGAGAGTAATCTCCTGTCAAACGAACAGTTTGAGTTTCGGGAGGGCTTGTCGGCCGACTTACAACTCCTCCGACTCATGGAGAAGATTCGAAACGCTTTGGAGCAAAGGCATTCAACGGGCGTTGTTTTTCTCGATTTCGCTCATGCGTTTGACTCGGTGTGGCGTGACGACCTGTTGTATAAAATGGGTAGTTTTGGCATTAATTCTAATATGATTGTTCTCATACGGTCCTACCTGTACGGTAAAACTTTTTCCATAAAAATAGGAGGTGGGTTGTCTGATCGGAGGCATATATCTGTGCTGGTGTTCCTCAAGGCTTGCTGTTGAGTCCTGAGCTCTTAATACTATACACTAGTGACATTCCGAGATCCATCGCCACAAAACTTGCTATTGACGTCGACCATACGGCAACTTACACAACGTCAAGGAACGATGCCTTGGTTTGCTGTCGACTTCAAAGATCCATGAACGAGGTTTGTGAGTGAGCGTCAAAGTGGCACCTATCAATAAATGCGCCGCAATTCGATTCTCCAGGAAACACAATCCTCCACTTGCGAATATTACCATCGGAGGTCAGAGATTGCCGTGGGAAACCCACGTCCAGTATCTCGGCATTACTCTGTACACGAGCCTTACATTTAGGCAACACTTTTCTGCCATTGGTGCCAAGTTTCTGCGTGCTCGTGGGGCTCTGCCTCCACTCATGTGCTGGAGAAGCTCTCTTAACTCGAGGATTAAGCTTCTCATTTTTAAGATTTTTCTCCGACCTATTCTAATCTATGGTCCAGCGCCACTATATTTAAAGTTAAGACTCACTGTACTTCAGAACCGGGTGCTGCGACTATGATGCGCTGCGATAGGTGGTTCATGACTAACTCTCAGACAGACTTGAAAATATTACCTCTGAGCGGATATGCGCTGGTGCTGGCCATAGAAACCCTTCAAAGGGCCTCGATAGCGGAGAATCCGCTGATCTAGCACTTGGGAGAGTTGGACCCTGATAGGCCGTCGTCTCGTGTCCAAACCCGGAGGATTCTGGAGATGCGATTTGGCCGCCCACTCACAGTGTCTCATTGAACTTCGCAGCAAAAAGGGCTTTTAAGCGTTTAGAAGGCTAACGGACATAATGTCCAGCCTTAGTTAAAACAGAAGCCCTACCACCATTTATACGATTTATTAATTAAAGAAACTCAAAATTGACAAGAAATGTCTATCACATCCAACAAGTGGTGTCATAAAAGTTGTGCAATACACAACGCCGCCATCATCATGACTAGCAATTACATCGAAAAGTACGCGATGCTCAAATATTTTCTTATTTATCTTCCCTCGTCCTACCAAAACACATGATAGTAAAAGATAATAAGAAATAAAAGTAACAAACCTTACATAGCACTGATCTGCGAATAATCTAATCTACAGTACAGAAAAATATAACACTAAACACTTTAACCCACTAAACACCAAAAAAGTTTTAACTAAAACACCGACGCGTTTCAACAGCAATGCTGTCATTATCAAGGCGATAATAAAACTGAGTGAGGGAGATCCGCCCAGAAGACTCCAAGAAGCAACAACAACCCAGGAACCCGAGAACCACCAGAAGGACATCCATGAAGGAAGTGGAACTGGAAGAAGAGGACCTTTGCAGAAGATGCAGACAACCAACGACATACACCATACCTAGACCCATAGACCATCTAGTTGCTATCATAAATTCGATCCTGAGCACTGGGCACTTTCCTTCCGTTTGGAAGTGCGCCGAGATAGTTGTCATCTGCAAGCCCGGGAAGGATTAGCCTCTTGGCTAATCTGTCCAAAACAGCAGAAGCGGTTATCCTCGGAAGACTTCGGATAGAGATAGCCGATCAAATTCAGAGCTGCGATTTTTTTGTTGACTTCCAACTTCTGAGGCTTACCGATTCCATCCGAAAGGGTCTCGAACAGAGGAACGTTACTGGGGCGGTATTTCTCGACGTGCAGAGTGCCATTTATACCGGTTGGCATCAAGGCCTCTTGTACAAAATGATGGTGAAAGGGATCAACAATTCCATCATAAGGTTGATCTCTTATCTTTCTGGCAGGTCCTTCAGGGTGAGGAATGCTGGAGTGCTGTCGCGGCGTCTTCCGATCGGGCTCGATGTTGGGGCCGGAGTTCTTTCTCCTTTACGTTGCAGATCTACTAACTGAACCTGGATGCAACTTAGCTGTTTATGCTGATGACACTGCAGTTGTTACGTCATCTTGAAATGAGGCTATCCTCCGTTTGCGCCTCCAGAGGGCAGTCGATTCCATCATGAAGTTAGCCACTTCCTGGTGGTTGAAATTCAATGCTAATAAATGCGTAGCGATAAGGTTTACTTACAAGCGGGGTCTGCCGCCTGAGGGGATCTCGGTTGTAGGGGCTGTGCTACCACGGAGTCCCTACACAAGGTACCTAGGTCTGATCCTCGACCAAAAACTAACCTGGAAAGGTCACACCGAGTTTCTTAAAGAACGATTCTTCACCGACAGAAACATGTTGATCCCGCTCATTGGAAGGGAAAACAGACTCAATCTCCGAAATAAGATGACCTTGTACAAATCAATGTTAAGGCCAATTCTAACGTACGGCTGTTTGGTCTGTTCTACCGTCTCCAACACCAATCTGAATCGATTGGAGATCCTTCAGAATAAGACTCTGCGTATGCTGTGCAATTCAAATTTTATTAGCAATGCCCAGCTGCGCAGAGATCTACACAGATCCCTAGCTTGGAGAACCATGTGAGGGAAACTGCAAGATCTACCCTATACAAAGTAAGGCAAACTACAAACCCCTTACTGCTCAATATGGTTGTTCCGCAAGACCGGCCGCCTCCCAGAGTGAGGGCCCGACACTCCATCGATATTGTATAATAACTTAAACGTCTGAATTCGATCACTTCTATATTGAGACACGAAAACCACCCCACGTGCAAAACTGTAGTCCGCATCATTCTTTTCCTTCCCGTCCTACTCAGTATAAAAATAATGTTTTCCCTTTTGCTGAGAACACGTTTTCATTGACGATTCAATTATTCTCTAAACATCAATAAAGGCATAGAAGGCCATTCTACTGAATATTAGAGGGTCAAAGGACATTAAGTCCGACCCATAAAAAGCGAGAGGATCCAGAACCATACCTAGATTGCATACATTTAATTGTTTCACTTTAGTTCCAATTTTTAGGATACAAGAACAAAAACGTCATTAGCAGTCGAATTTTAGTTTAGCTCTTAGCAATTTGGAAACAAATCTATAATTTTTAAACGTCCATTTTTGGTTTTGCATAAGAATTGTTTATAACTGTAACACCATGTCATGTATCATAAATTTTTGCGTTTTGCAATAATTATCCAAAAGCATAATGCATTGCCCCAATTTATTATTTTTGTGTGTATGAATCATATTTCGCGCCATTACTGTATAGGATTTTATCTTTCAAAGATTGGTGATATTTTCAAAGTGGAAATATATTTATAATATCCTTTCTTAAAATATAATTTAAAAACTAGTTTGAATTGATATAAATGCAAAACATAAATACAATAGGGCATTTTGTATATATAAATACAAAAAGGAGACGATAAACACAATAGTGTAGGAAAATTACTATTTAAAAGATTGCTATTGCAGCTTGCAGCGCTATCTAGTCGAATTTAAAGTTAACCAGTTTATTTGAAAAAGTCAGTTAAATTTAAGTTTCTCTCTCAACACTCTAGGACTTTAGTAACAGTTTACTCAATTTTTCACGGCAATTTTTTACTTAAAACTTCACCGACAGGACTTAGCATCCTGGTATGGATCAGGTGATTGTGTTTGATAAAAGTTTACAACAACGATTGCAAGAATATATAGATATTTTATCGGGGCAAAACAATGTTCAGCCTGTATCCAATTTGAAAAAAGAATGGGCGTTTTTTTTGGAATTATGTGTCGATGTAAGTGGCTGGCAGGCAATTTGGAAAATACCTCGTTTAACGTGTGAATTATATAAACTATCGTTTCCTACAATTGTGCTGGTATATGTGGAAGATATATATTTTGAAAGTTTAGAAGCATTAGTGAAGATTTTAGCTGTTCAAGATGATATATCACTACCAGATAATCATGTAGTCTCACTGATTCAACTATGGCCCACGAAAGCTCAGGACAAGTCTGTAGTTTTAAATTTACAATCGACAGCTAATGCTTTGGATACATTACGATTCTTCTATCATAGTTTAATAATGCCTTGGGATTACGATGATGATGATACTTCCGATTGGGTAAGTAAACATTTAGAATCACGATTGCGTTTATTTTATGATTTAAAAAACGGAGTTATTCCACGAACGATATCTGAGCATATTAGATCGTTGTTGATCGAAGCGAAACGGTTACAAGCTAAGCGTGAACAATTAGAATTGGAAATCGGTAGCGATGATGATATTGATGTAAATGATAATGTTAAGAATGAAAAGGTGGAAATGCTCATGAATTTGCATGTACGTACTATACAAATTAAGAACGAGATGGAAATTTTAGAAAATCCTTTAATGCGGAATGTAATTTTGAAACAACAAACTGAGATAATACCTGAAAAAGAAACTTCTAAATATTGGTTGATGTGTGAGACGAGCAAAGTGAAAGATCATATCGATTTCTTAAAGAAAGTCGAAGAATTCTATCCGAATGAGTTTTTTGGTTTCACTTCAGATTTAGCTGCGGCTATAGTGAACGTAAATTACACCGATGTTGTTATATTGAATAAATCCAAATATAATCTTAAATCTGTAGCTAAATTTGAATGTGGCGGTATTATAAAAGGAGTTTACGAGAAGGCCGATACTGTTATCGAATCGCATAGTGAAGACTTAATGTTAGATATTAGCGGAGAAGTGGTAATCGAAAATCTAACATTAAATGCATCTATTCCACAATGCTGTATAGTTATTCGTCGAGGGAAACTAATATTGAAGAATTGCAATTTAATAGGAGATACTAAATCGTCAATCCATCAAGGAATCATAGTATTGAACGGATGTCAATTGGATATGATGGATTGCGATATAAAAGGATTCGCTACGGCTCTTGTGGGGAATTCAGGTTCTCGAATTTCAATTCGAAATTGTCAAATACATGATGTTAATTATGGGGCGAAAGTTTATGATAATTGTCTTATTACGATACAAAAATCATCATTCCATAACTGCAAAGACTATGGTTTCTGCATCGAGAGTGATAAAATTATTGATAACGCTGAGAAAGTTGGTAGTTTCGATGTCTTAAAGAAGTACGTCTCATATATGTTAAAAATGTGTTTGTACTATTTAATTATATTTTCTAGGGTACCAGATATCACTGTCACTGAATTAAATGGAGACAACAATGGAAAAGGTGATGTTCTCATTAACAACGGAGAAAGAATTATCCCAGTTAAAGATTTATTTGCGAATCTTGATCTTACATATAGTGGAAGAATTGAACATAAATCTGAAGATGAAGATATGGATATTGCAAATGAAGATGAATTGAACAATACTGTCATTGAGAAGACTGAATCTAATACTGCTGAGTCGCATGTCATTTAAATGTTTTTTCCGTAAATATAGCCTGTGCAAATACTAATGCTAAGTTTTGTATAACATTATTGTTTTTTACTTTTATATGTAATATTGTAACAAAAAAATATATAAAATACTTATAATTTATTTTTAATGAACTGTTATAATCAAATAAAAAGTTGTTAAAGAAATTTTGCAGTTATTTATAGAAAATACATACTTAAAATTGTTTATTTTGGCTAGTTATTTTATTAGGTAACATAATTAACGGTTGGTCAACATAATAAGGGGTGCGGTCAGTTGGCGAGAAATTCTTGAAATTTGAATGGAAGATTTCTTAAAGTTGCAAAATTATTTATAATATTATATAATAAAAACAAAAATTACTGTTCAAATTATAATTATGTTACTGAGGTAACAAGACTTCTAACCTTAAAAAGTGAGAAAACTCATAAAAACGAAGTTGAGTAATTTTAATTATCGGTTATTTTTGCACTATTCAAAAAAATCAATCATCAAAATTCCAAAAAAATACCATTACCGTATATGGAAAAAATTTTCGGTTATTTCCCACTGGCTGCGCAGGCTTAAGGCGAACGGAATAGTGGGAGAAGTTTAAATTGTCATTTTTATAGCGTTTTCCACTGGGGGAACTCGTGTTGCACCGACACTGCCCTAGAGTAGCGTCATATGACGTAATCACTGATTCTGCCCTCGCTCAGAGCTAGTGCAATACGTGTAACATAGGTATGTCCATAAAACTGGCGTTAGGGCTTTAATGCTTTGTCGAGATGAACTGCTCATCGCAAAAAAAAAGAAAATCTTTATAAAAGTAAATATACTTAGTAATACGTATAAAGGAAAAGCAGATGAAGAATTACGCCAGAAACTATTACGTACAATGATTGTTTAATTATTATTCATTTCTGAAAATGGTCTTTTAGTGGACAAGATATTTTGTATAAAATACGCAACAACGTATTTCATGGATGATGATTAGGAACAATTCGTATCAAATCTGTATCTGAGAATATATAAAGTAGTATGTTTCAAAATTTAATAGTAATTTGCAGAATATTTTCGGCCATACCGATTACCCGATAAAATATTGACTGTATGCATTTATATACCCACTTGCCCATCGTATGCTTATCGAAAGTACAATATAACTTGTAATAACTTCAGATTGCACTACAAGTGGCTCCGTCAATTTTGAGAGGTCCAGTTTTTCGCACTCAAGGTCAAATTTAGTGACGCTCACATGTCGTCACTTCTACGTAAGCAGCACGAAATTTACCAGTGGAACACGTGTGATTTTTGCTTGCAGCGAGTGCTAAGACCAGTGGAACAGCCAACACCAGTGCGCTCTAAATGTCCGAGTGGGAAACGCTATTAGAATTCCGTAGAATGCATTAATTAGTTGCTGATAAACAAAAGAGATTTTATTTTAGAAGAGAAATTACAAAGTATTTTTTTAACGATAACCTAGATATGCTATATAGAGTTTCATATAAAACACAACGTAGTTAAAAATATAGTGTAATTAAAAAATGTATGGTATTTTTTTTAGTAAAAGCTCAATAATACAGAATGCCGAAGGCAAATGTAGGTATACAGGTGGGAGCATGGAATTCCATATAACTAGTATAGCAGTTTTGTCAAAATATTTATATTTTGTAAACGGGTATTTTACAGTCACTTGGAATTCCATATAACTAGTATAGCAGTTTTGTCAAAATATTTATATTTTGTAAACGGGTATTTTACAGTCACTTGAACCTTCAGAATATAATAGAGAGTCTTGCAAGCAGGGGGTGATATCTTTTCATAAAAGTTGTTGTTCGATATTTAACGCCCTCATCATCATGACTGAAAATTTCATCGAAAAGAGCGCGATATTCAAATCCTTTGTTTAGACAGACTTAATAATAATAATAATAATAATAATAATAATGGTGTCTTTATTTCTATACATACATAAAAGGAAAATACATATTTATCCAACAGAACCAAAAAGATAGAAAAAAAAAATTGTGTATAGTTGTATTATTTTGTTGTCTAATTATCTTCTGTCATCACACCAAAATACGTGTTGCTAGAAGAACACAATACTTATTTTGGAATGACGTTGGGAGATAATAAGAAATAACGGCAACATACCGTACACCTATGAATATGCTAATAATACAATCTACAATACGCGAAAATATTAGCTTTGTTTTTGCAGCGATTTCCAACGGTTGGAAGTATCAGGAGCATGCCCATTACAATAAAAGTATTTTACAGTCACTTGAACCTTCAGAATATAATAGAGAGTCTTGCAAGCAGGGGGTGATATCTTTTCATAAAAGTTGTTGTTCGATATTTAACGCATCCTCATCATCAACTGAAAATTTCATCGAAAAGAGACCGTTTGTAATGCGCATACTCCTGATACTTCCAACCACTTCCAACCGTTGGAAACGGCTGCAAAAACACAGCTATTGATAAATTGATTAACAGAAAAATATTAAAATGCTCACAATTGGATGTTCAGGAATTGTGGGTATTGAGTACCTATGCGCGTTAGAATATTGTCGATTCCGGCGCCATAAATATCTGTTATTGTAGTGCCCCATTTGTCATGTCGAAGTACCATGTGATCGAAATGATCCAATAGCAATTGAGGAATGTTTAACAGATAAGAGATATTCCCACCTGCTTGCAACTTGCTACTGGTCTTTGTATATACAGTTCGAGTAATGGATCTTTAGACGCACGTCATTGATGACATAAGCAAAGATTGTTGGTTAATCTACCTATCCTTATTTAATATCGGTGTCGAATGTTCAAGCGCGGAAAATACGTACGTCTGCAATATAAATCATATCTAGACTACTACATTAATCAAGTGTCAGATTGTATTAGTAATCATTGTCTTGTCAAGTAATCATTGTCTTGTCAAGTCCTGCGTGTTTTAGGTTAATGCAGCTTATTCACGCTCAATTGACGGAATCCTAACCATAGGAAAATCCTAACCTACTTTGTATGTATATGAACTGTCAGAAATGTGTAGTTTATTTTAATGCATTGTGTATATAGTGCTTAACTTGAACTAGAAGTACCGATTTGATTCGTACGCATAAAAATTGATGACGTGCGTCTAAAGATGCATTACACGAACTGTACATAAGAATGGTAAAGAAATAAATTAAAAATATTCATGCGTTCTCGAGAAAGCCCCGAAAAACTAATCATAGACGGCTATTTTCTTTATAGACAAAATCTTAGAACTCCAAGCAGCTTCGGCAATCGATCTCGCGATGGCGCTGC
Source organism: Holotrichia oblita (assembly GCA_023690525.1). NCBI lineage: Eukaryota > Metazoa > Arthropoda > Insecta > Coleoptera > Scarabaeidae > Holotrichia > Holotrichia oblita. The sequence goes on along the minus strand of CM043017.1, from coordinate 147,014,183 downwards.
TAGCAAGCTATTATTTAAATTATAAGTTTTGGTTATATATATGTATCTAAGAAGGATGTAAGTAATAGAAATGAAAGCAGTTTTATATAAAAATAATAAAATGTGGACGTACTTTTTAAAATAATAGAGAAATAATTTGGATACGTATTAAATGCCGTTTTAATTTCCTTCATTTAGACTAATATATTTTGCATTCTATATACGGGTTGATTGGTGAGAATACGCTATTAAAAGTATTATACAAACGTAACGGAATTTTAAAGCAAAATTATGCAGTTGGGTATGGTTGAATATGAACTATCACGTGAAAATAATTTTGAATAAATTTTATAATATAAATAAAATTTAAAAAATCGAAGTCCATTTAACCGGAAGCGATATTTATTCAAAAATATTTTCACGTGATAGTTCATATTCAACCATATCCAACTGCAAAATTTTGTTTTAAAATTCCGTTCTGTTTGTATTATACTTTTAACAGGCCATTCTCACCAATCACCCATACAGCGCAAGACATCTTAGTGTATTTGTTTCAAAAGCATATGATGTGACCATTGATAATTTTCAATTAATTTTTTTATTAATACAATTTAATAAGTGATTTAATCTTCCCCGTATATTCAACCAATCAGCGTTTACTTTAATATATCACATACATCAGCGCCAACTCACGTCGTCTTCGAAACTATGCGATAATTTTAATAGCGATCGACTTGGTTTGACTATTTGATTTGACAGCGTTTGAGTTTAATTCTGGTTTCATTTAGTCATTTTCACAGTTTTAGTTAGTTTACAAGGAATTGAAATACCAAGTCATTCATAAGATGACTGTATATGTATCAATACTGTTAGCTTAAACAGGCGGTATCTAGTGCATAATTTTGAATACATTAAAAGCCCAGACAATTGTTGTACTGTTGGCTTAAACATGCACTATCCAGTGCATTATTTTCAATACTAGATAATTATGTCTGACATATCTCCAAAACAGATATCCATAAGACGTTGTAAAACGATGTCTTATAAACGTTGACATTTGTAACATCGGATGTCTATACCACATCTTATAGACGTTTTTCAGGCGAAAAACAGACATCTATAAGACGTCCAGAATAACGGACTCAGACATCTTATGGACGACTATAAGATGTCTTTGTGATGTCTGGGCATCCTGTATAATAAGAGAATATTTACTTGAGTATTGTGTGTGTATCGCAAATATCAAATAATTACTTGCTTAAATGCCCCATTAAAGGTAAACTAGTGGGCACTGTTCAACAAAAGTTACTAAAAACATATACAGTATTCACAAAAAATAGAAATAATTTTTCATATTTTAAAATTAAACATTCTTAGATTTCGACTAAAGACGATAAAATATGAAATTTATAATATTTAAATTATTAAAACATGTGGAGTATTTTTTCCATGAATTAAATTTAGAAGCTGGATAGCAACAACATCAAAATATCTGCCCAAATAGTTTGCCACTTTTATTTAGACTGAAATATTGTGGTTGTTTTCTTGATACTTCAATATGTAATGCATCTACCTAACTTAAAAAATGGTCTTTAAACATGAGTAAAATAAATACAAAAATCATTAAAAAATTAAAATTTCAATACTTTGTCCACACAGCATTAGACACCGAGTTGACATCACAATGTCTAAAATATATCCATATCTAATGTGTAAATTATATGGATTTTGGATATGAAACTTTATCAATCACGTATGTCTATCCAATACGTGTAAAATGGATGTTCTTTATAGTCGTACTTGTCCTGTGTGAGGGGTAAAGTGAATTAAATCAAAGTATTATATTAGAGAGTGTAAAGTTTATTTAATAAATTGGTAAAAAAACACATTTATGAAGCGGATATGTCAGTTATCCAATACTTTTTTAATAACATACGAATTAATCGATTCGCCTTCTAAGTATTTTACTCAATTCAATCTCTTTTGATTAATCTAATTAAGATACCATTATCTGCCTTTAATACAGCTTCAGACTTTAAAATAATTTTATGGTCTGGTATTACAGATCGCACCTCGAAAGATCTTATAATGTTCGATAAAATTGATTCCATTTGCAACATGGCGAATTTTTGCCCTAAAATGATACGAAATATAATATAGACATGAAAATATCGAAATAGCCATATTTGTAAGAAAATAACACACAGATGATATCTACAAATTAATATATTATATTGACCCCATTAAAACTTTTAAACATTGGAACGTGGTTTTAATAATTTATAATTAGTAGAAACTAGATGTGTTGTTTCCTTCTGCCTTATGCTTACCAATACAATTTCTTGGTCCTGCACTAAATGGTACATAGGCAAATGGGCTATTCGTTTGTAAAAGATCAGGATTAAACCTTTCCGGATTGAATTTTTCAGGATCAGGATAAATAACAGGATCGCGATGGACACCATATGCACTCACGTTTACTACAGAACCTTTAGGGATAAGCAATCCATCTGCAACCATTAAATATTATTTGTATTTTTAATATGTGATTATTTAGGAATATTACTCCAATGTAGATCTTTTTCTATAGCTCTTGCATAAAGTGGGATAGTTGTGTAAATTCTTAAGGATTCCATAATTGTCATTTTCAAATATTTCATCTTTCTCAAATCGTTAAATGTGGCGCACCGCTTGTAATCATCTTGAAATATTTGTTTCTGTTCAGCAAAAACTTTTGCCTTAAACCAAATGAAAAGTGCATCATAGAAATAAATTTTAGGGAAATTTAATAAAATTAGTCTTATATTTATATCCATAAATATTTGTAGTGTAGTGTAGTGTATGTACATATATAATATTAATAAGAAATAAAATAAATAACATATATTTTGAAAGGCACTCCTAAATTAATATCTTCGTTTTAGTCCTATGACAACACCAGTACAAGATTTTAATACGGCAGAGCTTCTTAGCACTACTTTGTGTTGTGGAACTGCAGGACACAATTCGAAATTTCGTAAGATGTTTGAGATAGTCGATTTCATTTCCAGCATTGCGAATTTTTGACCTGCGATGAGACTGAATTAATTTTTGTCCTCAAAAACAAAAAACTCATCGATACTTGCAAGGTGCAAAATCTTAGTATTTATAATTTATAAACAGTACCTGTCAAAACTTGTCGTCATTTTAATTTTACGAAAAGTTTGACATTTGAAATGAGAGTCAAATGTTACAACAGAATTTTTGCAAAAATAATAGCTAAGAATTTAGATGCATACAATACAAGTATCGTGCATTTAATAGATAACGCACCTATGCAATTTCTGAAGCCTGCGCTAAATGGTACAAAAGTAAACGGACTTTTTCGTTGTGTACTTTCAACGGTGAATCGATCGGCGTCAAATTTTTCTGGATCTTTATATGATAACTCTGAATGATGAGTTGCGTAAGTAAATAAGTTACACATCGTTCCTTTTGGTATAACTACGTGAGCTACATTAAAGTAATTCATTTAATTATATATTTTTTTGATATTTATGTAGCATATTTACGTGTAACCGTATCTTCTTCGATTGTTCTACCGAAGAAAGGAATTGTAGTATAGATTCTAAGAGATTCTTTTATAACTATCTCTAAATAATGCATTTCTTGCAGGTCTTGATATGTAGCGCTTCGTTTAGGATTACTGGCGAATATTGATTGCAATTCAGTGTAAACTTTTCTCTAAAAATGTGTTCGATTAAGTTTGGGTGCTAAGCAGAGTGAATTCAAGTGTGCTGGTATAAATTAATTTCAAATCATCAAGCATGTGCAGAAAAGAGAAGTTTAATTCTAGTGTGAGTGTAATATACCTGAATATCTGGATTTTGTGCTAATGAAAATAGTGCAAATGATATGGAGGTAGCTGTTGTATCGTGGCCCTAAAATAAAAATAATTCGATAAATACTCAAGCAATAAGTAATACTTCCTTTTAATATATGAAGCTACCTCGAACATAAAAGTATCCACTTCCTGGCAAATATCATCAAAAGTAAAACTAGGATCTTTGGATGAGTACTCCAGGAGCAAATCTAGAAAAGCCTTCTTCTTCTTTATACCCATTATATCAACACACGACTCTTCTTCTTTTTGATTTTTCAAAAATTCAGTCATCCTTTTATTGATTACAGATCTCGAATATCCATGTACCACTTTCAGCGCTTGTTGTTCGATACGATACGTATTAGAAAAGCGATATAGGAATTCATTCTGTAAAAATGGCGAAAAAGCACGATCTATTAGAATACCCAGTAATATGTCAACACATTTTACGTATTCAGAATTTACATCGTCTTGAGCGTTTACAGATGTTCCCATTGCAGTTTCTAAATTGAATTTAAATTAATCCACGAAATCATTTTATTTACGAAACATACCACAAATGATATCCAAAGCACAACGCGTTACAAATGGATAAACATCCACTGAACCTTTCTCACATTGTTCTTCTAGTTTCTTTACAAGAATATCACCTGCTGAATTAAAGACGTCCACAAATTCTTCAAGGATTTGGAAATGGAATGCTGGGGTTATAATTTTGCGATGTTTTCTCCATTTGTCACCTGAAATAAAACACGAGAAAATTATCTTTAACATTCGGAAATTGTAGTATTTTTGGATGTAGATACTTTACCCCAACTTGTTAATAAGCCAGTTCCTAGCCACCTGTGGAGAAAACGGTAGGGGTCAGATTTCTTCAAAATCGTTGGCGAATTAAGCAAAATTTCTAAATCCTTTGGGTCAGAGAAAAAAATGAACGGCTGAGAGCCGATGTAAATTTTAAAGTTTCCTTTAAATTTGTGATGATATTTCATAAGTGTTGAAAGTATTGCTGCAAACAAAAAATACGAACAAATTATTTTTGATGAAATTTGATATTTTGACGTTCTACAATATTATATGCAATTTTGTCATCTTTGGCCGCAAGATAAATGAAGCTTTAAATATGACTTAATTAACAGAAAAATATAGTAATGCCCAATCATTAAAAATGATCCAAACTAAAAACGTTAGGAACGAAAAAGTACTGAGAAAATTTATATTACAGAATCGCCAGTGTAAAAGACAGTGTTGACGATGAACAAAACGAGTTGGCGCTATTTCTCACTTTATTTCTTCCTTCTTTTTTTCCTTGTTTCTTTATGAAATGCAATTTGTGCGGATACTTATGAGGGAAACGATAGCTAGCTGAGCACTCTTATATAAGTAGGTCAAGATTTAACACACTGATTTCCAGAAACAAGATCAGAGTTCGTCTTTCTAATGTACTACAATAGGCAATTCAAATAGATTCAGATGCACATCTACTACTGCAAAACAACACCAACGTGACGACAACCAGTCCTCCATTCCAGAAATTCTTCCACATTGTATTAAAACATGTCAGGCAAACCTAATAGAAGTCATACAAAAGAAGTTAAACACTAAATGGCAAGGGCTGTCAGTTCGCAAGAAAAGAAACAGATGTCCATACATGTAAATACTTGTATACCTACTCATAAAATGCTACTTAATGTGTGTACATATATACAGGGTGTTTCCTAACGACGGTACGTAACTTCAGAGGGTGATCCGTTAGGTCGTTTTACGAAGAAAAGTTCCTATGAACATATGCCCGGAGTTGCTTCGTTTCTGAGATAGAGCACGTTGAAGTTTAAACAAAATCCGAAAATGTCAATAGTTATCAATTAGCAGTGATTTCAGCATGAATAATTTTACTAACATCGAAATGCCTAACATGCACTTCATTTATGGATTAGCAAATGGAAATGCTGAAGAAGCACGGAAAATTTACCAGGACAGATATCCTAACAGAGTAATTCCATGCGCTAAAACGCTACATGCAAGGTTGTGTAAAACTGGGAGTTTAAATAAAAGAAAAGGGAGTGGAAGACCAGCAACTGTAGACACACCTGAACTAGAAGAAGCTATTCTTGATGAGATAGAAGAAAATCCTTCATTTAGTACCAGGAAGATTGCGCTACAGTTTGAAGTCAGCCCAACAACCGTTTGGAAAGTTCTAAAAAGAAACCTCCTTTACCCATATCACATACTGCGGGTTCAAGCTCTACTGCCTCAGGATTTTCACCCAAGATTAATGTTTTGCAGGTGGTTTATGCATATGATGGCGCACAATAATAATTTTTTACGAAATATTTTATTTACGGACGAGGCAAATTTTTCACGAGATGCTATTGTGAACGAGCCGACGAAAATCCCCACGTTATTAGAGAAAGTCATTTTCAGCAACAATTTTCGCTGGACGTTTGGGCAGGATTCATTGGTGACTATTTAATTGGCCCATTTTTTTACCAGCAAGATTAACAGGTGAAACCTACACAGACTTTTTGCGACATCATTTACCCATTTTATTAGACGAAGTAACCGTACTTGTAAGAGCCTCTATGTGGTTTATGCACGACGGGGCTCCAGCTCATTTTAGTGTTGTTGCTCGTCAGCATCTCGACATTGCCTACCCTAATCGCTGGATTGGCCGTACAGGACCTCAAAATTGGCCAGCTCGCAGTCCTGATATGAATCCCATAGATTTCTATTTATGGGGTCATCTAAAGGCTCTTGTTTACAAAACTCATGTAATAGATGTGAATGACTTGAGGAATCGGATAATTGACAATTGCAATGTCATAAGGAATACTCCAGGTATTTTTGAACGTGCCAAACAATCAATGACAAATCGATTGCAGTCGTGTATTTTATCGGAAGGTGGTCATTTTGCTCATTTACTGTAAGGTAGAAATTGTTATTTTTACATTCCTAGCTAGGAAGGTATTGCTTTCGCCAAAATAAAACACCAAAAATGTTTTTTTTTCTCTTCAAAGCCCTGTATCTCAGAAACGAAGCAACTCTGGACATATGTTCATAGGAACTTTTTTTCTTAAAACGACCTAACGGATCACCCTCTCAAGTTACGTACCGTCGTTAGGAAACACCCTGTATATATGTATTATGACCTGTAAGTATATATTAAATGCCAATTTCTTAATTTCTAGTTCTTCAAAGTAGACCATCAGAGATACCTCAGGACTTGGTCACTTTCAGTCAGAACTATCGGTAAATAATATTATGATATGAGGCAATTATTAAATGCATTCTTAAATTTTCTGCAATAGGCGCTTACTGTATATATAATTGCAAGAATCACCCTACTGTAGTATCTGCAGTTACCGAATTGTATTATTGACGACCGATAGCGTTACTTCTGACCTTGTCCGATGAGTTTAATATTAGTTTGTCATCTGAATTGTTGTACAACACAAGTTAGCTAGACAAAAACAATGAAGCTAGAGTCAAACTATCCTCGAAGACAGACACCAGCAACTTTGGTAAGAGCCAGACAATCCACTTGTTCAAGAAGCGATAGCTAGCAATATCCTCACAACATAACATTTTATAAAAAAAATCATTCTTTCATTGTTGGCTGTAAATTATCCATTTATTGCCAATCAAACCAGATGATGAAGGGGTCTAAGGATAAATGTCCGGCCCAGGGAAGTGAAAGAAGTTCCAAGAATGAAGATAGAGGGCAGAAAGTGGGATCTTTAATCTCTAATACTTACTTCTTTTATTGCTTTTGTTACTAAGATGATTCCTAAGATTAATTACAAGTATTTTTTTGGATCTTTATATTTCACCAAAATTTGCAGTTTTCAAAAATTTACATTATTGTCAAGCAATAGGTTTTACACTGTCAAAAGCTTTAAGATGAAACAATTCTGCATCACAATAATGTAAATTTGTATATAAATAATATCAATAACAGCAAAATTCCATAAATGAAATTAGAAGATCGAACAACGATAAGGAGCAATAAATCCAAATCCAATTCAATACATGTAAAAATGTTAGGACAAACTAAATTTGTAAACAAGATCGTATTGTTATGGTTCTAAGTTCAACAAACTTTACGTGTTTTACGCGGTCGTTAAGATAACAATAATAATAAAATTATTGAATTAACACTATTGCTCTAGCTTTACATACATATACCGTCTAATACGTTTTTTATACTCCGTACATTTATTTTCAGTCGTATTTATGTCGTGCAGTTTAATTTAGTAAACCGGGGAAACGCTAGTTTTTTTGTACTCTACACTAGGTCTAAAGTATTCTGTTCTGGAACGTTCTAGGTAGGTACTTCAAGGGTTCAGACTTCGATAGCTCGGGAAGAAATCTAGTGGCGTACTCGGTCGCGATGCTCGTAACAATATAACTAATTATAATTCTAAAGCAAACGTTGCCATGCAAATAGTACCTAACGAGATGGAAAGACGATTGTAAACGCAAATCAAGCGATATAACGATATTACCTTTGTCTTTGCAAAAGATGATATTTTGAGTTCGTAATTCAAATTTTTGATGTGGAATTAATAATTACCTCGTAATTAAAGAAACTTAGAAAAGATACAGGTAAATATGTGCAGTGTCTGCGTAGTAAGTCAACGGTAGATAGAGCATCTGAAGAAAAAAGAAAGAAATAATAGATACACAATATACAATTCTACTGAATTATACAGGATGCAATCTCGTAAGTGAGTTGAGACAAAAATTGTAAAAGATTCGTTTTTCTTTTTACATGTGTTGTAGAAAAGGAGTATGATATGAAATAATTAGATACTTCTACTATAGATGTCGATAGAGAAAGAGAAACTGTGAAGATGTTTCTAGAGTCAATCGCTGTAAATTAAAATTTCGGAAAACTATGATTTTATTAACTTAGCCTGTTTTTTTAAGTTAAAATTTTGTTCTAGTTGTTCCAATATATCGTGAAAAGATATTTACGATCACACTCTGCCTTAATGTGTGGTGGGTGTTAGTTGCAGTGACTCCGTAAAATTATTGCAACTCTTGCGGTGTAGTTTAGTGTGTGTAAGTTGTGTTAAAATGGTTGACAGCATCATATCCTGTTAATACTTTGCTCCCAACAGCGAATAAGTGAAAACTCTCTGAAAAAATCACCGTCCCTTTACGGCACCTATCGTCCTCTCACAACAATAGTCAGCCGCCTAACCACTGCGGCCATCGACCCGTTAAAAATTTGTAATGTATTATTTATTATTATTTATTAATTGTAATAATAATAATAAGCAGTTTATTGGTAAATTCAAACAATACAATAGTTTATACTATAGTACCAAATTATAGATGTACCAAAAGGTTCAGAATCAGCTGCTTGCAGCAGGCAGCTGGTCTTCCTTCTGAACCTGGCCAAAATAAGCACACGCATAAATTTAAACACAAATACAAGAGAGCAATTGCAGAACTAACTAAGTACTAATTGGGATAGTAAAGAAAAAAAAAAAAAAACAAACAACACGGCACTCAGTAAGATGAGAAGTATTGCTTGCGTAGCTGACGCGCAAACGCAGAGGGATGCAAAGAACGCAACCCAGGTGAAATTGAATTTAGCGATTTAGCCACGTTGTATGAAAAAGATCTCTTGAAAATTTCTAGGTGGTGAACTGGAGGAGTTAGTAGGCCTTTATTTCTCACATTCACATTGTGCACGTCCGTTCTGAACAGAATCTTACGATGCAAGTAACTGGGCTTTCTATAGAAAACCACCTTATGATAAAAAATGGTGGAATGAAATTTAGCCCTCCTTGACATATTAATCCATGCACATAGCAGAAAGTCTAAGTATTTGAAACGGTTGATAAGAACGAGCTTTCAAAATTCTAATACGAATATTCGTTTATGTAAGCAACTATAGACAAGCGAGAAATCCTCTTATAGATGGCAAATCAATTAATTGATTGCAAGACGTTGAACAGTCACACGTTGACTAATTGACGTATGAAATTAACACGAGGCAATATAAAATACCCTTGTGTACTCTTAAGATTAAGAACCTCATTGGTGGTGGTCGCAAATTTGAAAACAGGCAAATTTTATTTACGATGGTTTTCAGGAATAATTACTAAAGACCGCAAGAATTGGTTCGCTTCCAGCGGCAGTACATCGGGGGTGTTAACGGCGCGCACCTATCGTACGAGTATGTATGTAGTGAAATATGATATAGTTTGTAGACAGTCATCGTACGGTATTGTTGCATGATCATGCATTGCAAGTACGCGTACTTATAATTCGGCTGCAACGCATTTAATATGTCGAAAGTTCGTGAAAATGCTTCAACGTGTTTGTTTGCTAATAAGGTAAGATTGTATATTATGTCTGTGTTTTCTTTGTTATTGTGAAACTGAAAGAACAATGGTCATTGCAAGATGAAGCAAATGAAATTCATTGGGGAAAAAGGCTATTTTCAATTTAAAACATAAATAACTGCAAACACACGACTTCGCCAAGAAAATTCGTGCTGGAGCCCTAAAGAAGTAAACTTCAGAAATGGACAACAATTTAATATGGACTATATGTAAATAAACATTCCTTTACTACTGTGAAGTAAACAGCTGAAAAAACAAATTTGTGTATATCATTAAGGATGTCCAGGAAGCGATTAATGAAATTACAGTTAAGTGATGAATATAAAAAAGAAGTCAGTTCGGTAAATAATAAATCAAGCACCGCACTTTTGGGAAAATGTAGTGTTCTTAGATGAAAAGATGTTTTAGTCCACACAAAACGGAAAACTTAAGAGTTTATCATCCAAAAGGTCAGAAGTTAGAGCAAACATTTATCAAAAAAATCAGTTAGAAGTTCACTAGCATTGCATATTATCTTCCAACGTATAATATTATGAAACTTAGACGCATGCATATATGGACACCTGTGTATACAGGGTGATTTGTGAGAATGGCCTATTAAAAGTATTATACAAACCGAACGGAATTTTAAAGCAAAATTTTGCAGTTGGATATGGTTGAATATGAACTATCACGTGAAAATAATTTTTAATAAATATCACTTCGCTTAACCGGAAGTGGGCATCAACTTCGACTTTTTAAATAGCTTGCTATAAAATAAATTACATATTCAGCTTCTATGATAAATTTTACACATATTTCATGTATCATACCCTATACCTAAATACCATTCCTTCTGAGTTATTCGCAATTAAAGAAAAAAAGTGACAGATACCGATCTTACTTTAGAGTGATATCACGTCACGTAGGAATAAAAGAGACGAATGAAATTTTGCATACGCACAGCTGATATTGTGTAATTACACAACATTTGAAGTTCTTCTCTGTAACATTATACAGGCTGTTTAAAAACTTAATTGCTTATAAATAAGTACTGTAAAACAAATAAGCTAAGTACCCTTGCTTCAGTAAATTGACATATCTGAGCATTTTAGGTACGGAGGTTAATTAAATCATTATATCTTATTCACCTTACATTTTAGGTATAGGAACATCTAATATAGATTAAAAGAGAATCTTTTGTAGAATCAGAATATCTAAGAAAATATATACCTTTTCATTAAAAAAATCTACTTTCCGAACATTGAATTTATTTATAAGCAACTAAGTTTTTAAACGCCCTGTATAATGTTACAGAGAAGAGCTGCAAATGTTGTGTAACTACACAATATCAGCTGTGCGTATGCAAAATTTCATTCGTCTCTTTTATTCCTACGTGACGTGATATCACTCTAAAGTAAGATCGGTATCTGTCACTTTTTTTCTTTAATTGCGAATAACTCAGAAGGAATGGTATTTAGGTATAGGGTATGATACATGAAATATGTGTAAAATTTATCATAGAAGCTGAATCTGTAATTTATTGTATAGCATGCTATTTAAAAAATCGAAGTTGATGACCACTTCCGGTTAACCGGAAGTGAAATTTATACAAAAATATTTTCACGTGATAGTTCATATGCAACCATATCCAACTGCAAAATTTTGATTTAAAATTCCGTTCCGTTTGTATAATACTTTTAATAGGCCATTCTCACCAATCAGCCTGTATAGTTTGGTCAGTCTAATAAATCCTCCTATAAATTTCCGAACAACAGGGTATTGTAATCTGTGGCGCATTTTTTAAGTAGAAACCTGTAGAGTAATTATTAAGTTGTCACCTAGCTTCATGCATTTATATAGATTGATAATTCTGTACTGAAATTGCAGTGATTATGTGTTGTTAGAGTACAGAAATAAAATTGATTTACCAAAACAGTCGGTAAAAGTAAGTGGCTAGTAAACCACTATTATTAGCAATGAAATTACAGAATCGATCTGATTAATAACTGTACCTATATTTTATCATATGTACAGTCTGTTTCAAATTAAATGCGAATCGAGGATATTGGGTGCAGTTACCCAGTTCGCGGTGATGTATTGTGGGTGATCTATACTTTTTCATACATAGTGATGATATAGCCATAGCCAAGATTATATTACATACATATACCATATATGTATATTATTCAACGAGTATTGATAGTAGTTGTCATTTTACCGGTGCGGCGTCTTTACTTTCTGGAGTTTTCAAGTTCCAGGCTTAATTCTTAAACAGAATTTATAATCCAAGAACAATAATTACCCTTCTATTAATTTATTTTCGCTATGCTAATACAAATTTTATAATAAATTATACATACGAAATGTATTCATATGTCTAATTTTAAATAATATATACGAGTCCGAGAACCACTTTTTCTACTTTTATTAACCAAGAACGTATCCAGTTTTCAAGTTTACCTTCAAATGCGTGCAGTTACACAATATATTTTACAATACTTTGTGTTCTATCGATAACGATGTTTTGATGCATTATAAATGACGACAATTACATATATTGCATTTAAAATAATAAAAACCAATATATCAAAAGTACAAATTGAGATATTACGTGAATGTTAGACGCAAAAAATCGTGAACTACGCATCACTATGTATGAAAAAGTATAGATCACCCACAATACATCACCGCGAACTGGGTAACTGCACCCAATATCCTCGATTCGCATTTAATTTGAAACAGACTGTACTTTGAACGTAAATGAAATTAGCGTCAAGTCCGTATTAATCCCGACCTGTAACTTCAACAAAATTTAATAAAAACATCTAATAATGTAAAATTGGCTACTTATTTTTTCAACAATAGGTATAATTACTGCTAAATTGTGCATATGTATGTCAAGGTTAATATCAACAACCGGAAACAACGATATTTTTGGCTAGAAGATACGAATTATTTGAAATGCATTATCCGGTAGGAAAAAGCCAGTTATGTAAATTAATTGTTGTAAACTATACAGAGAGGATAAGAGCATCAGATGCAATATGCCAAGCAATTTTCGCGAGTAAAAGAGAAACAAAATATTAATTACATACTAAATAATTGTTGCTTATTGTGGCAATAATTTAAATTTATTTTTTCCAAATGAATTAATATTTATTTTACGTTATTTAAGCGAATGATACATATTTCCGCGATTTGAGTGATTTGGTATGTTCGCTATAAAAAGCAAAATATTACTTATGACTATTTACACGTTTTCAATAGGTCTAACAATTTGTAAATTTTTTTTTGTTCCACTTGCTCTACGTAATGCATATTGAATTTATGGAGATTTTTTAATTACTAAATTATGGTTATTGATAACTTACTAATGGAAGACGCAAACTCCAACGCATTTCCAAGAAGCGGGATCAGTGGTGGATTCGGTATACTACTTAAATATTTTTCGAAATGCCTTACTCGCAAGTACCATTGTGCTAACCATAATCCTAAAGCGGATAAAATCACTAACAATAGATACACTAGTATCGTAATCATTGCCGATTCTCTTCTGATGTTATTGCCTTAATAACAATCTTACTTAAAAACTAATTCAAGTAGTTAGTACAATATTTGATAGTCTTATGGAATGTTTACGATAAAAATGAATAACGCGCACATCACGGAAGATGTGAGTTATATACGAGCTCGGAATTTGCCAGTCTGGAGGCAGAAAGAGAGGGAACAAGAAAGATGCACAGTTCAAGGTATTTGCGTTGATGAAAAAAGAAGGTTTTAATATGATGTATTTACTTACTGCACTCTGTAATAAAATTAGTGCATACACACGTGTCTTCAGTGTATTGACATTATACGAGTGACCTTGTTCATGTATGTATCTTTTCTTATGAGTAAAAGCGAGATAATACAAAAGACGAGCAGCAGACGGCTGGCAGTTTCTGTTTGTATATTGTGATTCATTTCGGCGTAGATTAGATTACAACCTAATTTGTGCCTATTGATCCAAAACTTTTCTTATTTCTATACCTTCCAAAAATAAAAAGTAAAATTTTATAATTCCTAACTTTCTTAAGAGTATTTTACTTTTATAAATTGTAAGAAAGGTAAATAACCACAATATAATCATTTAATTGGTTCTCGTGTGAATATAATGTTTTAGTAACTTATTTTATCGTAATCAACCACAAAATATTGTAGCATTTATTACTACAGAGTGTCTGGACACGTTACCTTTTGCCATTCCTGTCTTGTCCTGCTGCTGGTGATTCAATACCGAGTTTTATATAGCGTTAGATATATGGTAAAAGGATGTTAACTACTGTATGTACATAGTAAATAATAGTAATTTAATTGAGATTGCAGTCTCAATAAATTTAGTTCACTCTTCGAATTTTATCCAAGCTTTCGGAATAGTTTTATTTCTTCTTCAGCTACTTACAAAATTCTGTGAGATTTTTTTTAGTTAATTGGCTTTGGAATTTTGTAAGTACCTTTTAAAAATATTATGTTAACGTCCTTATTGTATTAACTTTTGTTATTTTAACATGTAGAGCCCTGAAGAAGGAATAAAACTATTCCGAAAGCTTGGATAAAATTCGACGGGTGAACTAAATCCCAATTAAATTACATTAGTTAGATATATGTACATAATTACTACTTTACTAATATTTTTAATTATTAGAATTGCTGATATTTTTACATTTTTGCATATCTTTGTAATTTTTCTATTTTTTTTTTCATCAATTATACAGGATGATTGATTCAGACTGGCCATTAGAAAGATTAGGCTTCTAATCATAATAAATTTCTGTAAATTTGCATATGCGTATGGGGTAATTAAATCTATTCACTAAAAATGTTTAGATGGTGACACTTGACAGCAACTCTCTTATTTCAAATTCAAATAGAATGATTGAATTTTCTTTGAATTTTCGAAATCAAAACGTTATTTTAGAGGGACCTTTACTAGCATTTTTCGAAAATTTTTGAATTCGTATCAAAATGTTTAAAATTATGTATTGTCGTAAGCAAACATTCTGAAATTAAGGTTAAGGACAGAAGAAGAAGCTATTGACGTTTCCGCTACAGTTCTTAGAATTAGTATATATACAGACTGTCTTTTAGTATAACTTCAAATCCATTTGGTTTTCAATATTTTGAAGCAGAATTAAATTTTGTAATCGAAGTAAGCTAAGAAAATGACAAAAACATTTTTATTAGAAATTTTTATCATAAACTTTCAAATTTGGTTTCGTTAGTCCATCAAAGCGGAAAATTAAATTAAAGAACTTGTGCTTTGAATAAGAGATGTCTCTAGTCTCTAAACATAAATTTAAACATAACGAACCAAATTAAAAAAAAAAAAAAACAACGTTATAAAATAACCGCTAATAAACACAGAAATACAAAAACACAAATGTATTTTACGATTGTTTTTATATTGTTTTAAAAAATTTGATGAAAATGTGATGATTGCTGTTTCATTTTAAACTTTAAAAAGTGGTCGATAGTATAAAAAATAATTCTTGACCGGAGGATAATTAGAAAAATGATTAGAAAAGAGTACGTTATTTGGGGAATGAGGTTAGTAGGTTCAACCATTTTTAAATAAATAAATCTCAATTGCTCAATCTACATTTCATTCAAATTTCGTACAGAGCTTTTTATATATACTTATATGTGATGTGTCAGGAGAAACATAATTTTTTTAACAGATATTGAAGTGGAAACTCGATTTTTCGAAAGTTTAGTAATAAAATATGGGGTCTATCTCTTTTCTAAATGTTATATAGGATATTCAAACAGTCGGTCCAAGCTGAAATTGAAAATAAACTTTTGAATGGAAACCTCTGCTTTGTTTAGAAGAAATATTATCACTATCTTTCGTAGAAACTTTTAAATTATTTGCAAATAATCACACAAAATGTGGATTATTTTCTTTATTTTTTGATTTTGGAAAAAAACTTACATCACAATATATAGTTACTAATGCTGATAGAATACGAGCAGTTGACTAACATTTTTGTGAGGATTCAAATAAACAAAATTATTTGGTTTCGATTTCGTTTTTCTAATTTCAAATCGACTGTTTGGACATCCTATATGTAACATTTCGAAAACCTTTGCTTACTTGTTTGGTCCACATTTTGTTAATAAACTTAAAAATCAAGGTTCAAGAAAATTGTGTTTCTCCAGGAAGAAATATTCATTTGGTAAAAACTTCAAAGTAGACTTAATATCTTACAAGTGGTATAATCTAGAGCAGTATTTTGACTAAAGGCCAAATTTTTGTTTATGCTTTCAGAAATACAGAATTTTTACTGAGAACCAATTTCAAAAACTCTGTACCTATATAGTTATAACTAAAGTGAATTAAAGTACGTTGTGTACGAGTTGTGATTAATCTCGAGCATTGATTTAGTGTTTAATTATGCCACGGGAGTGTAAAAATCATCCCGATAGTTTCTGCTATGTTTGCGGGGGATTAACTTCGCCAAAAACGTCTGTCGCCTCTTCTTAAAACTGCTTATAAATTTTACTTTGATTGCCAAGTTGGCGATCAGGAAAGATTAGGCTCCAAAAGTTTGCTGCACTACTTGTTACAGTAGCTTGACCAAATGGCGCAAAAGTACCCATGATTTGGCGCGAACCTCGCTGTCATTTCACAGATTGTTACTTTTGTATGACTTTCCACCGTCCTTCAACCCATCGTTGTCAATCCCAGTGTCTCCAAAAACCTATAATTCAGAACTAGAAACGGATTTGACAGACTTTCAGCCACAGCCTGGACCGTCATATACATCCATCGATGACGAAGAGTGTTTTGATGATTCAGCTCATCGACAATCTCACCTCATTACTCAGTCGGAATTGAATGATCTCTTCGGGGATTTGGAATTATGTAAGAGTAAATCTCAACTTCTTGGATCTCGACTTCAGCAATGGAATTTCTTAGAAAAGAGCGTAAATATCTCGTCTTATAAGATCAGTAGTGCCCTAATTCAAATCCATTGATGATAGAACTGAATATGCTATGCGACCCTGGCAAATGGAGACTATATATAGATAGACTATATAGACTCATCAAAGACAAGTTTGAAAGGTGTTTTGTTGGCCAAGGGAAATTAGTCCCAGTTGCATACTCTGTGGATACGAAGAAGACGTACAACAAGATCAGCCGAATCCTTTATAAAATCACTTATTATGATTATAATTGGAAACTTGTTGTTGTTCTATTAACGGGAATATATAGAAAAAATTGCGGAAAACACAGAAAAATCGACCTTTTTAAAGATTTTTTCACAATTTAAGGGAATAAATCCAGCCCCTAAATGTTTATGTTTTAGAACTTTTCACTTCTCTAGCCTCCGAAAAGAATTGTAAAGGCTGATATAATCCTTTTCGTCCCATCAAATACCCAAAAGTGATAAAAATAGGTGGATGGGGGCCTAATCCGAAAACGGTGGATGAAGGAAAACGGATTTCCGGATTCAGGAGGTCATTTTACACAAGAATCAGCAAAAATGATGTCAGGGTTCGAAAAATTTTTTTTGCTTTTTGATGCAAAACTGCCAAGCATGACCTAATATTGATTGTATTGATAGTCTTCTGCTACATACAAAATACTGCTAATACTACTAAATAATACTACTATTATGCTGTCTTTATTTAAGTAGCTGGTTGTAGTAATTAGAAACTATGAGAACTAACTGTTCCAACTAGGCAAGAATTAAAAAACCTCAATTTTTATTTAAGATATGTATATGATAACACATAATCTAAATAATGAGCTAATGTATACAATATAACCTATTCTATTGTGATAAGTATATACATACAATACTGAAGTACACAACACTACAAAACATTATAAACATGGTATTCAATGAGTAGACATGTAAATTTAATTTTGAATTATCTCGTGTTTTACATAATATGTTGTCGCATTCGTCACCTTTGTTAATAATATATTTTATTTATTTTTATATTTTATTATAAAAAATAAATAATTTAAAAGCTTATAATGACATCTGCATTTGCATTTCATTTCATGCACTTTCACGCTTTCCACAAAAAGTACGTTCTTTCAAGCAGATTTCGACTCCATTTAAAGATTTGAGTATGACGTTCGGAACTAGAATAGGTTTGTAACCATCAGCCGGTAGGATCTCGAAGTGTCTTAGGACGTTCGATAGGACCGCCTTTAGTTCTAACATTGCAAATTTTTGACCTGCAATATACATTTATATGCAACCTGGACTACATTATTTCTTCAATTTTTAACTTACCTATGCAATTCCGAGGTCCAGCACTGAATGGTACGTATGCAAATGGATTCCTATTGTTTTGATTTTCCAGAGTAAAACGTTCAGGATCAAATTTTTCCGGATCAGGATATAGCTTAGGATCTCTATGCATACCATAAGCGAAAGTTGTTATGGTAACACCTTTTGGTATAATTGCTCCGTCTGAAACAAATGTATATAAATGTATATCAAATTTTTCAATTTTCAGTAATTTAATGAAAATTGCAGAAGAGACTGGATGGACAATAATGGTTGAATAGCCGTAGTTTTGCTTACCAAAAATAATATTTAATTAAACTTTATTTAAATGAATAAGTAGAATTTCGATAATAAAACTATTTCCTACGTTTCATTTTATTATCCTCCAAAGTTCAATTAAATTGCAAAATCTCAAAATCAGCTACGTATTAAACATAAAGTGAATTAGATTATTTGATCTATTATTAAACATTCAATTGCCGTTACTTAATTGAATTGAACGTGTAAACTGGATAATAAGAAATATGTTCATTTGGGTGTGAATGAACTCTAATGTAGTTTTTTATTGACAGTAATAGATTAACGGCCATTTACAAAGATATTAATTAAACAAACAAATAGTTAGCATCCAAAACGTGAAATGTTTCTCTAAATAATAAGAGATCTACAGAAATGGGTAATATTTTCTGCTATATCAAAGCACTGTAGAACACAAAAAATAAAAACTTGAAAATCCTCTAAGATGTCACGAAGTATGTACAGGATGATTTAGGTACGTATTCAGACACCCAAAATAAACATAACATGGGTCCTATTCTTAACGGTTAAAGAAATACGGGAGTAAATACAAACATAAATAATAATATAAATTTTATGAACCGTAAATATAATAAGGATTAAAGACTAGATTGTAGACCATTATGCTGATATGATACTTTTTTATAGCTTTTGCAACGGCAGCTCAAACCTTGCAGTCGGCGAGCACCAGCCTCGTTTTCCAAACTGGAGAGTGCCAGATACAAGGGTCATTTAACAAGTTGTTACCACTGCCGGAGAATCGGATATGTTTCCTAGTGCGAGAATTGTATCTGAACGTGAATCTGGACTTGGTGTTGAACAAGAAGAGGCTATCCTAAACGCCGTCGAAAATGATCCCAGCATAAGCACAAGGCGAATTGCAAATACATTTTAAATTATACAATCGTCTGCTTGGATGAACTCTTTACATCCACTATATGATATCCACTATAGCTTGTAATATACATAGAGCACTATAGAACACTTTGTTAGCTGTGGAGCTGGTGCAGCACCTGTGGCATCTCGGACTGTTGAATCTTTTTTGAGAAATCAAAAAATCAACAATTCAAAATCTCCTGTAACTACAAATGAAATTAGGAACATTACCAATTCCATTAAATCAAAGCACACGAAAGATCATTACGAATTATCAACAAAATTATTGAAACAAATAATAGAAAGTAGGTATTATAGATCCCTTACTACATGTAATAAACAATTGTTTATTAGACGGTGTGTTTCCTGACGAATTAAAAATCTCAAAAAGAATTGCCATACACAAGAAAGGGGACATGGATGATGCGAGTAATTACAGGCCAATTTCGATGCTGCCGGCACTCTCCAAGATATTTGAAAGAGTTATAGCGGATCGCTTGATGGAATTCTTTGAAAAGCTTAATTGTTTTAACGATGCTCAACATGGTTATAGGAGGAAAGATCAACCACAACAGGAATACGAAGTATGCTGGAAAACAACATGCTCGTTTGACGTGTTGCGATCTTACCACGGCATTTGATAGAGTCGACCATAAGATACTACTGTTGAAACAGAACTACTATGGAGTTCTGGGAAGCGCAAATCCCTTTTGTTGACATACAGTTACTGGCGCCAACATTTGGAAACATTTAAATGTCAATAACTCTGTTTTTACAGCCCAAAAACTTTGATTGAAGTGGTAATGGTAAAGATCCATATCATCAGTAAACTGTCTTACACTACTAACAGGAAAAGAAGAGGGTAAATCATTAACGAATATTAAAAAAAGTAAAGGTCCAAGAATGGAACCCAGAGGTACTGCACGTTTTACAGCTCCAGGCTTAGAAATATAAGAATGGCTTCCAGAATGATGATTGACAACAACTGCTTGACTCCTGTCAGAAAAATATGATCTAACCCAATCAAGACAAACCCGACGTACAACATAGCAATAAAGTTTATCACACAATTGATAATGATCCACTTTGTCAAATGCCTGTGAAAGATCAGAGTAAATTCCACTCACATAATTTCCTCTATCAAGATTTTCATAAATATAATTTAACGATTTAAAAATGGCATTACTAGTAGACTTAGATTGAATTAAAATCAAACTGATTACAATTTAAAATTAAAGAAGCCCTAAAAAAATGTATAGTCTTTTATGCATTATTTTCTCAAATATTTTACTAAAAATAGATAGCAACGATGAAGGCCTGTAATTAGATATCTATATTCTATCACCCTTCTTAAAAACTGGAACAACTTTAGCCATTTGCTGTCAATAACTGTCGATGGCTTACTTGATACTGACATAACAGTATTATAAACTTCAGTGACATTAGTACATTCAAGAAACATAGAATTGGGACGAAACTTTACCGAATGTGTAAAAGATGAACCGTTATTAGATACACTGTTAATGGTAGAAAAGTAATCATTAAATAGTTCACAAAGTTTAGCCGAGTCATTTACTAAATTATTATCATGAGAAATGCTTAAATATTTTCGGTTCTCAGATGCTATTTTGCCGTGGATTATCTTCCATACAGTTTTAGACTTGTTAACAGAATTGCTTAAGAAATTATCATTAAACCTATGTTTAGTATCTTCCAGTTTATGCCTACAAAATATTTTAAAATTATTATAATCATGCACAGAAATGCGTCCATCATTACGGAGGTCAAACAAGAACTTGGATAAGCTGGAAAGCTGCTTAATCTCAGGCGTAATCAAACCTTTAACATTATTTTTAAAAGAAAGAGGTTGAAGAGGAAAATCAATATGAAAATGATAAAAAAATGCATTAAAAAAGTAATTAAAGTTATCATCCAAAGAGATATCATCAGATATGTCCTGCCACTGTTCATTAACAATAGAATCCACGAACTTTTTATATTAACACACAAAATCTTCTATGAAATGAATTATTACTGATAACAGAGATAGTATTTACTTTAATGAACACGGCATAATGGTCAGATATATCTATCTTTATAACATCTGCAGTATGTAAACGATACACAGAAAAGGTCCTAAAACAGAGCCCTGTGGTACGCCATGGTCAACTGGCAATGCGAAAAATACTTCATTATTAATATTGACACACTGGTTGCAGTTGAATAAGTAAGATCGCATCAATTCATTAATATTATTTCGTAAATGTATAACTTATCCAACAGAACTGCATGGTTGACACAATCGAAGGCCTTACTATGGTTGCACATCGTAACAGATAAATGTGCACCTTCTTCCAGACCATCCACCACATCATAAACAACCCTTGATACAGTCTGAACAGTCGAACGATGAGCACGAAAACCATACTGGTTTGTACAAACCAGTATGTACGTTGTAAAATTTCATCACTATTGCAGTTGTTTGAATTATCAGCGACACTATATCTGTACAAAGAATTCATTACTAAAAGATCAGGAATAATAGTTGTTAATTCACCAGGTCACAGAATAAACAGAAAGGACAAAGTTGAAAATAAGAAATCTTGGAATTTATGCGCAGGCTCGTTATCAGCCATAATTTAACGGTGAATTGTTTACAAACAAGTTTCAAATACCTATAACCTAAAAACAGTTGACTTTGAAACAAGTAAAAAATATTTATAGAAGATTTTTATAATCATAACAAGACCTTGCCCGTGAGATGCGCTCCAAAACTAACAGATTTCCAAATAAATCCGAATAATTTCTAAAAGCTGAAAGTTAAATATGCAGTGAATCTGTTGCTGCAGGAATATTAACATATATTAATTTAGGGGCCTTGCCATTGTCAGCTACTGAAACCGCAACTTTTGACATGAACAAATTATTTGATTTGTGTAACTCCTCATCAAAAAACAGAAAGGGCTTTCATCCGCCTTTTGAAGGTGACAAAGATCATATAGAATTTTTGTGGAAGATGAAGGAAATGGTTGGAGCTTTCAACCAGAAGAAAATGTAACAACAAAAATTCGAAATTTTAAATGTTGGCAAATAACTCTGCACGGTTTACTGTTATTATGGGAACATTTAGGTAAGAGGGTTCTATATACTAGAATAATTCAACAAGACTGCTTAGAAAACTTTTTTGGATCGATAAGGCAACAATGTGGTGATTCTGTATGGGTTACTTTCAGCATACTGAAAACGCAAATTGTGCAGAAGATGTTGCCGAAATATTATGTTATTGAATACTGACAGTCCAACAAATATACAGGAATTATTAGATACTAATTTTATAGATAGAAGTGAGAGATTACCAGTAGACTACCGTGATTATACAGATTTATATTTAACGGGAGAAAATGCTTTCGTTTACGTTTGTGGATATTTATACAAAAAATGTATCCTGAAACATAAATGCACAATTTGTACACCAGCTGGAGAAGGCCGCTTGTGGAATCATCTACGTTGTTATGCCACTTTAAAGCATCAAATGAAGAAACCTTGTATGGTGGGTTATGTATGTATTGCTCCTGAAAACTTCATTCAATATATCAATACTCTGGAGTAAGTATTCATTTCAAACATTGACGAAGCGTGCATGCAATTACACAAATTTTTAAATAGAGATATGACTACTGCAGGGAAGAATAAACATGTTAATGATTATTAAACGTATTTAAATTAGTTACAGTTGTTTATATATTTGCATATACCATTACCATTACCAGCTATCTAATAATATACTAATAAAATAAAACTGAAACAGGCCAACATTTATCACATTCAGTTACTTTTTGAAAAATATTGATTTTAAATTGCCCTCAAATACACCGTTAGAACATGGCGGCCCCTTTCAAGTTCAATGAAACGATACCCTTGAAAAACAATAGATATGTCAACGTTCTCCATTCTCTTTATTCTGTGACCAGGTTTATTGGATCAAGTTGGACGTATTGCCAACTTATTTATCTTATAGAACTATAAGACTAGAAAAATAATAAAAATAGGTTTTATTTACCAGTACTAATTGCACTTTAAGATTATTTGACGTGTATTTAACATGTATAGGTAAAGAAAACATTCAAATTTGTGATCATAAACTTCTTGTCGATTGAGCGACTTTTGATTTTATGGGACGAGCTTCGTTTAGAAACCATCGACTCCTTTTTGGAATAAAAGATTACAATATATCTAGAAATATCATCACCTTTAATTAATGGACTACAAAACAGTTTTGGATGGTTCCAACATATGTCTAAAAATCAGCGCGTATGCTCAATATGACGCTGAAAACTAGAAAGATGAGAAATGATTACTCGTTATTCATCATTTTTTTCAGAAATGCTAGGACATTGCTACTTCTTAATTTAGTTTCAAACGACGATTTTATAAGACCCATTTGACAATAATTGAAACCTTTTATGACGTTACCGCTTCAATTAGTCGATAGGGACATCTCTAAAGGATTCTTATTCTAAATGGAAACATTTTGTCCACTTTGTTACAGCAGAATATGAAGAAGATAAATAACCATTAGCGCCGTCTAAATATTTCATTGTTGGAAATTGAAATGATTTATTAACTTAATTCACCTTTTATTAACTGACAAGTAATGGAAACATTTTGTCCACTTTGTTACAGCAGAATATGAAGAAGATAAATAACCATTAGCGCCGTCTAAATATTTCATTGTTGGAAATTGAAATGATTTATTAACTTAATTCAGCTTTTATTAACTGACAAGTAATGTTTCCGATTTGAAAATTCAGAAAAATTTGTGCGTGAGTGAAATTGTAATCGTGATCAATAAAGAATTTATTTGGCTGAAAAAAAGAGGAAGGAAAGAGTTAGATAATTTCAAAAGTAATTTTGATTACTTACCAAATTCAGCATCCTCTTGTAATTGTCTGCCGAAGATTGGTACCGACGGATACAATCGGAGGGCTTCTTTTATAACTTTTTCCAAATACCTCATCTGTTGTAAATGCTTATGTAAAATTTGGTCATCTTTGGAAGTGAAAATTTTACTCAATTCATTTACCGCTAGATCCTAAAAAAAAAATCAAAAGATTCTAATTTTATTGCTTCCTCATTAATTCAGACTCGTTTTACTTACCTGTACATGTGGATTTTCCGCTAGACAGTAAAGGGAAAACGCAATAGCAGAGGCTGTGGTATCATGCCCCTAAAATATAATTAGTATTTGCGGTATAAACATATAAATGTATAAATTTAAATTACCTCAAACATGAAGGTGTCTACTTCCTCTCTAATTTGTTCGTTTGTCAGCGGTTTCTCGTCTAATTCACATTGCAACAGTAAATCAAGAAAAGCTAACCTTTTTTTACTGCTACTATTACAATCTATAATATAGTTCCCGTTCTCTTCGAGTTCTTTCTTTCTCTTTTCGATTACAGAAGTCGTATGTCCGTGAATCGTTTTCAGTGCCCTTTTCTCAGCTTGGTAGTCGCTGGTTAAGTAATAGATGCAGTTGAAACGTTTAAACGGCGAGAACAACCTTGTTCTGATTATTTCGTTCATAATTTGTACACTTTTTACGTATTCTGAATCAGAATGCTTCTGTGCATTTACCGAGGTACCCATTGCGGTTTCTGAAATGAATTATTATAAATTGTAGCCCTCATGCGATTGTAAGGTTTTGAATAATGTTCTCACCACATATAACATCTAAGGTGCATAACGTTATATCCGGGTAAACGTTAAATTTCTTTCCGGTAGCTTTTTTCCGCAATTTTTCTACTAGAATATAACTGCATGAATTATAAACGTCGATATATTTTTCTAAGATTTGGAAATGAAACGTTGGCGTAAGCATTTTTCTAGTTTTTCGCCATTTTGCGGCTAAAAAAAAACGGGAGTAATAAAATTCTGAAATGTACAGGTTATTATTAGCATCGTTTCTTGATCTCTCAACCAATTATGTGTTTGGAATAAATGCAAAGTCCAGTTAAGATGCAAATGTTGCCGCAATGTCAAAAAATTCTCGCACCATCTTGTAGTTATAAATTGGTAACTTGATAAAAAATTACTTTAATAGATACAATAATTTAAAAAAGCTATCGACAACATACATAAATTATAGGCAATTAATTAAAATTATGATTTCAGCAATCATGAATAATGGTTTCAATGACAGTTGACGATTCTAATTTATTACAGTAAAAAATTATACGCCTTAAAGGTTTGGATTAGCTCATGTCTGTTTGTAACATTCAGGAATGAGGTTAAAAGTAATTATAACAAGAAAGCAATAGTATGATACTGAAATTCAATTATAAAAGTATTATTATACAGGGTGTTACAAAAAAGTAGTTCAATCCGTGAACCATATATTCTTTGGGCTAAAATAATGGGACTTTCCTTATGTCACTTTTTATTTCAACGCTTTTTCTTCATATTATACAAGGTGTCAAATTTAACTTTTTAAAAGGTATATTTATTAATATCTCAGGTGTTTTTTGAGATATCGTTTTAAAATTTGCTGCAGATTTTACTCTTATCTAACTACACCTTTTGTATGATTTCTAACAAAAAATCTCAAAAAACTAATAGAAAAATAGGAGATGTGGTACCCATTGACATGCTATTTTTTGGGGTAAATGGGAAGTTAATGGGATTGCAGCTATTGTCGTTAGAATTAAGAAGGCGTGAACCTTTTTTTCGTTTCTAAGCTTTCGCTAATTCTTTATTAGCTTCTTCGGAGAACAAAGTGGTAATTATAGAACGGCATTCTAACGCCAATAGCTGTAATCCCATTAACTTCCCATGTACACCTAACGTGTACAGCTAAGTAGGTAGGTACTTCTTTTCAACGTACTATTTTTTTTCTAACGAACATCTATGGATCTAACACCTATCTTTTATGATTGGCTGACGATTTATTTATTTAAAAAATATCTCGTAAAGAAAGCATCAAAGCAAAATTTTACAAGACGTAAAAAAGTTAGGTAAATCATCACTTTACTACAAAAAAATGGGTGTCAAGTCCATAGATTTTCGTCAGAATAAACTGGCAAGTCAAAGGGTACCACATCCCCTATTTTTGCTTATTAGATCTTAGAGAATTTTTTTGCTATAAATCATTACAGAAGGTGTGCTTAGACTTAGATTTAATTGAGGGTGATATTGCACTGCGACCTATTGATCTATTGTGCCTCCTTGCATGAGTTGTAATTTGCTGGGGTTTGCTCCTTCTCGGAGCTCCCCAGTCTAAGAGCTTTAACAAACTGCAAGAACTGTGATAGTTTTAGACAAGATATTTCTTCTTCGTCTATGACGTCTTTGCTAAGATAATTGGCTCGAATTTCCGTAATAGCTGTGCAGTAGGTGTTTCGGATTTTCATCTTCCGCCCCGCAGAACCTGCAGTTGCTATTCTGTTTCAAACCTATCTTTGTCATATGTTCCCCAAAGTGACAATGCCCTGTAAGAAAACTTGAGAGGATGCTTGTTGAAGCTTTCAAAGAATATCTTGGAGTATCTCAAACCAAAGAGATTCGCTCAGAGGGATACTCTGAGCCTCTCCTCTCTGTCTTTGGTTCGCTTTCCTTGTTAAGAGGTTAGCTTTCCTCGTTACCGCTGATTCCAGTATGTCCTGGTACCCAGCATAATGCAATTCTGTTTTCTTTGCCTAGGTTGCTTAGTATGTTGAAGCACTCCCAGACTAATATCAAGCTGATGATGTTAAAATTCAGCGCAGGTGTGCTTAGATAAAAGTAGTTACAAATTTGAAAAAGATTAAGAAACTATTAATTAATAGAATTAAACAAAATTAACTTTGACACCTTATATATCGAAAAAAGCGTTCAAATGAAAAATGACGTGAGCGAAGTCGCATTATTTTAGTCTAAAGAATATATGGTGAACGGATTGACCTTGTATATATACAGGGTAGGTCATAACAAATATTGCGATTTAAAATTTTGCAGGTAATGATTTCGTGCTATGTGGTTTCACTTTGGAATAATTTTAGTTTTCCACTTCTTCTTAGTGTTTTCATTATTGCTAGAATTTATTATAACATAGTAATTATTGTGGTGGACGTTTTAGATTATTATTATTACAATTACTTCCTTTGTTTTTATTTATCCATTCTATTTTCCATAGCCTAGTCGATTCTATAAAATCACATTCAATACACCTTTTATTTTAAATAACTCTATCTAGTATACAGGGTGCAGTATTATAACATAGTAATTATTGTGGTGGACGTTTTAGATTCTATTACACAACCTTTTGATAAATAACTCTATCTAGTATACAGGGTGCTCCAACGCGGAAGTCCAATATCTTGGTTGATAGGATAGATAATTGAATCGTGTTTTCTTTTATGTGTCTAGCTTTTTCAAGATCTACAAACCTAAAATAATGCCGATTATACAGAGTGTTCTATTTCCTCTGTACCGAAAGCAAATTTGTTCTTTTTAATGCAAACTTATATTTTTTATCATTTATTTTAAATCTACATGAAAAATAAAAGGAACCTTATGAATGGTATTCATATGAAAAAAACTGACGGTCTTTGAGATATTTGGCTTACTGTGTTTCTCTAATAAATTTTCAATCATAATATGGTAAATTTTGTGGTTACGCTAATTAATAGAAAAACTATTTTTTGATCAAATGTTAGGCAATAATGGTTCTTCAAAACATCATGTCCGTTAATTCAATTGACGAAAATATGAAAAACGTTAATTCAAATGGAACATGCTGTATATTATTGATCCGTAAAACGCAGAATTAAATATTCTACAACTTTTCTATAGCATTTCCTATACCTAAGTGCACCATTTTAGGTAAAGATCATAGTAAAGTGTGAGTAAATTCAAGTCAGATTAACTTCATAAAGAAAATCAAAAAATTAAAAAAACAATCAAAGAAATTGTTCGAAATGATCACTGTTCAAAAAATAATCCAACAAGTTTTATTATTGTTAGGTTCTTATGTATAATATCTCTATCTATTTTGCAGTAGTTCTTTGATTGTAGTAAGGTTGTTTCTACAAAAGCTGAAACATCTTCACATTATTATTTGTTTGAAATCGTATTGAATGCGAATATTTTTGTAGGCGATTCAGGTAATTGTTAAAAGCATAAGAAAATGAAAGAGATTGTTTGAAATTTTTAGCGTTCTTTTCTCAGCATAACATAGCCCACACATTTCTTCAAAATTGCAATGTTGTGATAATCATCTACTTGGATATCTATCATTCAAATGTTGTTTAACATAAAATAATAATAATTATGAAAAATAAACACCGAATTCATGAACAAAATTGCCCATTACTTGAAATGCGTAGGAGCATCATTATGCTGAAACCAATGCCGATCCTTAACATCTGGGGGACTATTTATTTGCAACACACGTAACTCATATTGTCAAAAATTCAAATACATATCATTAATTAAGTGAAAAAATGTACCCAAACAGCATGTTGTCCATATATTCCAGACCACATATTCATTACTGCATTGTTACCTAAAGTGTTCAACTTAGATATATTAAATGTATAGCAAAGTTGTAGAATATTTAATTCTGCATTTTACTGATCAATAACATACAGCGCGTTTCATTTGAATTAACGGAGATTTTTCATATTTTCCTTCGTCAAATTCGACATTTTCTGGGCACCACTTATACTGTAGGTCAGTTTTTGACATGATATTTTGGAGAACCATTATTGCCTAACATTTGATCAAAAAATAGTTTTTCTGTTAATTAGCGTAACCAAAAAATTTGCGATATTATGATTGACGGAAATTTATTACAAAAACAGTAAGCCGAATATCTCAACGACCGTCAGTTTTTTCATATGAATACCATACATAAGGTTCCTTTTATTTTTCATGTAGATTCAAAATAAATGATAAAATAACAGTTTTCCAAAATTAATACAAAAAATATTGAATACAACAACAGCAATCATTAATAAGTTTCCACCAAGTTCTGCGAAAGAAATTTTCCCAAAATTGGTTATAGAAAGATCAAAAAACTGATAATATAATCGAAAAACAGGAACTATTATTGAAACTTACGTTGACTTGTTAGCAGTCCTGTCCCTAACCAACGTGTAAAATGGCTATACTCTGAAGATTTGTGTAACATTCTTGTTGTACCAAGAATTTTTTCTATTTTTTCCGGTTCCGTAATAATAAGACTATAAATTTGAAAGAAATGAATTTTTACAAATCCATCATAATTATGCGCCATAGTGGCTAGATCCCTTAGAATCTCT
This sequence comes from Holotrichia oblita, assembly GCA_023690525.1. Taxonomy (NCBI): domain Eukaryota; kingdom Metazoa; phylum Arthropoda; class Insecta; order Coleoptera; family Scarabaeidae; genus Holotrichia; species Holotrichia oblita. The sequence continues at coordinate 146,984,245 of CM043017.1, read as the reverse complement.
GTTGAAATTCAAACACATTAAATTCAGAATCTATATCATCTATTAACTTACCTCTCGGTTTTGCGAAATACATAATATGTCCCATGAAAGGTAGTCCTGGTGGTGATGGAATGTGATTCAGATGTTTCTTGACATGCCTCACAAACCGATAGTATTCGTAGCAGATAAATATTAAAATTAAGACAATCACAAATATTACAAGAGACATTTTTTTCTTTGAATAGAAGTTTTTCTAAGTGATGGTCGTTTTAAACTGTTGATAGATCACTTTTCAGTAAACTTGCTACCACCGTTGCTGTTGTAGAAATAATATCTTTCATGGAAACGAAGAAAGCGATATTCTTAACTCGTTAATTACTTATTAAATCTATTTTAAATGTCTTTTAAATTTTACCGGTACCGTTTTCGCGAAAAAATCACATATTTGAAATTTTTCACGATTATTACTTTAGCAGGTAGTACATACACCTCCAGTTGCACACTTCTATTATGGTAATGAAATAGCAACTGAACTTGATACATATTATCGTGTATGAGTGAACAGGCAGAAACAATATAGATCGTGGTGAAGGCCAATTGTCAAGGAATCTTAATTGTTTCTTGATATTAACTCTTTCTAATATAGTACATTTAAGTAATAACGCAATTATCAACACAAGTTGCAAATATTTTGCACGCGCATAAATATAAATTTCCGTTAATTGCGTGGGAAAGGGAGTTACTATAAATAGTTAAAGTTGCAAAAGATACTGTTCTCCGGTCTTTTTGTTTTAACACAAGAAAATATTCACTAAAACTGCAATATTGTAGATCATTCAGAATGCACTTAAATTGTTATTATTTAATTACATATACCTATAACGTGAATGAGTTATGCGTAAATGTGACCCTATTAAATGTCCACTCAGCAGTTGCAAACATATATAATATGTATGTAAATGCATGATCATTAACTTTGATTGCGTTATATTCCTGGAAAATAAATATGTATAGATTTCAAAACACATACCTACATACATATGTATCTATATTTTTATTGCGGATACTTTTGTAAGTCTTAACCATTGTCTTAACATATACTTTAATGTCGATCGAATCTTCTAAAATATTGTCCATTCTGTCCTTTCCTGATTTTAATTCTTTTTACTATTTTATTTCTCATCTTTTCCCAATATTTTGCCTCTGCATATTTTATTACAATTCCATAATAAGATTTTTGGAGAAAGGTAATTAAATCTATTGAAAGATGTTACTCTGGCATATATTTTGAAAAACAGTCCAAATAATCTTATTTTATACTTAGAAATGCTTTAAGATTTAATAGAAGCCAAAGTCAAAAATACCTAATTCTAAATTGTAACAGAATGATTTTTTAGTTTTATTTACGTGCTGTAAATAAAACAATTTATATGAAGTTAATATATAGAAATTGTGGTTACACAGATAAGAATTTGACAGAGTGAAATTCAAGCCTCCTTTTTAAGATTTGAGCTTTATTTTCGATACACGTGACACAAACTATCGAACCATATGGTTTGCCTATTCGGTTACAATTTCGTCTAAAGCGTATGTAGAATCCAAATTTCCTCCACTTTATGGAAACTTTGTTACTGAGCATTTAACCTTCATTATTATCAAGTACTTAGGTACTGCATAATCTCCATAATTCTTTATAGAATATTTGCTTGTTTTAAAACAATAAATTCAAGTGAGTTATCTTTAATAACTTCAATACTTTTGGTAGAAACGATAAAAATTTATGCGATAATGCAACTTATCTAATTATCTTCTCTAGTTATATGACAGTCCTGTCAAATAAGGTATTTATTAGGTACATATTTTAAAATGTTAACATTCGATCAGAGATTGTATGTATGTAGTATACAGCTACAGGTATGTCATTGATAAATTTCATCAAAAGTATCCGGATGTTCCTATATCTCGTATGGGTGTGCACAAGATTGTCAGAAAATTTATGAGAACTGGTTCTGTACAAAACAAAAGCAGGCAGTGCCATTTGATGATGAAGAAAATGCTGCGGCTATAATAATTATACAATCTGTGGACAACAACCTTACCACGTCGTTAAGAAGACGATCTTTACTGCTAGGAATTAATAAATCGCACATTCATAATATCTTAAACCGGCTTAAAACAAATGCTTATAAGCCTTATAAGCTTTTATAAAAGAATTATGTTTTCCGACGAAACATCTACTAATGGAATAGTTTCATCCCAACATGTTAGACACTGGAATGACATTAATTCGCATGGGAAGCAATAATAGAACCTTACTTTTTTGGTAACACAAATCAACATATCTATCTCCATTTGTTAGAAAAATTTTTTAGCGACAGTGTGGACAGCTTTAGTTTAGCTTATCGCAGTACAATGTACTTTCAATAAGATGGCTGCCCGGCTCATATGGCTGGTGTTGTAGTAAGTTGGTTAAATAATAAATTTGGAGATAGATGGATTGGAAGAAATGGACTAATTAGATGGCCTCCAAGAAGCCCATATCTCGCAATTGCAGATTTTTATCTTTGGGGACGTTTGAAGTAGATAGTTTATAGTCAGCTGTTAACTAATGATAGAGATGCTTTGAAAGAACGCATACAAGCTGAATTTCGAGCAAAAATTGAACTGTGTGCGGAAAAGGGATGAGATTTATTTGAATAAAACTTTAATTCTTTGTTCTCTGCTCAAATTACATTACTATTTAATTTTAATAAAAGCAAATATTGTAATGTTGTTTTTTTGCTAAAAGTTGAATAAAATCTGAAGTCTAGTCTTGCTATGTGTTCCAAAACTTCCACAAATTTCTAATGGATTAAGTCTTCAGTAGGTTTTCTATGATATGACGCTTTATGTGGTCATTAATCCTTTTTGTCAAAAGTAATGAAGTACTACATACAATCTTTGATCGAATGTTAACATTTTAAAACATATAGGTACCTTATAAATTGATTTGACAGAACTGTTATATAACTAGAGAAAATAACTAGATAAGTGGCATTATCGCTTAAATTTCGTATTGTTATCGTTTCTGCCAAAAGTATTGAAGTTATTAAAGATAACTCACTTAAATTCGTTGTTTTCAAACAAGCCGTTTTTTTTATAAAAAATATATTTTTCGAAAATGTTAAAGATAAAAAAGTTTTTCATCTTGTAAACCCAATCCGTGGACATACTGTATATTGTATAATTCAGGCGACAATTATGTAGCTGCTACTTTGCTATGGAAGACGTAAATTATTACTACTATTTGTGCTGCAGGTTAGTTAAGTTGCGCTGGTAGAAATTAAAAATTCAAAATGCAATTTACTTTAAAATTCTAAAACAATAGCAGGTGGTTTAAAATAACGAATTGTAATTATAATACAATGTTTTATTAGATGAAATATGAATTGTTTATTCGTAATAGTGACATTAAATATTAAAAAAGAATTGTGAGCGTGATTGCACAAACAATAGTTGTTTACCTTTTGCGAGTAAAGCGTATTTGGAAATGCATTGAGATGCACTGCAATTTCACTGGTGATTACTAGTATAAAGTAATATTAATTTTACTGAACGGTATTACCTTCTTGACAGATACACTTTTGTTAATACAGTACAGTAGTTCATGCATTTAAGGGTAGAAAATTTAACTCCATAATGGAGGTTTCTTCGAGTTAAGTCTACGGATATATTTTTATTTTTGTATTATTGTAATCCTCTAGTATACACTGAATAATATGATTGTGACTTGACATCGATCTCTCATGCATTTTTCAATATTACTACGAAACAAAATGTTGTATCCACAGCTGTCCATAAGAAATGATGTGCATTTTACCTGCAGATAGGTTGACATATAACTATTTTGTTGAAATTTTTGATTGTATCGATACTTTACTTCAGATTTAATTTTCATTTAAATATCATCCTAACTGTATAGCATATTTGGATCAAATAGATTTTTATATATGGCTTTGGTTGAAAAGGAAAACTGTTCATGTTATTAGAGCTTATTCAGGGGTAATTACAAGTACGATAAAAACAATAATGTTAGAAATATATTTCTTCCACGTAATGTTTTACCACACCATTCCATCCCAGTCAGCCTTAAGAAGTGTGATGTCATTGTATCACAGCTAAGACAATATGTATGATAACAGCAACAAGGACATGAAAAACACTCTTCACGATATGGAGTCTGTCATGTCGGCTTAAACATTAAGATAGACCTTTGAAGAATAGGATATAACTTATGAGGATTCGAGATGCATATAAAGTATGCAAAAACACATCTTATCTTTCAAGGCCACATGATGAATTAGTACTTATTGGCAATGTCACTCGTTTGCAACTTTTTCAACAATACCTGTTGTTGGCCCATAAAGTGTTCACATTGAAACAAAATATGATTAATGTCACTGACTTAGCATCCCACAAAGGCATCGGTCACTATCCATCACTCCGATTTTATATAATTAAGCTCGTACTTTACAATTGTTTAATTTTATTCTAATAATGAAGATAAACATATTTCTGTTGATTTCTTTATTTTTATACCTTCGCATTGTGGGTATGTGTTGGTGTAAAATGAAATAATTCATTGAGTGTTTAATATACCTCTCTCAATACTCTTAGTTCCACTGCAATTTAGTTTTTGTTTTTAGAAACTTGTTCTAATTCTGAATGCTGTTTGTTTATAAAGTCAATAAAAAAATAAGTATTTAGAAAACTGAATGCACATAAATCCCAAGATGATTCGGACGTGCTGACTCCTATATCTACTTATTATATGTTGACTTATCTCCAACCAATAAATTGTTCTTTTTTCATACTTATCTTCGTAACAGTACAAAGCAAATTACTTAAGTACCTTTAGTTTTGGTAAAACTGCAACTGTCCAAATTACACCACCAATTTAGATCGGCATTGTGTGGAGTGGGATATGAAGGGGTGGTGTTGAATAGATATATTCAAACAAACATATGATGCATATAAACAAATAGGATGCAACATGTTCAGATATTCACCACGTCTTCATACCTGGAATTATGTCATAATTTCAGAAATAAATTTGTCACTTCAGTAGGGTGTCCGTGATGAGTGCTTAGTTACAGTGTAAGTGCAATTCTCGCGGTGTAGTTTTGTGTGTGTAAATTGTGTTCAAATGTCTTTGTGACAGCATCATACCACGTCTTATAATACCGCGCTGTTAATCACTTTGCTCCCAACAGCGAATGGTAAGTCGATCCGGATTTATATGCTGTATATTAACTAATCATGAAGTACGAGTATATAAAAGAAATCTGCGACTATTTAGGATTTAGACCAATTTAGATGTTTGTAATAATCAACATGACGTTTTACTCTGAAATTCTGGCCCATCTTAACAGTTTACTTTTTTAGGGAACAAATTTAAACGCGTAATCGATATTAATTGCGCAAAGGAAAGTAATTACTTACAACTATTAACAACTTTATAAAATTACAAGTATTACAGCTTTGAATTTGTTTACTCTTAAAGTTGTTTCGCGTAATTACGAGAATATTGATTAATATTAAACTGCAATGTTCATAATCAACAAATAATTTATATAGGAATTCGATATAATGAAATAAAGTATATGAATATGAATAAATCTTTGATTACTACAAATAATTCTTAATTATTTATTAATTAAGAGTAATTAAAAAATTCACATACACCCAACAATGAAACAATGACAAGGAAGAACAATGAAACATAAATGCAATAAATATGTCGAAATGCTGCTGATGAAGGGCATTGTAAAATCGTAATAAATTTACAAAAGACATTAATGTATGCCATGTTAATAAAAAAAGCGATGGTGGATATAAAAATTAACAAGTTTTATAATTTCCGAGGTATAGGATGTTAACATTTAGTTGACTTATAATTGATTCAACCTAGTAGAATCTAATACTAATTATAAATGCAAATCCGAACTCTGTTCAAGTTGAAAATCATTGATGTGGGTGTTCTATTAACATCTGGGTAGGTAATGTGCAGAAACATATTTCATACATAATTGAGTTGCATCCCACTATTCATTTATTGTCAGTAATTATTTTAACGAATTACTCTACCAAATGAATTGGCCGGAAAAGATCCATTAAATGGCTACATTTAACATTAATTTTATCCCACTATTAAGTATAGAATTTATACATACATATTTATAGGTACAGATTAAGCAACAGTTAAAAAACATAATCAAATACTCTAACAAATGCTGTATTGGTCAAACTAAACAGGATTTAAAGAAATGAATGTATAAGTATCAATGCACTGTTTCACATAACATAATCGCTGAACAACTTTATTTAAGTCCACTAAAGATAGAAGACATAATTTTGATTTTCAAAATACGAAGGAAAATAGTCTATGAAATTTTTGAAATCAAAAAAGAAAATAAGACGATCAATTTTAGAATTGATACTGGTAACTTGCGCATCATGTATAATAATTTAATTTACGATTGAATTCTAAGTAAACTCTTAACTAGGTCTTTTTTCTAACCTTTTGACTGGTAGAAATTTTTGTTGATAAGCATAATTATATGTTTTAATATGATTTGACACATTATCGTGTTCTGAACTAACTTGATTTTTAATTAATTCCTGTTTTATCGACCTATACGTGGAAAGATATCTGAGATCAATTATTATTATTATGGCTTAATAAATTTCAATTATTCTCGCGAGATGACCTAAAAAGGCACTACTTTCCACTAACGTACTAGACACAATGTGTATGATCGACTGTATGTATCCCTAATTATCAAGCGGTATGAAGATACAATTTATATTCTTGTATACAGGTGGCCCATCAAAAACGAAACACACGAATTATCAATTGCAGTGTTTGTATGATATTTTTTGAAAAAATAATCCAGGAGCAGTAAAACATGCCTGGCTTTAGAAACTAAAACATTAAGAACATAAAAGAAAGTAAGTAAATACAAACTAAATAATAAGAACAGAAACAAAAATTTCAATACCTACATAGTCGTGTAATAGTTAGAGTTTTGTGAAGAGTAAATAACTGCACAATTAATACCTAATCCAAATTTTCTTTTTAACATTTGCTTTTCTGACAAATGCTTGTTTTATATAAATGGTCTAGTTAACCGTCAAAATTGTCGTTATTGGTCAGATTTCCAACCGAAAATATTTTATGAAGCATATACAATATTTACAAAACTTTATTTTCTTAGACGTTTAATTTTCTCTTCACGGCCACATTTATTACACAAATCACCATAAAGAGTGCAATTTTCGTGCAGCCACTTTTTACAGGAAATACAGAGAATCCAATCAACAGTGAATTTAGTGGTGCCATAGATTTCAAGTCACTCACGACACTATTCATTTAGGTAATCACTATGCTGGGACAGCTCTGAATCTTCTGATTCTGAAGATGAGTCAATGTCAAAATGCTTCCTGTTCTTTTGTTCTTTCTTAGATACACGATTTTCTTGTACATTAACGATCTGACGGGCAGTTTCCTTAACTCTTTCCCTTTTAATGTTTTTTCTTTCCCTTTTAATGTTTTGTTTTCCTGTGTCTTCTTGTTCTTTTTGGATTCTTTTTTCTGACTTTTTTTTAAAGCTTTTGTAACTTTATTTTTCTTTTGATCAATCACTGTTGGACAATTTAGTACTTGTGCTACTTGCCTTTTTCTTCGACTTGGTACTTTAGTAACAATGGGAATTGGAGACAGCTGCAGAAGGTGTTGAGTCGGACTAATATTTATCAGAACTGATTCACTTAAAGATGTGGAGTTATGGAATGCTCCCCTTCCATAACAATGGGTATATTTTTCTTGATTGGTGCAGTCTGTTGGTCTGTAGAAGATGCTTGTTCTATACTAATGGACGTACTGCCTTTATCATGAGTTAATGTTAATTGTCTGTATTGTCTTCATAGGATGCTACACTTAGCACACTTAAGCATATTAATAGTAGCAGTATTTTCGAAAGAAGCATGGGAAGTATCTGCTACCGTATAATAATGCTCAGGTATAGCGTTAGGGTTGTATGCAAAGATTCCGCATGCCTTGAAACCTGAAGGAGCATTGACCGTAGAAGTTGCACGAATCCAAGCTGCTCCAATTAGTTTTCCAGCTTGATATCTTGTGATTTTTCTTTCTCTATTTGCAACAATCCACTGACGCAATTCTGTTGCATAAAACGTTTTAAATGGTTTGAAAAAGGAACGATCTAATGGTTGTAAACCGTGAGTCGTATGACTGTCCTAAGTCCTAAGAGAATTACATCATGTGAAGCTGATGTTTCCAACATCTCAATATCGTTGCAATGGGAACCACGACCATCAAGTAGCAACAGAATGAATGAATAGGCCTGAGTTTATGTACGCAGATTTTTTATTCATATAGACAGCAGAACCGGGTGGTAAACCGTCTAAAAATTCAGCTTTTTTATTCACTCCTTTAATGCTTAAAATAGGTGGTAAAAATACTCCCTTTGCATTATTGCACTTAATAAGCGAAATAGTTTCACCTTTTTCGACAGAAGTTATGTATTGGACCAATTTGCTTCCTTTAGTAGCTTAGTAGCACTTTTCCGGCTTTGTTGTTCATTTGTACACCCGTCTCGTCCATATTAAATGTACGGGCTGGCTTGCCAAAAAGATCATTTTGGTTTAGGGTTTCTTCATAGAGTTTAAAAAACTTCCGAATTGTAAATGCTAGCGCTCGAGCACGAGACATTCCCTCTCATTCTCTAACACTTAGAGTCTTAGAGTTTCATGTCTTTCTAAGAAGCTTTGAAGCCACTGTTTGTCAGCCATTTCTGATACTACATCAAAATTATGTTTAATATTTAATTTCTGCGCTTGAAAGGCCAGTTTTCTAACATCAGTACGTGTACATGGAAAGCCCAATTTGTCTAGCTTCTTAATATGCAATACTAATTCTTTTTCTACGTCATAACCAAGAACTAGAACTTTCCCAAGTTCACGTTTAATGTAGTCCTTTTTTAACATACGTCGCCTTAATGTACGTGAAGGAATGCCAAAATGTTTGGAGGCTGCATTAATGCTCATTAATTGAGATTCTACTTCACATACAGTCTGTTTTAGTGCTTCCTCTGACCAGGTTGCACGAGGAGCAGCGCCAACTTTTCGAGTGTATTGACGAGGCATTATCTGTAAAAAAACATAGGTACTTTATTTACTAAACATTTTTCCAGAGGGAAACCAATAAGTTTAAATCATTATTCATTATCATTATTAGTGTGCTAAGCGTCACATTTCAGACGAACAACTAAACTATTTCTAATTTCGAAGGCAACTATCCGTACCACTTACTAGGACAACTATCCCATTTCATTCGGATAGATGCCCCGGCCTCACTAATAAAATTGCATTATATAATGGCTTCAATCACACCAATAAATCAAAATGTATACATTATTTAACCCATTAATATCTATAAATCACAATAAACTTTACTTACTTTGAGTTTAACAGACCATTCAAATATATGGTGTAAAACTTTTCGGATATTTGAGATGTAGCTCGATTCACAACGTCCTATTGCGAAAAACGTGTGCACTCTATCTATTTGCTGTTTTGTGACTGAGGTTTGGAATGCAAGACGGATAGAACACATTACTTGAACTTCTAATACAACTGTTCCAGTACAATATAGCTGACCTTGGGGCGTCTATACGTCTGGGGCAACTACCCTATTATATATTTTTTTCCAGTTGGGCGGGGTCAAATAGATTACATTAGATAGTTTGTACGTCAGTTTTATGCTATTAAATACATGTCAATCAATTTCACCCCAGTGCACCATAAGTATAAAGTTGATCGCTTGTTGTTTTGATCACCTGCCTCTAAATTAATTACACCCATTGTAGTACAAATTGTTCTGATTTGTGAGCATATTATCAAAATACAGTTAAAAGTCGAAAATTTTGGTCAATTTTCTCCTAATTTTACGGTAGTGCTCAATTTGAAAATTTACTAAATCAATTTTTATTTTCAATTTTATTAGACAGAATTGGCATTTTGCTGCTCTTCTTGTTAATGTTTGTTTCTTGTTGGAATATTTTAAAAGTATTACAAAGAATTGTTGAAATCTTACCGTCACCTATATAAACGTGCCTGTCATTGTCAGGTAGCATTATAATATTTCGTTATGTTTCTACTGTAAGATTACGTAATACTGTGGTAATACTACCACTATGTTTCGTGACAACCAATAAATATGTGTTCACCAAACGCAAACCACAAATTGAAATATAGAATCAGTGAAGAAAACCTAGGACTAATGTTCCTTGAAATATGTGTGGCTGTAACACTTTTTTAAGACATTAATATTTGTTCATTGTACAATGAATATCTTCCTAAGAAGACACGATGACTCAACCTTATAATGTTTTAAAAAATGTTACAGCCACTTATATTTCTATAAGCATTTATACTTTTTAATTTGGTTATTGGTGTTCAGTGACCATCTTACAATTCCCTAAATAATTTTCAGATATTTGTCGTGGCTACTTTAGTAAGTGTACCTTTTTCGCGAAGTTGTACTATAAACCGTTCCTGAGATATGGCTGAGCGTCATTCTTATTTGGTCATCCCGTACATTAACTTTTGATGCTAACTGTATATTAGACACTAAAAGAATTCCTTGTTTTAAAACATGTCCCTCATAGTTCGCATTAATTATGAAATAATGAAAGTAATAGAATGACTAACATATTACAAATTATATACGTTTAAAATTTCTATTTTTAGATTCCATTAGGTATACATATATCCTATAAATGTTACATATGTAAGTACATAATTTGTTGTCTCTCTCATTGATCGTGAGCCATAATAAAGAGGAAACAAACAGAATCATACTTATCAAACTATATTTACTATTTATTAGGCTATTGTGCGCAACGATATTACTATGTACAACCGACTTGTTGATTCATATCCCGTTCAAATTTGGCTTCAAATTAATATACGTACAGGCACACGTTATCGATAAACGGAGCCGACCAAGTATGTTCATTATTACCGCGTACGGAATGCAAAATTGTGTAGACAAGTTCCTATTAGAAGGCCAGTGTTTCATTTCCGACAAACGAACAAATTAAATGAAACCAAACTAAGCGTCCCCGGCCGTCAATCTTAAAAAAGCCTCCTTGTCGTCTAACTTAAATGGATCGTATCTTGAGAGGTATTATGAAGTATCGGGATTTCGGTAAACAAGCTATGGTTAAACAGTTCGAACAAGTTAGAGATGATCCACATGTGAGTTCAGAAAATTATATATTTACGTAGAAACATGATTTCGTTCGGAATAAACATTACCACGCATTAATTCTAACTCTTGTTTTATTTATAAGTAGTAAAAATAAAAATTGTGTACGATGTGTCGTCTACGCATAAGGCAAATATTATTCTTTTTTAGCCCAAGGCCGTCTTCTTTACGTGTATGGATAGTAGAATGATACCCACAAGGTTTACGCAAACGAATGTTGGAGATATGTTTGTAGGTAAGATTGTAAATATTTGCTTTGTTTATCAGTATCCGGAATTAGATGTAATTATACTTAGTAATATATAGGTTTTTATGTCATAGCGCCATATATTTGAATTAAAAATATATGATTCCAAAGTTCAACTTTTGAATTTTTTTTAGCCGCACATTGACCTGCGATAATTCAAGTTCAATTATAAGATATTTACATCAAAAATAATTTCGGTGCATAACTGCGTTGATACTGGCAAGTTTTACTATAAATAAATATAAAAGTGCAATGAATAATTTAATAAAGTAAAATTTGTTGGCATTCGCTGGTGAAAATAATATGTTATTTAAATTGTACGTTGAAGTCTTCTTATGTTGGCAACATGATCAGTCAAAACACCCGGAAGACTTCAAAGTAATAAACAACTATCGTGAAAACCTAAGCTCAACTATTTAAATTATGAATTTGATCTCACAAATACCAATAACTAATCAACTGCTCATGAATGGACTCATTTTGTAGAGAGATATATCATAGTTTTTGGGGCTGTTGCACAAGGTGGATATTTGCAATACAAATGCACTCTGGATACTAGCGTCCATGTGTACAGTTGTGTTATATGAATTAGAAGGCGGCATAAATGGATGTATCGTCATCTTAGAAAGTTTTTGATTTTATAATAATATATTGATATAATTAATGAAAATGCTGTTGCTATTAGATTTATTAGCATCACAGAATATCGAACTATAGACACATGCATATATTAGATGTAATTTATTATTTATACTGGAATAGTAACTAGCATTTTTGCATAAATATAGGTACATAATACTGCTTAATTGAGTGAGTATTTGCTATTTAATTAATATACTAGCATGATTTGTAATGTTACAAATCGTAACTAAAGTCATGATTTGTAAAATCGCATATTCCACTTGGTTATTTACAAATGGAATAGAAAAATTACATCAGAGAATGTAGATAATCGTGGGTAACAAAGTTGCCCGCGATTATCGTTGTAAATTCGCATAGAAATTTTTTTCAGTGTATTTAAATTATGAATTTTATCTCACAAATACCAATAACTAAGAGAGGCAGCTTAATCAACTTTTCATTTTGTAGAGATATATCATAGTTTTTGGGGCTGTTGCACAATATTTGGTTCTCCAATATCTCTTGAAAACTCTTGAAATCAAAGTCTTTCCTTTATAGTATGCGATGCTGCAAAATATTCCAATTTAGTAGTGGATAACGACACATTTTTTTATTTCTGGCTGTTCCATGACACAAGTCTATCACACATCTTGAAATAGATCTTGTGGTTAATACTGTAGTATCCATATCAGACGCGAAGTCTAAAATTTTCCTTCTGGAATAGGGTCATTTTCTAGAAAAAAGTTTTATGAGGATCTCATTCCAACATAGTAGATCTGTTCACTAATGGTCGTCTTAAAAAATGAGTTTTAAGGTAGCCATCTGTAGCAATTTCTGTTGTCTATTTTTATTTTTAACATATGTTATAAAACACCTACGTTTCTTTCGCTTCCACTTTATGTAAACAAACGCTTGCATCGTTAAATTTAAACCCATAATCTTCCTTGTTGATCTAGGCTTCCCCTTTTTCTTTAGCTTAAATACTTAATATAATAAATTGATTTTATTATAGTTTTCTAAACTGCTGGTGATTGCTTTAATTCTCACATATGATTCTGATTAAATAGATCTCACTAGATCTTCAATTGGATTTATCCATTGTTTTATCTTTCTGCTTGTTCATAACTCTGTGCTTCATCTACTTTAACAAGATTTTACTTAAAATCTCCGAATCTTTCTTCGTTATTCTTGAATTTCATTTTCGATTTGCTGCTCATGAAAAGTTGGATTTCTTCGACATACTCTTGTTATTTTAAAACATACAAGAATGATGATCTTGGAGCATCATCCGTAATTGTGTCATCACTTATATCTACACATATGTAGGTAATATTTTCAACCTTGGCAAACCCTAGATTCTCTATGTGACGATTAGATTATGTGACACTGTGATTCTTTCAGTAATAAGTTCACAAGGCTTATAATTTTTAGAGTCTTCTTACGAGTATATTCAACAAGTATTACCTTGCAGCCTTTTGGGTTTGATTTCGCTCGGGTTTGCTCAGGAATCTGTTGCTCACGTGGTCTAAACTAGGTTTCTTTTACCATACCACAGCTCGTATGGGTTTTATGCCTGTGTCGTCAGAGTACAATTCAATATATAAAAGGTGGAACTTTCGTTTTAAAGACTCTATTAGAATACTTTCAACTTTAAAACTGTTTGTCTTCCTCGAAGAACTTCCTCTTGTTTTGCTATGCATCGCTCCCATCGTTTCTTCCCTTCTTTGTATTCTCCCTGCAACTCGTTTGATGTGATATCTCGTAGCGTGTCACAGAGATTTTTCTTGAATATCTTTTACTTTTTCAAAACGACATCCTTTCAAAGAGACTTTTAATTTTGGAAATAAGAAAACGTCTGCTGGAGCCATATCTGAAAAGTACGGAGGTTGGGGAAGGACGGTTGTTCTTTATGGGCCCAAAAGTTGGTCAACGAGCAGAGACAAGTGATTTGGCGCGTTGTTATGCTCTTGTTTTTATACAGTTCAAGCTTCTCTCCATTTGAAAAGGTTAAACCATTCGCAGCACTGTGTACTGTTCATCATCAACTATATTTATGTTTAATTTGTATTGAAAGTTTTATCAATATCGACCGACAAAATTGTGTGTTTATAATTAAATAGAAAACTTAACATCATTCATAAGTCAACAACGCAGTAACTACCTCCGTATAATTTATCTGATCCAAATTTCAAAAAATGCATTTTTTACTGCAATTGTATACCTTTTCAGTAAAAATAATGGATGATCAACGAAAATTCTTATTAAAAGAGAATATATTCCGGTGAAACAATTTTATGGATGAGTTGACCACTATTATTGGAATCACGATGACATCTTAAGAGCTATTGATAACGGAAAAATTGGTGTTATTCAATTTTAAGTAAACGACAATAAGACATGTAATTGTTTGATCTAGGACATCAAAGCGATTCTTTGTAAAGCAATGAATTTGCTTCATAAATAAATTGCAAGATGACACAAAATATTTCTTCATTAGTAACCTGTGTAAACCACTTTTAAACCTACTTTCTTGAATATTGACATCAAATATTTCGCAGGATAGAATAGAAAAATTAATAATTGTAAGAAATGCTGGTAACACTAATGAACCCATCAATTCTATTGACGAATCGAAGAATTTCTCCGAAGAATTTCTCCTTTTACGAGCTTGGCTTTGTACTCACGCTTTAAGCAGTTTGGAAAAATTCCAGCAACTGCAATTGACGGATTTTTCCAAGCCAATACTCTTTCAAGCGGAAACCCCATTGAGGAAGTTTGTCGCCTACATCGACCCTGAAAATAAATTTGCCGTCGAGGACAAGCTATCTCAGATCAATACCTTGCAGCAATTACAGAACATAGCCAGCTATGGTTTTCTAAAAAAGCGTTTGGAGACGAACGAATTGCATATACACGCTTTATGGTTCGATATTTATACCGGTGAAATATATTACTTCAGCAGAGCTGCTAAAACTTTTGTCGCTGTTAACGAAGAGACGTTCGGAAAGATCTTAGATGAAGTTCAACGATATTATTCTTAAGAGTTTAATTCTGAAATTGTTGTCTTTATCGTTTTGTTGTATCTATCTATTTATGAAAAGATAATTTTATTTATATTTTTGTACTATATCAATGATGTACGTATATAAATCGAAAATATATAATTGGTGTTTTTATTGTAATCAGTGAAAGGTTTGGCAAATGAGTCTCTTAATATGTATAACTTGACCTAAAAATAACGAAAATAATGCGTCTGAAAAATATCAGCATGTATCAAATGAATTATTCCCAAAATAAGATAATGAAGAATATTGCTAATATATAATAACCAAACGTTATGAAAAACTTTCCCAGCGGCATTCGAAAGTAGACAATTTTTAAGAATATATTTTCCGTGGTAATGAGTGTGTTAGGGAGGAGGTAACAAGTACTAGAACATAGCTATATTTTAATTCAAGTTCACCACAGTTAAGTGAAAAAGACTAGTTAAAGATATACGATGTAGTAGTAATTATTTTTAATAAAAATAAAATCATCAACTAAAGATCAGCACAAACTTGGAAATTAGTACGTCAAATATACAGGGTGTCACAGAATAACGATTCCTAATTTTCAGGAATGATAGAGGACACTTAAATAAACATTTTTTCTTTATAAACTAGTGTCCGGAAATATTTCAGGATCGCGATCAAATGAAATAAAGCAGAATCACAGCAACCTAAGAAAAACATCAGAGCAATCTATGAAAAACAATAACTATTTTCGTAGTTGTCATTTAGCACGTGTCACGAATTGATCTTTATTGTAATGAGTGTGTTTAATTGTCATTTTGCATTAGTGTTCGATTGAAAATGCATCATTTTACAAATATTGTATTAGCAGACATGCATCGATCTTGCCTACGGAGCAGCTAACGGTAATGCTAACGAAGCAAGGCGCATTTATGCGAAGCAGCATCCTCAGCGTAACCTTCCCTGTCATACAGCATTTTCAAGATTGGCTCAGCGTCTTCGAGACACTGGTAACGTCAAAGTAAAGAAAACAGATTCGAGAGCCAATCGTACTGTCCGAAATGTTGACTTTGAAGACCAAGTTTTGCAAAAGTTTGAAAAATAACCCGAAAACAAGCACTCGTGCCATTGCCCATGCGATGCATACAAGCCGCACATCTGTATGGAGGGTATTAAAGGTATACGAGAAGCATCCGTTTCACATTCAAAAAGTGCAATCGTTAATTCCAGATGATTATCCCAATTCAATTTGCCGAACGGTACTGGAATCAAATTAACGACTAATCGAGATTTTCTAGGTATGCATTATGAACAGATGAGGCATGTTTTACAAGAGATGGCTATTTTAATACACGCAATAATCACATTTGGAGCGAGGAAAATCCTCACACCGTTCACAGGTTACGTAATAATGGAAGTTTTCTGTTAATATTTGGGCTGACCATATTTACTGCCTGCACGGTTAGATGGTCGTGTGTATAGTATTTTTCTGGAACATACTCTACCAGAATTGCTTGAGAATGTCCCACTTAATATTCGAAGAAATATTGTTTTCCAGCATGATGGTGCACCAGCACACTTTGGACGAAATTGCCGAAATTATTTAAATGCACAATTTCCAAATGGATGGATTGGAAGAGGGGGACCGATTTCTTGGCCAGCACGTTCACCAGATATGACTCCACTTGATTTTTGTATTTGGGGTCATATTAAATTACTGGTTTATGAGACACCTGTTAATACAAAACAAGAGTTAGTGGCTCGAATGATTCTGGCGTTTGATGAAATTTGTGAACGTCCGCAGTTATTTCGAAGAATTCGGCGGTCGATTACACATCGTTACAACATGTGTATTGAAAATGGTTCGTAACTTCGAACCGGTTTTATAAGTTTTATGTTGACAACGAGAAATTTCCGGACACTAGTTTATAAATAAAAAGTGTTTATTTAAGTGATCATTTCTGAAAATTAGGAATAGTTATTCTGTGACACCCTGTATATTTGTTACGTCGAGTAGCTAGAAGAATTTTAGTCATTATACCTCTGGAAGGCTTTAATTATTTAAGAAAAAATAAATTGAGTAGGTACACATATTCTATCTTGTTAATTATATTGCCAACGTTAATTGGATGAAGCCAGTCCAATGTTGAGGATTTTATTAAAATTATTTAGATGGTTGTGGAAAATTTTGGTGGTTCTTGTTTAAAAAATTGCAAAATATGCATTATTTTTTCGATAAACATCAGAAAAATTGAGTTATTTTTGTGTATCAATTTTTTGACTTTGTAGGACAACATTTTTTGATCATTATTGGGTATGATTTTTTTAAGTAAGATTACAAAGCAAAAATTCATATCAATAAGAATTCATTTAATGAATCGAGTTGGTTACTTATACCCCTAAAATTATTTTATTGAGGTGGTGGAGTTGTTTTGCTGAGATGTTACATTTGTGGTTTAGTATAGTGGTGTCAGGTTGGTCTTGTGCAAGAGGTTTGTACACACTTTTGGCGTTTTTGAATCATCTGCACTTTGCTTTCCTAGTTGCTTCACTTTCTTGACGAGTTGTTTTATTTTTATAATTGAATCTTTTTTGCCCCAGTATTTTGTTGGGGTAGTTTTGCTAAAATTAACAGGGGTGGAGGGAGAGTGGTTGGTTGTGTCACATTTTGAGAAATGCTGAGATGTTACATTTGACGGGTTGAATTTTTCCTAGTATTAGTTCTTGAATCGATATATGAGTTTCTTGCATTCTTGATCATCTGAGAGGCATTCAATTTTTGATCTGATTGCAAACTGTTGTGTAAATGCTGTAGTTCCATTATCATGAGAGTTCTTGTTTCATTAAAAATAGACTGAATTATAATTATATGACAGTTATTGGTTTCCCTAGCCAATCACTGCAAATCACTTTTAGCTAATTCATAATTTTCTTTTTGATTTGAACTTTATTTGTACTGCTCATAAAATGGCTTGTTTCAAAAACTTTAATATACAGTCCCTGGACAGTGGCCAATAATTATAAATACTAACTACAAGTATTTTTTATTATAGCTGAAAATCCCGATAAAGATAAAGACCAATCTTACCACAGCGAATTATTTTGAAGCCGATTTAAAGCAAACTATTGATCAAAAGCTTAAAGGAAGTTTCAACAAAGGACGCCTTTAAAGTAAAAGATTGCTAACAAAGCAGAATTTTATAATTCCAAGAAGATTTATCGGACAAATTGATCCCCAATAAAGTTTAAAAGCATCCAGGAAAAATCACTAATAAAACAGAATAATAAAATCTAAAAATTTGGTTTGAAACCAAAATGTATATGAAATTGAAAAATCAATTAAAAACAAACGCAGAAGAGTCTCACCAGTAGTTATTTTTTTAAAGTTAGCTGGACTTCTTCCAAAATTTTGGATTTATCTAGTTATGAGACAAATTGATAGACCTATTGACGTTGAAAATCTAATTCTGTAAAATTGAACGAATCGATATTAATTTTCTTGAAAAAAATAAACTTGACGAAAAAATTCATTTCTAATGCAAAATTTTACCAAGAGTATAGAGCAAGAATTGCGAATGTAGAAATTAATTAGCTAAGTATGATGCATAATATTTTGCATAAAAAGAAAACAGGAAAAATGGAAACTGAAATATTTTAATACCTATTATAAATTCAGACTTCAGTAAGTGATTTAGATTAAAATTTATTTCAATATATTTTCTTTTAGCAGCTCAAATTTTAAGGGTATGAATTTAAAATTTGGAGACGAAGGCAATTTTAAAATATGTCATTACAATAAAAAAAGCGTTGCTCCTGAAATTCTTACGTTGGAAAAGGAAACAAAGCTAAAAAAATAAGTAAATGTTTGAAATTGATGAAACAAGTGTTTCGGTGTTGTTTTCCATGCCCTAAGATGGTAAAAGGGGTCCTAATTCTTATTGATACAACTAATAAAACGCGTGTTTTAGTGTTTTTAAAAGGGCAAAAGGGAGTGGCAAAGTTTCTTTGAAAAAATATCGAGTGGCATTAGGCAATAGAAGAACTTTAATAATAACTTTTATTAAAATTGTCGTAGCAGTAAGTTTCAGGCATCTTGCCAAATAGTTATGCCCTATAACTAACATAATAACAGTGGGGTTAGGAACATGGTAAGGTAACTGAAAGGTATTCCTATATATCGACAAAATATGTAAAACACAAATATGTTATGTTTTACTTTGTATTAAATTTTTTATTTACATTTTCTGACTACATTGTTTTAGAAAAAGGAAGGACTCATATTTACTTTTAATATAAAGGAATAGATTTTGCATAAAGTAATAATAACAAGCGAATATCCAGACTATTTTCTTTTTTTGGTCTTAATGTTGAACTGATCGTCTACGCAGGCATGTTCGTCATCTGCGTCCAGTTTTTGATAAACCTGATGATTTGCCAACCTTACTGTGATTACTGTGACGCAGATTCCACATATCACTGATTAAACCTGTTCTGCAAAAATAGAATACCCATCAAGTTAGGGAAACTGCTCTCATTCATCCTTTCCCATCCTGACTCTCTGCCTCCGTTGACTTGGATAATTTTAAGGCATCCGTTGCAAGAGCTAAGAGAAAAAGTTTTTAGTTTAAAAGCTGAATATAACCCTGAATTTATTGATGCTAATGCACGAGTGCATGTTTATTTTCACTGGTCTGTCTCTCAATAATCACAGCTCTAATTAAGATCCCAATAAATGATGCTGGAACTGATATTTTACAAAGACCTATACTACGAATAATTTTGCACAATGAGGTAATTTGGTACGGGGTGTTCAACGAGATGTAGACGTAAGGCTTATGTTTTTGTGAGACTGCAGTTTTTCACTCCTGAAAAGGTACAAATTAACACTTATCAGCTTTCTTCCGAGGAGCCCTTAAATGTTGTTCTCACTGTGCCTGTAGAAATGTCGAAAGAAAAAATTTCAAATAGGTAGCTCTGCGATTTAGGTTTTACCCCGGAATCTGTAGATTTCAGTACAAGAGGTTGGAAATCTTGACAATTTTTAAATTGAAAAATTTCATCATTGACTATTTTTAGCTGTTTAATAGATTTGTTTTTGCTAGATTAGATAATTAAGCCAAACTCGGCTATTATAACAAGCATCTTCGTATTAGTAATCTGCCTCGCTCCTACGTATTTGTGATAATTAAATACGTATATTATGTACAACTTATTTCACGGTTAATGTCTTCCTAATATATAAATTACATCACAACTGCAGTTATAAGAGTTATACATAATATATTTTTAACGGATTTAGCAAGTACAAGCATTCAAAATAATTTCGAATGAAAATAAGCCATTCTGGGAGCAAGCATAGTTGATGCATGGAATAAAGTTTAAGGAGACATTAAAGTTGAAACAATTTATACATAATGATGAAACTAAAATTTAGTACAAGTGATATATGGAGTGTATTCGGTGGTTTGACATTGATTATTTTAGGCAAGACAATTTATTCTATAGCTTGCAACATATGTATATATGATTTGCGCCATTTTGATAAAAAAATTAAATCCATGTATCATTATCATATACATATATTAATCGTTCTTCAGAAACCTAGTCGATCTAACGTATATAAAAATTTGTCAGTCCAGTCTTTTATATTTGGAAAGAAGAACAACTTCCGCAGTGAAAATTTATTAAAATGTTGTTTACAATCGTAACTGTTTTATTAATAATTTTAATTCTTCAATTCGTTTATAAACAATTCAGAATTAATAAGCAACTGAAAGGATTCGTTTCACCTCCAGCGTCCTTAATATCAAGGCATTTCCATGTTTTCAGCTCAGAAACTGGTACGTGCGTATTAGTTTATTTTTCTTTCAAATTAATCTAAATGTGTGAAATATTATTTTCAAAATCATTCTTTTCAGAGCTCTTACCGAATCTACTTGATATTTCGAGTAAATATGGAGGCAGAGTAAAACTTGATGTGTTCCATGGAACGACTGTTCTTCTCGTTACAGATAAAGATTTAATATGCCATGTTTTGAGCACCAAACCAGTTCTATTAAAAGATGCTCTTTACGATTTTGGCAAGAAATGGGTTGGAGAAGGTATAGCAATGTGCAAACGTATGTATATTTGTTATTTCTTTTTTATTCTATTTTATTTAAAACTCTAAATACTAAATACATAATCGTTCACTGAATTTAGAGAAAATTTTCAAAATTTATTATACTCAAAATGTACAAGCAATTTCAATATTACACAGATAAACTTTAGTAAGTGATTCTCCAAATGAAAGAACTTAAGCAAGTTCTTATAAATATATTTATGTCGGAAAATATTTCAATTTCAAAATACAGGTAGGTATGTGTAATAGTTTTTTGCATTTGCGTGCGTGCTTAAAGTCGACTATTTTATACAGGGTGTTAGGGAAACATGCGACAAAAATGCAATTCCTTGGTCTATTCTATGAATATTTTGTCCTATGATGATTTTTGAAAAACTCAATTTTCAACCATACAATGCGTTGTTATTTTTTCGATCTCTTGGAACGGATGCTTTATGTAGTAGTGGTAGATTGAGTAACGTTTGGGTGTTTAACGTGTCATTAATATTTATTGAGGTCCTCTGTCATGATGTATACGAACGCTAAGATGACTGACATACATTACAGCTATGGACTTGATGATGGCAATGCATTAAAAGCTAGACGGTTGTATATTGAACGATTTCCTGCCCGTAATGTCCCCGACCGAAAAATCTTCGAAAACATTCATCGACGTCTTCGTGGAAAAGGCTCATTGAGACGAAGTGGAGGTCCAGGAAGATCAATGACTGCAAGAATGGTACAATTAGAACAGAATGTGCTGGACATGAGAGAGGAAGATCCACATACTTTGAATGCAAGTCATTGGACAGTTTGGAAAATTCTTAAGGACAATTTGTTGTATCCATACCACATTTAACGCGTCCAGGCACTACTACCTGCTGATTTTCCTCCGCACATTGCATTATGTCATTTGCGAAATCGAATAATTGCTGGGTGTAACTCCATTAGAAACGACCCTGCTGTATTTGACAGAGTTCCGAAGTCAATAACGTATCTAGTCCAATGTTTTATCCAGGCTGAAGAAAGTCATTTCGAACATTTATTGTAGATTGAGCAACTTGTACTTTTTGATAATAAACTGTCGCAAATTTTGTTCGTTGTGTATCTTCGAAACAAAGGGGCTTTTCAAAAAATAGGACAAAATATTCTTACAATAGGCCAAGGAATAAGTTCTTGCATTTTTGCGGCATGTTTACCTAACACCCTGTATAAATTCTCTGGCTTATAAATTAATTTCACAAAACACAGACTACTGTCGCAATAAAAAAATAAATGAAAAAATCATTAAAAAATAAAAAGATAAACTTGATCTTGCATTTTGAAAACGAAACGTTTTCTGAGATGTGTTTATAGGAACTTTTGTTGATTATTTTCAGTTTGAGAATGACCTGCTAAAATTTATTTACGTAATATTGAAACACCCGGTAATGCAATTAACCGATTATATTATTTACAGTAACTGACTCACTTGTTAGGTTTTGCAGCATCTTTATTAAAATACTAACTTGATGAGTTTTTTGATGACTTGAAATCTTTAAACATAACAAATCTCAAAAAATTACATTTGCGGTCAATTTGCTTAAAAACCGTCAGTCAAAAGGGTAACATGTATGGCATTTTTGGAAAACTGATACAGTTCTCTTTAACATAGGAAAATAATATACAGGGTGTTCCATTTGAAAAAAGTAAGTCGAATTGGATTTACAAAGCTCGATCACCCTGTATAATGGTGAATTATTTCAAGTTGAGTGTAGGCCAATATTTTACTCAAGAATATGGCATATTCACTGATATACTTAATTTTTTAATATTCATTTGCGGTATTGGTATAAAATGGAAGACATTGGAGCGTTTATGGGTTTTAGATCCAACTAATGTTACATCAAATTGTTTGTATTAATTAATAGAATCGATTGGAATATTGCAATAGCGAGTGTTTCATTAAAAAAAGAAAAAGTTTGGTTCGTCACCGACTGATTCGATCACCCTGTATAAAGAAAATATTTTAAAAACGTAGTCCAGGTAGCCATCAATCAAATTACAAAAAGGGTTTTCGAAATTCCTCATCGTTTTATTACAATCGTCTCCCCCATTTTGATTGCACCACTTTACCACTTTACTACCAACTTTAGTGATTTCTGGCAAAAGTAGATAACATTGCTCACAAAAAAGTTCCTAAGGGAACACAGGCCTGAGTTTACTGAAGACCTACTGAGTAAAGACAGGAAGACTATCAAAGTGATAGTAGGTCTGTTGACCGGTCATTGCAGACTGAATAGGCATATGCTTAACATCGGCCTGGTAGATGATGGTCTTTGCAGATTCTGTCAAGAGGAAGAAGAAGCCTCAGTTCATGTTTTGTGCCACTGCGATGGACCTAGCGAGGAGAGAATGGGCGTAGAGAACCCCACAGCTGACGACTACATAAAAGAGCCGCTCTCAAAAATGATAGGGCTAATTAAGAAGGCGAAACTAGAGAGCGTTCTCTAAGGAAAAAGGGGATCACAATAGACCTGCAAAGGTGGTGAAACAGGTTCGCATGCCACCCCATTCCTAACCTAACCTAACCTACAGAAAAGTTGAGCACATTACTGATTATGGTGGACCACTAAGCGAGGTATTCTAAGCGGCTGCATCTCGGAAAGAATTTCTCCTAGCTTCTACAGGAAAAAATGTTGATAATTAAAATGGTCAAGTGACATTGCTGGAAATTATTCTCGAGTTGGTATAACTGGTATATCTAAATTTAAAATTTCTGTTATCTCAGAAAATTGCAGAAAGAGCTGTAATTTGTATATCATCAGTTGAAAGCCCGTTTAATACCAGATAATTTTCTTTAGTGACATTTTTTTGTATCTGTTATAACAAGAGGAGGGAAGACCATCTATTTTCAATTTTTATAGTTTAATTTCCGTTACTATTCAATCTATTTGATTCATTTCCAAGATATAGCCGCTTCTCTCTCTTGGTGGCCAAACTAATTGTGTACTTGTTCATTATACATCGTATCTGTTAGTTCAGTGACAACAATTGTCAACAGCCAACTTTTGTAAAAGTTTCGACTTTACATTTCCTGCTCAACTTAAATAATAAAAAGAAAATTCTTACTTACTTCAATAATATATAATATGCAATGACTAACAATTGCACTTCCGTATTAGAACTACCTGGGTACTCTACTTTCCAATATAATAATCATGAAGATACTCAGAAAGTCGGGTGTTATGCTCTGTCCTTGTGTTACTAGATTCATTGTTTCGACTATCTGTACTTCTTCTTCTGTATATTCAATCACATCTTCTATAAGGTTTGGTATGAAGGTTGAAGCTGTATCCTTTTCAATTTGTTAACTGTTACTTGTGAATGAATTTATAGATTTTGATTTGAAATGTTTGCTGGATTTTTCAACAGAATTTTGAAAGTATAGGAAGAAGCATTTCTCTGAAAATGTTTATCATTCAAGATACAATTACTGTTTCATTCTCATTTTGCCTATATCATGTTTTTGTTTCTTTTTGAGTATCAGTATCAACATGCAAATTTGTCATTTTATTTTTGTCAAAATAAGCAAACTTAGTAACATCGGTTAACTTTTCCATTAATAAATTAAAAACTTGCTGTTTTTTACGTAATTTGATGTACCTACTTGATTATGAGAATGCATGATGGGTTTTTAGAGGATGAAGAAATTGAGGTGCAATTTCTACATTTCATTGCATTCGCTCATTCTTCCGTACAATTAAAGTTTTTAATTGCTTTATGTTTGTTAAAGAATTATTTCTTTGGTTTTTATTTATTTATGTCATTATATATGTCATATTTGGTAGCGGATAAATGGCCGAAAAGAAGAAAGATGTTAAATCCAGCATTTAACTTTCAACAACTTCAAGTCTATGTGAGCATGTTTGAAAATCCAATTAAAATCCTAATAGAAAAATTAAAAAGTGAAGTTGGAAATGATGGCTTTGATGTACTTCCACACTTAAATTTATGCACCTTGGATATTATATGTGGTAAGCTTCTTATTTACAAACTTTAGGTTTTAAAACGCTTTACTACACCTCCCGTTTTTCAGAAACTGTAATGGGTATCAAGTTAAATGCACAAAATAATAAGGACTTGCAGTATTCACAGGATGTACACACAATAACGTCTATTATATTGCGACGATTCTTCTCACCACTAAAAAGGAATAATTTTACTTTTAGATTCACTGAGGATTATAAAATTGAGGCGGAGGTTGTTGGTAGAGTTCGCAATTTTACACAACAGGTTATCGACGAAAGAAGATTAAAAAAGAAGTTGATGGAAAAAGTAAAAACGGTTCCCTTTTAGACATTTTATTAGAAGCGAAAATCGATGACAAATTAATGACTGACGAGCAAATTATTGATGAAACTCAAAGTTTTTTATTTGCGGTATAATTTCTTCAAATCTTTTTTATTTCTGTAAGTACATCATTTTATATTTTTAGGGTCATGATACATCAGCTACAACTGTTGGTTTAATACTGTATACTCTGTCAAAACATCAGGACGTACAGGTATACTATACCAGAACTAAAGATCTAAGAAAATGATACAAATGTTTCGTTTTAAAGGAGAAAGTAGTGAAAGAGATAGAATCAATATTTGGTAGTGGTAACAAATATCCCACTCCAGCTGATTTAAATGAAATGCGATATTTAGACATGGTAATTAAAGAAACGATGCGTTACTACACTGCAGTGCCTTTTATAAGTCGCTTGATCGACCACGACATATCTCTTGGTGAGATAGTATTAGAATTTCTTATGACGACCTGCGATTCTTTTGTTTTTATGCAGGTGACATTTTTATCCCGAAAGGAATATCAATTATATTGTTTTTATATGGTGTACACATGAATCCAGAGTATTTTCCAAATCCTGAAAAATTCGATCCATCCAGATTTGAAAAAGAGGTTACACCTTATACTTTTATACCGTTTGGCGGAGGGCCCCGAAATTGTATTGGTAAAATTTCGTCATGGACTTTTACAATCTGATAGTGATAGATTAAATGCATTTTTAGGTCAACGTTTCGGTATGATGGAAGTTAAGTGCATGTTAATTGAGATACTGAGAAATTTCAGGATTTTGGAAGTTGCCGGTCACATTCCGCAACTAACGACTGTAATATTGTTGAAGTTTAAAAATGGCATGATGATCAAATTAGAACCTAGATAAGATTTCGTTTGTTCAAAGTTTGTAAAAAATATATTACATATAGTGTCATAATTTGGGTAATTTTTTTCTACGCAAGTCCTCTAACTCAAGGAACATGTAATACATAGATAACTCACATAACACAAGTGAGATACTTGAATTTGCCGCCATTTTTGGCAAAGGGTACATAATTATAAGAAGCTTACTCAATAATGAAAAAAAGTGTTAATGTTGCAATAAACCATGTAGATACATCAATGTCTATCTTAGTTCAGTACTTGGTCCGTTGAGCCTGTCGTGCCTTATACAAGATATAATTATTAATGATTTCTCCAAAATGTTGATGGTAAATCCTTAGGAATACCACCTCATATACAACTTGCAGACCCAAACGTTTGTCAGCCATATGGAGTAAATCTATTGATCTGTATAGAATTATGTTGGCAATTATTGTGCAAAAAATTATAGATTGCAGAATGAATTAAAACAGTGGTGAAGGTTAGAAGAATTTTCAGAAAAACTAGGAAGTCATTCATTAATGGAAAGTACATACAGATGGCAACACAACCACGTCATGGGGTAATCTGTATCTCGAAAAGTAATTCTTCTAGGTTCTACGGGAAAAATATTGATAATAATAAGCGCTATCAAGAGAAATTGCTGGAAATTCCAAATTTTACTGCTAGGGGGTTTAACTGCTATGTCCAAACCTAAAATTTCTGTTATCTCTGGAAATCGCAGAATGAGCTATAACTTTCATATCATCAGTTGAAACCCCATTTTATTCCAGATAATCCATTTTTCATCATCTTGTTGTCCATGTTTAATATTTTCGTTATTATTCCACTTATCCGAATAATCCTGGACCTGTTTGAAAAGGAATTATGTGGACTTTAAACAGCGTTTATATGCTGTAGGTATCCATTATTTATATTAAAAAAGCACATAAGAAAACAAAAAAAATTTCTACATAACTCCTTTCAACACTAATACACTTATTCCATCTTTTTTCCAATTGCCTCATACCCTCAGAAAAAATTGCTTCGGTAGCCCAGCAAAATATTCTACAACAGCTTCTTCGAGTTGTTCATCAGACGCAAAACTCTTTCCCCTGAGATGCTTTTTTAAATTTTTGAATAAGAAGAAGTCTGACGGAGCTAGGTTGGGACTATAAGGTGGATGCCTTAACTCTATAAACACACAGTCATTGATTATCTGCTGAAATTTGTTTGCCTTATGAAGCCGACAATTGTCGTGCAGCAACAAGTTTTTTTGTGGATAAGAATGCGAGTGTTTTTCCTCTACAGCAGTTTTTAAAATTTTTTATTGTGTTTCCGTAGGTCTCTCCATTTATAGACCCTTTATATATTTAATAAGCAAGACTCCTTCAATATCCTAGAAAAAAGTTGCCAGTTTTTTTCCAGAAAATTGTATCTTGGCTTTTTTTGGTGGTGGAGAGCCCATATATGAACCCACTGCATGGATTCTTATTTAGTAGGAAGGTCCCAATGATGTACCCAAGTCTCATCCTCGGTGATAATTCGAGATAAAAATATTTTGTTCCGCTCAAACTCGGCCAAATTTTCTTGAGAAACTTCTTTTCTGTGCAGTTTTTGTTCAGGTGTAAGTAATCTGGGTATCCACCGTGGAGACACCTTCTACATATCCAAATCATCATGCAAAAGTTTGAGGACACTTGCTTCGGATATACAGACTTCATTGGCAATGAGAGAGATCTTCACATGCCGATCTTTCAGTGCCAAATTTTCAACGTTTCGTATAATGTCTTCAGTTCAAACTTCAAAAGGTCGTCCGGATTTTGGGTCATCATTGATTGACTCTCGGTGCTATCAAAAGAGTTTATACCAATATTTTACTTAAAAATAAGATGGTGCATCTTCCCCATACACAGCAACCATTCTTTCATTAATTGCTTTTGCATCATTGCATTCTTTTGTCAGGAACTTTATTACGCTGCGATGTTCAACCTTAGCTTCACTCATTTTATCGAGAAATAGACCGTCTCAAATGTACTAGCACATGTACTTCTAACAGTGACAGCAATTTTTCAATAATTTGTTTGACATTGTCACTCTTTTATTTCATAGCTAGACAGATAACATGAAAATACGCCCTCGTACCTTCCTGCAGTGGTAACTTATTTTTACAATTTTCTTTAAAAAATTAAAGCCAACGTTACTGTTGCTTGAATGAGTTCTTAAGCAGTTTTAAATTATCTATATTTTGGTGAAAACCACATCCCCATATCTCTATCCTTTCTTAACGTATCGCAAAAAATAATAGAAAACAAGTGTTAAAGACAAGAACGCAGCCACGCAATAATAACTTGAAAGATAAGTTGGCTTTGGAAAATATATGTATATCTGGAATAACAATATTAGAGAGAAATATAAAATTATTTTTTCTTTGATTGTTATTAACTTTGAGTATTCGAAATGCTTTTTACGAATGGAGAAGCCGTTAATATCCGTCATTTCGACCATTGGTTCTTGGGGACATAATTAAATAAATAAAATAATGGGATACAATAAGGGTGGAAAGTAAGCTTACAATTGATGTTTTCAAATTTTGAGTAAAAGAGATGTTTAGTTCAAGATTAAAAGTTAAGAACTATGTGTCAAAATCTTTAAAATTGTTTTAAATCGAGTAGCACTTGTTAATTGTCAAATAAAATTTATGCAATTGTGAGACAAGTAGGACATTTTATAAATGTTATCGCCAAATAAACCGAGATACCAGTACCGTAGAATCCACTAGTATCGTGTAAACGTGAGTGAATAAAACGATGAGACCCATGACTGTCATTGGAAAGTTATTTTAAAATGTTTCGGAATGGTTTAGCCCACTTTGAAAAGTGCTCTTAAATACACTACAATCATATATTTGCTAAACGAGATAACACGAACTACTTAATAAATGTGTTTATGTATTACATAATATTTGTTGATCGTCCTTGAAAATTACAACTTGCATAAAATCTCCAAACCAGACAGCATATCAGTTTAACTTTTAGCACTAACAACGTTAGTTCGAAAGAAAATGTTTTTTACAATAATTATCGGCTTATTAATTACATTAGTTTTACAATTTATCTATAAACAACATAGAATTAATAACCAGCTTAAAGGGTTTGTGACTGTACCTGGACTACCCCTACTGAAGAATTTTTATGTTTTCAATACGGAGCTCGGTAAGTTTCAGTTTGCAACTTGTTTAATGTAATTAATTGATTGATTTTCAGGAATTTTACCAAATCTACTTAGTATTTCTAATAAATATGGTGGGAGGGTTAAACTTGATTACTTTTATGGAATGCCGATTCTTCTAATCACTGATAAAGATTTAATTGGTCATATATTGGGTACTAAATCGGTTCTACTAAAGGATGCTATGTATGAACTTATGGAAAAATGGTTAGGAGATGGAGTACTAACATGCAAACGTATGTAGTCTGTTCCAAAATTTTCACCCCTGTTCGAAAACATTATAACTTTCAAATTAGATGCATGAAGTTTAATCGTTTGCATTTACAAGATTAGTATTCACTAACGAAAAATCGTATTTGATTATGGGAAACATCATTTTTATGGGTTTGTTTATGGGGGCGACATTAAGAATAAACGTTTCTGTTCTATTTTATTTCTTTGCATATTTCGTTTGATAAAATATCTTGAATCTTATTTAAACACGTGCGTTGAAATACCTAACCTATATTTCTTAGTAAAATGTAAATTTATTAAAACAAAATGAAATGATTAATAATTGCAAAGTCGTGCTTCATTTTAAACATAAAATAGCGTTGACATCAATATTTTTTCTTTTTGAAACTTATAAAAAAATATTCCAATCAAAGAGATTTTCTATGAATTGAATACCTATAGCAATTTAATACTAATGCCACAGTTTTTCTTGTCACAAATAAATTTTGTTTTGTGGTGACGGTAGCTGCAGCGGTTTCTTAAGTTTTATTGCTGATCAAAACTATCCAGCGTAGTTCTTGTTGTTTAAATGGTGTGTGTAATGTGTTTCCATGGCTTTGTTAGAACATTCCATTACATGAAACAATTTTGAAAAAGCATATTATATAATGTATGCACAAAGTTTTCTGTTAGAAATTAGATATAAACTTGATTAAATAGAAAAAAGTGCAGTTTTATGAGCTTATATTTCACACAGTTACTTATATATTTACGAAAACGAAATATATCTATTTTCTTTAGTATACTCTACCTATTTTATTATTAAATTTGAGCAAACATTAAGAAATGAGTTAGAAGCATGTTTAATTTCGTTATGATTGAAAACATTATTTGGCTTTTGAAAACAAAGTATTTTAGTTTATCAAGAAATTGTATTATTAAATTCAAAACAAATTGAGCAAATTCAAAATCAAATATCAAAATATATCGATAAAAATTAGAAGTTTAAAGTGATTGATCCTATTATTATTTATGCAAAGTTTTTTAAAATTTTGTTTGTTTGAATCTAGAAAGTTCGTAAATATCTCATTCAAGAAATATTTAATAGTCAAAGAGTTATATGGAAGAGTGTTGTTATGTTAAAACCATTTTGACATTGTTTAATCAAGTTAAGACTTCAAATTCAACTCCAGATTCTGCAACTCAGTTACTGGGAAATTGAAATAGCGATCACCAGTTAACGTTCTATTAAATACATAGGGTCTGAAAACTCTGGTGTTGATTACCTGATTCATCTTCTTTATTCGAGAATGTGAGATCGTTGCATGCAGTAGTGTTTATTGTTCTATCACAGTTTGAGGTTTGATCGGTCTATATTTTTACATACATTTTAAATGGGATTTCTATCCCCACTGATTTGATAAAAAGGATTTCAACCGAAATTTTGAAAATGGAAAAATTGGAGTATCGAGCCATCATGAAGTACATGTATTTAAAGGGGTTAAGAGGTAAGCAGTTTTACGAAGATATACTTAATACCTTTGGTGATCAATATTCTTCATATCCGACCGTAAAAAATTGAATTGCAAACTTCAAAATGAGTACATTTTCCATTGAAGGTAAACACCGATCGGCAACGCCAGTTTCTAAGTCCATCCCCGAAAATGTTCATGCAGTTCATAATATCAAATTGGGTTAAAACGAACATTTGAGGCACTGAATATTTTACAGTTCATGTCCATTTGAACATAAGAAAAATTGCTGCAAAATGGATCCTTAAATGTTTGAATGTTGACCAGAAGCGAACAAGGGTGAAAGCATCACGTTCTATCTGTGCTCGGTTTGAAAATGATGCAAACTTCTTAAGCCGTATCGTTACTATGGACGAATCTTGGGTACATTTCTACAACCCAGAAACAAAGCAACAATCGATGGAATGGAGACATTCTGGTTCTCCAAGATCTAAGAAGTTTCATGTTCGAAAATCTGCTAGAAAAGAATTTGCTACTTGCACAATAATAATCGATAGGTTTTTTAACCATCTTTTATGACAGAGTTATAGCTAAAGACACAATAAAGTCGTTGTTCTGCTGAATTATTAAAATTGAATTAATTATGAAGGGACGACGATCATGTCGGCAAAAGTATTCAGGATAAGTTTAATATTAAAGATATTATGCAAAATGTGGTATTCCAAAAAAGTACGTGGTTGACTTGCTAAGAATTAGGACGAGTGTGTCTCAGCACCAAATTCTAACTGTAACAAGCGCCCTCCATTTCTGAATATACAAAATAATTAAGAGGTTAAGAGGTAGGCAGATTTACGAAGATATACTTAATACTCGTGGCGATCAATGTCCTTGGTATGCGACTGTGATAAATTGGATTGCAAGCTTCAAATTTAATAACTTTTCATTGAAAATGAACATCGATCGGCAAGGCTAGTTTGTGTCCATTCCGAAAATATTGATGCAATTCATGACATGATTTTGACAGACCGTCAAATTGGGACTGAGTGTCCATCATATATTTCACGTCAATTAGGACATTGAGAAACATTTCTGCAAAATGGATCCCCAAATGTCTGAATGTTGACCAGAAGCGTGCCTAAGAAGTTTCGTGTTCAGCAATCTGTTGGAAAAGTTCTTGCTTCAGGTTTTTGGGATTGCCATGGAGTATTTAATCATGATTGATTTTCTGGATAAGGGTGGAACGATAACTGGGAATTATTATTCGACGTTACTGACCACTCTACGAGAAAAAATATGGAGAGATCCATATGCAGATCCAAGTCACTGCACTCAAATCGCATGTTGTCATACAAAGACTTCGTGATTTAGGGTTCGAATTACTCGAACACCCTCCTTATTTACCAGATCGGACTCCGTCCGACTATCGTGTCGTTCCTCAACTGAGAAATAGTTTAAAAGGTCGTAAATTTTCTTCCAACGAAGAGGTGATAGAAGCTGTGGAGGGCTGGTTTACAGAGCAAGATAAAAATTTATTTTTGAAAGATTTAGAGGCGTTGCAGATTCGTTGTAATAAATGCATCCAATTAAAGGGGAGTGTGTTGAATAATGAAATATTTTAACTTTCAAATTTTGTTTGCTTCTATAGCAGGCTAAGAATTGTTCAATACCTCCTCGTATGTTCTTGTATACCACATAGCCAACTATGTAAAAGAAGTTATTAAAATGCCTATAAAGTTGTCTTATTCAACAAAATAACCATACAAAGTGGTACGCTGTTGTAACGGGCAAAATAAGCACCTTTTAATGAAATTGTAGTAAACTATGAATATATATATATATATATAGAGCGTTAACAGGCCCATTTAGGCCCATAGCTTGATGATACTTTTCCATCGTCTTCTGTCTTTTGCTTTTTCTGGCCAGTTTTGTATCCCTTTCTCTTGTAGGTCTCTCTCCACGGCTTAATCTAATTGTTCTTAGACCTTTCCGTCTGTTTAACAAAGGTGACGACTTTTCTTACTATTCGGTGCTCTTCTCTTTTTTCCACATGTCCTAGCCATCTTATTCGTTGTGCTCAGACGAACTGGGTTATCGTTGATTCCTTATACACTTGACTTAGTTCTTCATTCGTTCTCCTCCTCTACCCTTCGCATTCTTTCTTCCCTCAAATATTCTCCTTAAGATTTACCGCTCCCAGATCTTTCAGCTAGAACCTATATAAGATTGAAAAGTTACAAATTTAAATATTATATTAATTAAGCCTACTTACAGTCAAATGTGATTAAAAATAATATAATGATCCACATGTCAGAAATGACGTAAGTAGGCTTAATTAATATAATATTTAAATTTGTAACTTTTGAATCTTATATAGGTTCTAGATGAGTTGGAAACATGTTCTAGAGTAAATTAAATTTATTGTAAGGGTTTAAGAGGACTTTTATTACCTTACAACATGGATTTATTTCATCTTTT
Organism: Holotrichia oblita; assembly: GCA_023690525.1. Classification (NCBI taxonomy): domain Eukaryota; kingdom Metazoa; phylum Arthropoda; class Insecta; order Coleoptera; family Scarabaeidae; genus Holotrichia; species Holotrichia oblita. Next base: position 146,950,383 of record CM043017.1, on the reverse strand, counting down.
ATTGTAATATGTGATTACATCTGTTTATCGGCCTTGTATACCTCCTACCTATTATTATTTTCACATTCAAACATACTGTAGTTTACCCAACTGATTAAATTAAAATTAGTAATCTACTAAAAAATGGGAGTGTCATGACCTGGAAAGGGGTTGTGGTTTTGTACATTCGATACACGCATTCGATGTTCTTTAACATAATAAGAAAAATTATCAAGTACTGAGAGTTGTTTATTTTGTTGTAGCTCCATATTTTTTTATCCGGTAAAGAAAAAATTATTACTATCAAATGCGATAATTTATGGAAAAAATACAAAAGTGAAAGTATCGGAAAGACTTTTTAGACTTCAAAATTTTCGTTGTATAATACATTGTTTCAGCAGAATTGATGCAGTAATTCATTGAGTTATAGTCAACGCTAATCCAGAGAGAGTAAAAATCATCAATAAAGTTTTGATTTAATTCATAGATAGTCCTCAGCTTTATTTTTCATATTAAATATTATAACTATATTTATTACTATATTTTTTTACAGCGGATAAATGGAAAACATCACGTAAGATGCTAAATCCAGCATTCAGCGTCCAGTTATTGCAAACTTACGTGTATTCGTTTGAAAATTCCGTTAAGATTTTAATAGAAAAATTAAAATCTGAAGTTGGAAATAATGGTTTTAATGTACTTCCATATCTAAGCTTATGTTCACTGGATATTATATGCGGTAAGTACTTAGAGATTCTTACTCATTCATAAGATAATTTTATTACAAATAAATTTCTGCTTTTATAGAAACTACAATGGGGATTAAACTTGACGCACAAAGAAATAAGAATTCTCAATATATTGAGGATATAGATGAAATTGGAGCTATAATTTTACGGCGTCTATTTTCACCAATTAAACGGATTCCTTTTACATATAAATTTACTAAAGACTACCAAAATGAATTAGAAGTAGTTGCAAGGATACGAGATTTCACAAGAAAAGTTATAGACGATAGAAAAAAAATGAAAGCATCAACAACAATAAACGACTCAATTAATAATACAGATGTGAAAAATAAAGAATATTCTCTTTTAGACATGTTGTTAGAAGCAGAAAAAGACGGTAGAATATTAACAAACGAGGAACTTATCGACGAAGTTCAAACATTTTTATTTGGGGTAACGTTTTCGCAAGATATATTTTATTAAAAAATAATATTTATTTTTAATATTAGGGTCATGATACTTCAGCTACTTCCATTGCTTTATCTCTATATTGTTTATCAAAACATCCAGACATTCAGGTATGCCAACTATAATTTCTAGAAGCTGAACAAAGTTTTTGTATCCACTTTTTAAAGGATAAAGTCGTTAGTGAATTAGATTTGATATTTGGCACTGACAACAGATATCCAATTCCAAACGATTTGAATGAAATGCGCTATTTAGAGATGGTAATTAAAGAAACTATGCGGTATTACACTCCAGCCCCTTTTATAAGTCGCATGATCGATGAAGATATATCTTTTGGTAAGAAAAGGTACAAATTTACTTTAAAATATCATCTCTTTTTTTGTTCCTGTCAAGATGATGTCTTCATTCCAAAAGGAATACCTGCTATGATATTTTTGTATGGTGTGCATATGAATCCCGATTATTATCCAAATCCCGAAAAGTTTGATCCATCCAGATTCGAAAAAGAAACCATACCTTATACTTTTATGCCATTTGGCGCTGGACCGAGAAATTGTATCGGTAAGAATTCTTTTGGCAGTATATTTTTGCAATAATTAACATTCGTATTGATAAAATTGTAGGTCGTCGTTTTGCTTCATTGGAAGTTAAATACATCGTAGCTCAGATACTCAGAAATTTCAAAGTGCTTCAAGTTCCTAGCCACCTACCTCAACGAACTACAGCAATCGTAATCAGATTTAAAAATGGAATGATGATTAGATTGGAACCTAGATGAATTTTAAAAGTAAAATAAATCAAAACACATTATTTTTTGTTCTGTTTTTTTTTTAAATTTGTAACAAAATAAATATTGAAACATCTAAGAGTGTTTTTAAAATCTATATACCTACAGAAATTCAAATAAAAATTCAAATAACACTATCATCATGCTTTTTATAAACATAAATTTTATTAACATTAAACATTTTAACCCACTGAACATTACAATAGTGAAAATTTTATTAAATTTTATTCAAGGCGATAAGGGCAGTTTCAGTTTTATTATCGCCTTGATAATGACAGCATTGCTGTTGAAACACGTCGGTGTTTTAGTTAAAACTTGTTTGGTGTTCAGTGGGTTAAAGTAAATTTAGTGTTCTACTTCTGCACCAAGAGATCCAGTGAAGATCTTCATAAATTTTATTACTAATTCGAGATTTTACATAAATCTCCTACACTTTTAGGCAATGTTAAGCGTAGCAGGGTTCCGTTTCATTATAATAGTGATAATATATGATATTAAATTTTATTGTATTCTAATGACACTGCCGTACACCAAGTCGCTATGAATTAATTTTCCAGTTATGTAGTATGTTTATTAATAATTTACAAATTTCATAGGCTTCTGGTTAAGTTAACTGTAAATTTCCAGTCATCTGCAACTGCTAGTTGTATGAAAATGAAGAAAATGGTACAGAAACACCTAGAGCTATTTTAAAATGATCTTTACTATTTCGAAAACAACTAAATTGTACACTTCTTTCTGAATACCTATGATCGTTTTTTTTGCACGAGTATTCAAAATCTGTACATGAACGATAAGTCAGGCTTTCGAGGCTTTGGGTGATACTAGACAAGTTACTTAATACACCAGAAAAAAAATTCAACACAGAACAAACATTTTACAAGATTGAGACGAGAAAAATAGAGAAGATATATTTTAAAAATTTCAGTGATAAAGAGGAGGAAAATGTTGGCTCCATCTTGAAAGTGATGGAATATTTTAACACAAGTTCTATGGATAAGGAAGAAATAACTGAGGCTGAATTTACAGTACAATGAACATTTTTTTGTTATCCTAATAATTATTACAAATATTATATAGACTATATAACCGAAGTGATTGATGAAAATACAAGTACGTAGCGGGTTAATTCTTTATAAAAACAAAAGCCTGAAAATAAAATTTAGATTATTTTATATATTCTGGATTAAAAAAATAGTACATATTTCAAAACGAGAAAAATTTCAGTTTCCCATCTTACTCAATTATGATGGTTTTGTAGTTTTCCATTGTATTTTAGATTTTTTTTTTTTTTTTATAAGAATTTTGCATTGCCATTTTTTGTTATCTACAAATAAATTATAAAGTTTGTTAATTATGTATTATTGGCTCCAAAATAGAAACAAAACCATATACTCCTAATTTTTTTCTTAATTGTGCGTTTTAACCACGTAATAAGTACAAAGATAAATTTTTATATAAATAAATGGTTTTCCACCTTCACATTATACATACATAAAGGTAAAGGCGGAGAATATTTATTAATTTATTAAGAAATTAAAACGTTTACATGACAAACAGGTACAAAATCTGGTATCGCTATCTTTTATCTATCCGAAGATATCTTGAGAAACGTGTGAATGGTAAGAATTTCTTCAATAAATTTAAATTCTTCTGCTTCTCCTGAACGAAATTTACCAAATTTGGTTTTATTAGAAAGGATTTTCCTCGATCTATCTTTAGTGATTCAAACTGTGTCATATTATTTTGTCCATCACCACTAGAGGGCGTTTAAATTTAAATATTTACGTAAATTTTGCGATTTTTTACAAGAACAGTGTGTGCAAGATTATATTTATACTCATACTATAAAATAATGAATTCAAAGCTTAAGATGTTAGTGAAAAGCTTAACGGTATAATTGAAATAAAGAACGCAACAAAAAAACAAAAACGAAAACAGCGTAATAAAGTCAATATCACTGGCAAGGGTATATCTTCAAATTATCGCCCGTCATTTGCAAACATTCACTTTGGGAGAAGTGGATAGAACTACAATCTCTATTTGTGCCTAAAAAATATTTTGAAAGATATTTCCTATTTTCAAAAGAAGTACTGGCTGTACTCATTAAATTCAAAAGTCGTTACTAGCAGTGAGTCGCTTTGTAAAAATAATATAATATTTTATTCGTCCCTCAGACAAATAAAAATCTAAACAAGTTAAATTTGGGGTCCAGGGTGGCCAAGGAAATATACTGGAAATGTTCATCACACTCATCATATTGAAAAACATACTGTTGTGAATTGCTAGCGACATGTCTTTTATTTACATTTGGTTACTGGGTACCCGATCTAGCGGTGGCAGAAACAATAATAATAAACAATCTAAATCACTAGCAGTAGGCTTAGAAAAATTCATAATAGTCTATTTTCTTCTATTTACTTCACCTCAGATGATCGTATTTTCAGCAATAGCGTGACAGTTGCTACTTATCAAAAAATCTTGAGACATAGAAAAACATCAGTAAATTTCATTTAAATGCAAAGAAATTTCCCGACAAAAACAGATTGCCCACTGGTTGCGGTGCCTTAATGTCTAATTTTATTTCTGTAAGGTAAAGTTCAGTAACTGTTGATATGTTAGAAGGTTCAAGAAAAGCTTTTCGTAAAGTAGTTGAAAACGATGGTTTCTTTGATGAGCAGAAAAATGAATTAGCTTCTTGGTTAGCTCTGATAGCTATACAGAAGGATGGTTCACTGGGAACTGAATCGATCCATTGAACAAATAAAACAATTTAACACTAGAAAATCTATCAATATATAGAAGGGATTATAGAATTTCAAGTAGTTAATGAAGGAGAATGGTTAAATATGCTAAGATGAAGAAAGTTATAGTTTTCTTGTTTTTGGTATAAAATATTAAATTTTGATATACACTTCCCTATTTAGTAAAGAGAATTAAATTTCGAGCTGATGTACGGTTAGTTATAAAAAAATCTTGAGACATAGGAATTTTTTTTAATGTAAATTTCATTGATAAAATACAAACGAATTTGAGTGCCCATAAAAAAAGCATATTGTTACAAGCCAGATTGGCCGATGGTATCCCAATAAGAGCTATAGCTGCTGAATTACAAGTTAGTAAAATTTCACGGTGCTGTCAGCAAAGAAAAAACTTATTAAATTTGAATCAATTGTCAAGAGACAAAGATCTGGAAATGTTTCGCCTCAACAGGAAGACACAAATTTACTATATATAGGAATCCATTCGAAACAGCAATTAGTGCACAGGAACAAATAAATTTCACTTTGTTTCAATTTATACTGTGCGTCGTAGAAGTAAAAATACTGAATTGGAAGATCCATATGCAGCAACAAAATAGGTATACTTGACGGAAGTGTACTACAAGTGTACTATCGAATTTTGAATGAAATTATGATGACCTCAGTTGCACCCGTAATTGGAAATAAGATTCTCTACGGCTATTGAATATCTTTTTTGAATGTCTTTTTATCCAATTGTATAATGGCATCAATTCTTTACCCCGTGTGTAATGAATTATCACACACGGGCTGTAGACCAATCACATCACTCGTATTTTCATTCTTCAACGGTTAGCAGACAGAAATGATACGGTATAGAAATAGACGTATAGAGTCTGCGTTACCTAGCAATCGCTAAACAACTCATAATGGTGCTCAGAATTTAAAACGTCAGCTCGCGGTTTTGACACAATTGTAATGACATTTATGTCAAAAACGCGGGCTCACAGCATAAATTTCTGAGTATCTATCATGTACCTAGCCATTCTCTTTTAGTTTTAGTTTAGTTAGTCCTGCAGCCGTAGAGAAAGTATAGTCTTTAACTCGCACATAATTTGGCTATTATTAACTCGGGTGGTTACAATGCTCGCCTACGGCTCGCGTTGTAATTCCCACCCTCGTTAATAATAACCGTCATTATACGCTCGTTGAAGAATATACTGTTATCTTTCAACATGTAAATATTAGAGTTGTAATAATACGTTTTTATACATAATACGTACCTAAAATTTTAGGATAATTGTCCAGTACAGCGTGCTATAATGATTCAAAACTATTGCGAGGAACGTAATATCACTGTTCTACAATCGCTCTCAAAATGTCCTGACCTTAATCCCATCGAAAACCTATAGGGAACACTTCAAAGAAACGTCAAAGAAATATACAAGCACGATTTTTTACACCAAAATGTGAATCAGCTTAGACAACGAATTACTGATGCATGGCAACAAATTACATTAGAGTATACGCAGCAACTGATTTACTCAATGCCACAAAGAGCTGTCGTCGCGATGCTGATGTCAAAGCAGCAAGTAAACGTATCCAGAGACGTTTTCTTGCTTCTCTCCAGATAAAAACGGTCTATATAAATTGGTTGTATTGATTACAATGACCGCGTCATAAAAAAAAATTACTAAATTTAAGACAAGTTTAATAGTATATTATTCAACGAGCGGTAATGTAGGTAATAACTCACGCAGATGAGGTTTGATAGTACGAGTAATTCATCAAGTGAGTTATTACCATTACCGCGAGTTGAATACTATACTTTATCTACGATTATAACAATTAAAACGAAGGTACAAGTTCCAAGAAAACTTTTTTTGTGTCGCATATTGAAACTGTCAAAATGACATTTCACCTAATTTCAAAAATGAACAAATAACCTTAGTTTTACCAGAAATGGTATTTACCGCAAATTGAATATAATTTATCTACGACTGTAATAATTAAAACGAAGGCGCAGGTTCAGAGATGATTTTTTTATTTATACCAATATTAACAACTAGCAAGACTATCGAAATTTTTATTTTAGTTACCTACTCATTTTGCTTATTAATGAAATTAACTGTAAAGTTTGAACAACCAGTAAGTTGAATTTGCAGAAATGAATTATGCAAATTTATGGTTTCTTTTTGTGATTGTTGCATATTATGTGTTGTAGATGTACTAACTGGTTGAGTTGTTATGGAATTGTATATCTTATTTGCAGTATCTGCTTTATTCTTTTGGGAATTATTGATGTACCCCTCCGCAACAGAAGTTGATCTCCAACCACCATGGCGTTTCAGTGTCGTTATATCTCCTCCAGCATCTACTAACAAAGTAGCTGACGAGCGGCGAAAACAATGTCCAGTATATAAGTTACTATTCGATAATTTTAAAAATTTAGCAATCTCTTTTCCCATCGCGCCAAATTTGTTGATGCCAATTCGTTGTTGGTGATATTTTCCATTCTGAAATTTGAAAAAGAATATCGTCTGCGATATATTCACAGGACGAAGACTTAAATATTTTTTAACTATAGTATAAAAATTTCCCGTAACCGAAAATTTTCTAGCAATTTTTGTTTTTGTATTTGGTACGTTGACCATAAAAGTAGATCTATATTCCTCTAAATCTGTAATTTTCATAGAGTGCAATTATGCAAGCGCGACAAGCACCCATAACGCCCATTATTAAAGCAACCTAAATTAATAAATAGATGGATAAAAAACGTTCGAATTAATTACCTTTGTTGCCAGGTATTTCTCATCAGGAGCTTCATTTATAAAAGTATTAAGTTGTTCTGACGTAAATGTTTTTGCCTTTTTAGCTGTGCTTTTCCGATTGTCGTTTAAGAAACGCACGCAGTTTTGAATAATTCTCAATATTAATTCCTTTATTTATATTAAGTTAATATATGTATTTTTTGACCTTTATGTACTTATCTTTTAATTCCTTATTTATTTCCACTTAGAGGTCAATAAAACAACAAATAATTAAATACCAATTTATTCCATAACATATAATAATATGTTTTCGTTAAATAACTTCTCCAGTGGAAGAAGTTGACATTTAATATGTGTCAAATTACTAATAATATAAATATAAATTGCCATGCCTATCAACAAAATTATCTAAAAAACAAAGAATTCATTGATATATCGAATTTTAATTATATTCACAAGTAATAATAATAATAATGATTTAATACAACATTAGAAATTGAAATGATTTGAATTATTTATATCAATCTACTTTTTTCAAGTTCTAACAATTCTGTTTTCCTAGTCAAGAGCTTAAAATTAATAAAATTTTGAATTAAATTATTATAAATAACGCTTAAATTATCAATATCCGTTCTAAAATTTGTTTTCATCTTTTGGGGGTTACATAATTATTTTTCTTTTTTAAAATTTTAGTGTTTTGAAAATCAAAATTATGTCGTTATCTTTAGAGTGCTTAGATAAAGCAGTTTTAGCGGTGACGTTATGTGTAACAGTGTATTGATTGATTATAAATTCGTTTCTTTAAATATTGTTTGGTTTGTCCGATATAACATTTATTACAGTCTTTGCAATCTAATTTATAAAATTGACATGTTTAAGTGTTTTTAAATGAATAATTTAGAGTTGACAAGTTATGTGAACGATTTTTTTACGTGTTTTATTGTTCCTCAAAGATGGGTGGACTGTTTCATTTCGACGAATCAGATTGTAGAATTTAGCGTGAGTTATGTTAATTACGCTTTTTTTAAATTTACCGAAGTGTTTGAATGAATAACTGATCTACTAAACTGCTCTGATTTTTTTAAATCGTGTTTTACGCTAAATTGTTTATGGGTGCCATTATTTGTTCTATTGTTATAAAAGATTAATTTATTGTTAAAACGTTATCTTTATGATGAATATTTTTTTCATTAAATTTAATCAGGGTGAGATAGCCTGATCTAGTTAATTACGCACGCAAATTTGAACCGAAGTTTTTGAAAAATAGTTTAAATGCCTACTACTACTATACTAGTCTTTAATGTACCAGTTTGTTTTTATTTGTGTGTTATCATGTAGTATCTTTACATTTAAAAAGTTTATAGAATTTTGATTTTCTCTTTCAATTATTGCTAAGTTCATTAAAATAAGCTAAAAGGACGTTTTCTGTAAAGCATTTGACCTTCTTATTGCCACACCAATCTATAAAATCTTTGTACACGGCTTTGTGATTTTTCCGGTAATAAATTTTGTATTGTCGTATCCGCAATTTGTTTTAACTCAGGGGGTGTACATAATAATTCGTTTTCGTTGTCTGAATTCATCATTTCTGATAGCAAAATTACTAGAAATTGATTTAAAAGCGTCACAAATTGAAACTGTCAAGTTAAAATTGACAAGTGATCTAATTTAGAGTTGACAAATAACGTTACTTCCCTCAAAGATGGTGGACTGTTTCATTTCGACGAATCAGATTGTAGAATTTAGCGTGAGTTATTATAATAAATCACGCTAATTGCATTACTTGTTCAAAAGCAACTGAATAATGAATACATTATTTAACGGGTCGATCACTGACTATCGTTGTGAGAGGACGATAGGTGTCGGGGTTCGATTCTCTGGAGGGACGATGACATTTTTTCAGAGAGTTTAATCCCGGATCGCCATTCGTTGTTGGGAGCAAAGTGATTCGGCATCATAAAAAAATGATGCGAGCCATTTGAACACAACGCAAACTACACCGCAAATTGTTTATGGGTGCCATTACTTGTTCAAAAGCAACTGAATAATGAATACATTATTTAATAGGAGTAGATAAAGTAGTTCGATTTTAATCACAAGTTTAATATCGCCATTCGTTGTTGGGAGCAAAGTGATTAACAGCGCGGCATCATAAAAATATGATGCTGTCACAAAGCCATTTGAACACAACTTACACACACCAAATAAGCAAGAGTTGCAGTGATAGCCAGACAAGTAATACAGCTTACGAAGTTCCACCTAATAAAAAAAAATAGGAGTAGATAAAGTAGCTTTAATCACAAGCAAATATCAATCGTATTTTATAATCTTGCGTAGTAATAAGCAAATCCGTAAAATTTTCCATAATTAAGTGGTAACGAATTTATATGAGTCTGGTTTTTTTTTGACACTCTAATGTAATATGAAACTGCGTCAATTCGCCATTAATCTGTTTTCATATATCGGCTAGGAATGTAATGCGTGCGATAAAATAAAACTTTGTTTGGCTAAACTTGTCTTTGTAAAACAGTTTTGTTTACAATATCTACAATCTATCCAAAAGAGGGTTTTAGAGATTACTTTCATTAGTAATAAAATACAGGTATCCTCAATAAAAGCTTTAATACATTCTACAGTGCGTTTCAAAGATAAACGTTACGAAATTATTTATTAATAAAGTACTGATTCTGTAATGATTGATAATTACGTAACTTAATCTTTAAACTGTAAATCACTTCGTCAAGAGAATGAAGGTCACGTACAGTTTTATGCCAAACTTTACAATTTGGATGAATGGATTGTGAAATCAAAATAATTAATGACCACGCTCTTACATAGATCATTAACTATATAATATTGCATTATTTACTGTTTTCTAGCGCAATCATCAGGAATTTTACAATGCAACGCACTTTATTATTTAAATTTTCCCAAATAAGAATATCTACAGAAAATGTGATATATATATGTCTTCTTTTCAGTTTTTTCCTGATATTGTCGCTAAAATAAACGTGCATAAAGTCGTTATTTAAGCTTGTAACATTAAGAACAAATATTTGGACTTAGGGGGCAGATCAATTGGGTCTACTCCCAACAACTTTTGCAATTATTGTAACTAGTTTAAATCCATCATTGTATATTGTATAAAGTGATTGGAAGTTTACGCCTCGTTTACTGGTCATAGTACTTTATTGCACTAATTTTATTATCATTAGTTTACAAAAATATCTTATAAATACATGTTTTGTTCGTTTCATATTTATAATATTATGCTGGAGAATCACACATTGCACAAGAATCACAATAGAATTTATATTTAAATTATAGTCTTAGTAATGGCCGACTGATGCTGAAGATTTTGAAGTCGCAAAGCCTGAAACAGAGAACATTATGAATATTTTTAATACACAAACAACAATCTTCAAAACTCACTTCCTGAATGAGCTCCGCCAAATCCTGGATACCCAAAGGAACCGGATGAGCTACTACTACTGGCAAAACTCTGAGCGGATGCACCGCTCGAACTACTGCTGTAAGCGCCGGATTTCGAATTGCTATAGGAACCTCCAAATGCATTACTAGATGCCCCTGAAGAGGCGTCTGATCCGAATCCGTTAGATCCACAGTTAGAACTTCCGCAACCTTTTTGTTCAAATCCTCCAAATCCTGGAAAACTTCCTACTCCGAAAGCACCGCTACCTGCGTAATTGTTTCCAGCGCTACCGGTGTAACCGTTTCCACTACCGCATGATGATCCTGAGCAACCAAATGGCGAGCCTATTCCACTACCAGCGTGGCTTCCGGCTGTAGCACTAGCGCCAGCATTTGCACCAGAATTACCTTTTCCACTTAATACATTATCTCCAGAACCAAATCCGGTACTTCCGCTAGATCCTCCAATTGCACCGGTACTAGCTCCTGCATTTGCTCCTGCGCTGGATCCAGCATTAGCTTGTGATCCCCCAATATTTGTTCCAGAACCTGGTTTTGAGCTGAGTCCTTCAATTCCGCCAAATCCTGTAGTTCCTCCCAAATCAGTTCCTATACCAGTAGTACCAATTCCTGACGTTCCATGTGTTCCTGTATTTGATCCTGATCCAGTAACACCATATTCTGGTTTCGGTCCGGTAACTGTTCTAACATCATATCCCAATCCACCAACTAATTCTGTTTTACCTCCAGTTAGATCACATCCAGCTGAAGTCAAACTGCAGGGAGAGCCCAAAATTGTATTGCCTAATGGTGAATACTGTGGTACAGATGTAATGCAAGAGGGTCCACTGCAACCTTGTGGAATTTGAACGGTCGTTGTGCTAGGTACATAGTAAACAGTATCGCATGATCCTCCTGGGCAGCCACTTAAGGGCTTCTGTTGTGTACAATCGCCAAAAGCACAGCTTATTGGAATTATTCCTATTGTTGTACCAGTATTTTGATCAATATCTAATCCAGTTTCCTTTCCAAAAGAAGTAGTAACTTTCCCACCCGAAATTGCCCCAGATGTAGTTGGTCTTTGGAACGGAAGTATGTTAATAATTGGCTTTTCAGTAAAGACTGTAGTTCCTGAATATTTGCCAGTATATCCTCCAGAACCGCTTGCTCCAGGTATTATAGTACTTTGGTAAATATTTCCGAAAGTAGATCCGGCACCAGCTGTAGCTGTTGAACCTGCTCCTGCATGTCCACCAATCGTTGTAGGCTTTAATGTAACTGAAGAACTAGGTATGCTATGATCGATACTGCCGGAAGGACCTGGGAACGTGCCAGTATATTTTGTTCCGAAATCTGGAGACCATTCCGCGATAGTACTTGGTTTAACACCAGCAGAAGCTGGAATATGATGATGTATACTTCCAGATGGACCTGGGAATGAGCCCGTATACTTAGTTCCATAATCTGAGCCGAATGGTGCACCAGTATTTAATCCAGAAGCAGTATTTGCGCCAGCCCCAGCTGATGCCGTCGAACCTGCTCCGGCAAAAGAACCCGGTTTATTTGTGACAGATGAAGCAGGTATACTATGATCGATGCTTCCAAAGGGACCTGGAAACGAGCCTGTGTATTTGCTTCCATAATCTGAACCTGAAGGTGTAACAATGGTTGATCCAGTACCAGTGTCTGCACCAGCTCCAGCCGATGCAGTTGAACCTGCTCCGGCGAAAGAACCCGGTTTAGTAGTAACAGATGAAGCAGGTATACTTTGATCGATGCTTCCAGATGGACCTGGGAATGAACCGGTATATTTGGTTCCATGCCCTGAACCGGATGGTGCAACAGTATTCAGTCCAGAACCAGCATGCGCACCCGCTCCAGCTGAAGCAGTTGAACCTGCTCCGGCAAAGGCACCAGGCTTATTTGTAACTGATGATGCTGGTATGCTGTGATCGATGCTTCCAGATGGACCTGGGAATGAGCCCGTATACTTAGTTCCATAATCTGTGCCGAATGATGCACCAGTATTTAATCCAGAAGCAGTATTTGCGCCAGCCCCAGCTGATGCAGTTGAACCTGCTCCGGCGAAAGAACCCGGTTTAGGAGTAACAGATGAAGCAGGTATACTTTGATCGATGCTTCCAGATGGACCTGGGAATGAACCGGTATATTTGGTTCCATGCCCTGAACTGGATGGTGCAGCAGTATTCAGTCCAGAACCAGCATCCGCACCCGCTCCAGCTGATGCAGTTGAACTTGCTCCGGCAAAGGCACCAGGCTTATTTGTAACTGATGAAGTTGGTATACTATGATCGATGCTTCCAGAGGGACCTGGAAACGAGCCTGTGTATTTGGTTCCATCATCTGAACCTGAAGGTGTAACAATGGTTGATCCAGAACCAGCATGTGCACCAGCTCCAGCCGACGCAGTTGAACCTGCTCCAGCAAAAGAACCTGGTTTTGTGGTAACAGATGAAGCAGGTACACTCTGATCAATGCTTCCAGACGGACCTGGGAACGAACCGGTATATTTGGTTCCATCGTCTGAACCAGAAGGTGCAACACTATTTAATCCAGAACCAGCGTTGGCACCAGCTCCTGCTGATGCAGTTGAACCAGCTCCAGCAAAAGAACCTGGTTTAGTAGTAACAGATGAAGCAGGTATACTCTGATCAATGCTTCCAGACGGACCTGGGAATGAACCGGTATATTTGGTTCCATGACCTGAACCGGAAGGTGCAACAGTATTTAATCCAGAACCGGCACCAGCAAATGCAGTTGAACCTGCGCCAGCATAAGAACCTGGCTTACTGGTAACGGATGAAGCAGGTATGCTATGGTCAATGCTGCCAGATGGCCCTGGAAAAGGTCCATTGTATTTACCGCCGTAACCTGTGGCAGAGTCAGTACCACCAGCAGTTGTGGAAGGGGTATAAAAGCCGTTGTATGTAGAACCTGAAATGAACAGTTAATTATTTGTTGGCATTCGATCTGGTAAGTTAATTGCATTTGTGTTAATGCTCATCATTTAAGAATATTTTATGTCCAAAATTCTAGCTATTTTGTGAATGTGAATCTTATAAAGATTACTTCTATACGTTAGTTGAAAGAAATATATTACCTGGCAGAGAGCCTCCAATTACGGCACCTCCACTGGTAAAACCTGGTCCACTTTCCGGAAAAGATGATGAGGAACTCGCAGGATATGGACTTCCTAGAAATGAACCGATATAAACGGAAGATAAAATGTGAATAAGTTTAATTAATGAGAAATTTTCGGCAAATGGAAAATCTACTATAGACAAATATGAATATTTTATTCGAAACAGAAGAACTATATTTAAGTACCTGAAACACCGCCTTTGCAGCCTGAATCAGAATCAGTACATCCTACGGAACTTCCACCTGTTGGTTTAAAAACATGTACGCTTCCAGTAGCAAAACCAGGACCGGAAGGAACTTGATTAGTGTCACATCCTGCAGAATCATCACTGCATCCAGTTGCAACACCAGTGCCTGTGCCTGTTTTATCATCTGAGTAAATTCCGCCATTACAGTTACCAAGTGCTCCGCCACATCCAGTACTTCCACCTCCAGTACCGAAACTACCGCTGTAGCTTCCACTTGAACCTTTAGTAGGTCCAGAACTACTGCCAGATGGAAAATAATTTTCGCCACCGGAAGTTCCAGAGCCGAAATTAAAAGCTCCATTATTACCAGAACAAGAACCACCCGCACAATTTGATTTAAGTGCCGCACTTCCAAACTTTCCAGCGCCTTCTATACTTCCATACGGTTCTATTCCAATACCACCTCCAACCCCAAGACCGCGATTGCTGAAAATACAAATAATTAAGGAGTTTATATCAAGCATTTCTTAAGAAAATCAATGAAATACCTCGAGCCACCATAGGTTTTAACTCCAGATGTTAATTTGCTATTAGCCGCACTTCCTAATCCGGAATCAGAATAACTTCCTGTACCTGACCCGGAGCCTCCACCGTTTAACGATCCAGCGCCAGCACCTGCGCCAGCATTAGCTCCAGATCCTGCTCCGAATGTGCCAGATCCTGCATGAGCTCCAGCAGAAGCTTTGCTGTTGGCACCAGCTCCACCAAATCCAGCGCTTGCTCCAGCAGAAGCAAAGGCACTGGCTCCAGCTTTTACGGCGTCTAATCCATTGCCAAACGGATTTCCTACATCATTGAGTAGGTCACTTGATTTGTCTCCGTAGCTGCTCGAGAAGGAACTTGAACTAGCAAATGCTAAAGTAAAAATTAGTTTAGTTAGTATTGATATGCAACTAGTAATTGAAATAGTTTAACTTACAAGATGCTGATGCAGAACTGTAACCTATAAAAGAAAACAATCTTAATTAAGAAATTGTATATTATATCAATAATCAGGTAACGAGTAAAATTATTGTAGAACTTACTTTGAGAATGACTGCCGCTTAAACCACCAGAATTAAAAGCATGTTGGTGTTGTAGTGCTGAAACCGAAATATAAATTTCTTAATATAAATCCATTTATGTTGTATTCTGAAGTTCATACATGCACTGATAGATAATGTAGCAGCAGCATGTTATTTCTGCTTAACGACAATCAATTACACAATATCAACAATCTCTTACACAATAGGTTTGTAATTTATTCGTAAATAAGAAGAAAATGTTAAATGTTAATCATTTACCTCTTCTATACTATTATTAGCTTCATTATTTCAAGTTTTCAAATTGCAACATGTGTTCAAAGACGCTTTATCTTCCAATGTATTTGTTGATTAATGGTTCTAATTAATGTCATAAATAGACGAGTAGATGCTTAACTCATATTGCTCTGTTATTATGATTTAATAATTACTAGCAACATATATCTTATTGAGCAATAATATAGAAGAATACCAGAATATATATCTCGCAATTATGTAATTAACTTGACTTAATTTCTTGTGATGAAAATATATTATGAACGTTGTTTAAAGGACGTGAACATTTTGATGTAGTGAAGGCGAAACCGGAACCAGAAGATGGTTTCAAATTAGAACAGTTGGAATAAAGGACGCTCAAGCATAGCGAATTATATTGATCAGGATCAGATGGAAGCAGGGTCGTTAGTTCATTTATTGACGTGTGACATATGGTTAAAGCTAAAAACTATATGAAAAACATTCAGGTGAGAGTATCCATTCCTTCGACAAAAGTTCTTCTCGCTAATAATAATTTCTTACAATAATTTTGTTGTGTTTGTACAATAAATTCTCGTATATGATGCTATCGGTTATAATACATTTCTCTTATTGTAAAAGAAGAAAGATACGAAGTATCGGAAGAAGCAGAATTGTGAACTACTAGAAACGACAAAGAAGGGAAAAGTGTTAAATGTTACTAAGAAGAATTTGCTGGTTGATTGTTGGTTTTGAAAATATAAAACCAAAGAAGGTCTTCAGAAGCAAATGCAGGTACGCAAATGTACGAGTATCTATAAAACATAGTGTTGATGTTTATGATTGGTGTACACATGTGCTACTCAACTTGTGTATGAGATGAGTTTTGGGTCGATGTATGAGGAACAGAAGTTACAGCCTTGAAAAAAAAAACAAGAATGTTTTCGATTATTTAAAATTTGCACCTTTTCAGTAACAGATCGACCTTTACCCCAAGAGTTGGAAACGCCAACTTCAATACTCAATGTATTTACTTTAAAATAGGTTATTGAATCAGATAATTGTAAACAACAAAAGCTGTCTAAATAGGTCAAGTGACATTTTGCAAGAATTTTGGCCATTTCCAAAAGCAAACTAGCAAAGAAATAATTGCAGGGAGAAACATAAAACTGATATTTTAATAACCATTCAAGCAAAGAATGCTAGTGACGAAGAAGTTGTTAAAAACATGTGTCTAAAATACATACAGTGAACAGAAACCTTTCTGTAGAAAAAAATAAACGCAAATCAGAAATGAAATAGAAAGTGGAAAAAATATCCGACCATGAGGATCACACTATTTATTTGTATGTATGTGTATTGTTATGTCATGGCGAAAAATGGGTTCAGAGTTAAGGGTGTAAGGAGTCCAACAAACCCCCTCTTTGATACACAATTTCATTATTATTTTATATTTGACTTCATGTAACCACCCTGTATACACGAAAGCATCTACTGGTGGTAGAATCATACATATATTAAGTAAACCCTAGTTTATAACAAAAATATTGCGAATTCGAATTATATGAATGCTAGGGAGTTTAATTTAAGGAATTTATTTTATACAAAGTTGAAGAGTGAACAAATACGAATAGATTCATTCTAGCTGATTCAAACCATCGTACCGGTCTATAATGGTTTCTCTTCTGCAGACGTTGAATGGACGCTTAAAAAAGTAAAAAAAAATCACGTCAGAAATTTCACTACTTTAGTCCCACCGAATAACCAGGAAAAGAAATCTATTAAGTTACCGTTCCACCTCATAATCAAAGGATTGAACCGCGTTTTTCAACAATTCAATTTAAATGTTTGTAATAAGACCAATTGTACGTTAAAAAATCTTTTATGCAACCCGAAAGACAAATCTGAGATGAGACAGAAGTTTGGAATTTATAGAATTGCATGCAAAGACTGTGATCAAATTTATATTGGACAAACAAAGAGGTCAATATTTGTTTTTGATAATTTCAATATGTGCTAGCAATTACTTCAGTTTAGGTAAAGACTCGCGTGCAATGCTTGTTTATACTAGAAGAGAGGGATATTTATATTCACAGTTTTAATTTTATTTATTTATTCGGTATTCGGTTGATGATGAGAACCCATGCGTTC
Organism: Holotrichia oblita; assembly: GCA_023690525.1. Taxonomy (NCBI): domain Eukaryota; kingdom Metazoa; phylum Arthropoda; class Insecta; order Coleoptera; family Scarabaeidae; genus Holotrichia; species Holotrichia oblita. The sequence continues at coordinate 146,932,660 of CM043017.1, read as the reverse complement.
TCGAAACACGTCTCCCGAGTAATTAATTAAAAGTTGTGGTGTTGGTGATATCGATGTTTTATCTCTAGATGGTATTGAACTAAACATTGTTGATTGCATGCCATTACTCATTATATTATAGAAGACCAATTACCACAAATTAATAGATATCGCCAAAAAGAGTCAAAAGTTTAGGTACATTAATATACGATCGACATCAGAAAAGATCATAGAATATATAGGGAAAGAACAACTCAACAATGTATTCTGGAAAGCAATAAAATACTTTCAGATGTTCATTCAGGAATTAGAAAAAGCCATTCTTGCGAAATCTCCTCTAAATATGGTGATAGTAGAATGGAAAGAAGAAACAGGGAGGAGAAGAAGAGTTATCAGAGTGTTTCTTGATTTGAAGAGCGTTTCGGAACCAGTTAATCAAACAGTTAGATTTGAAATAAATGACAAAGTTGTACTTTGGATAAAGCATTATTTGACAGATAAATACTAAATAACTGAATACGAAAATATAGAATAGGAACCAAGGAAAATTCATTCTAGGTTCGGTACTGAGGCCATTCCTGTTTATATTATCTTTCCACGATATCGGCAGAATATGTGACATTTGGGGAGCAAATTTGTCTGCAGAAAATAAGATCCAATCTACTACAACCAGAATGAAAAAAGATAATCTCCTGAAGAAGACATTGTAATTGACAATGCAGTTATTGAACTAATTTCTGGTATAAAGTATTTTGTTGTAATTATTAATTGTTACCTCTTATTTAAAAATCACTCACACTATGTTTTTAAAAAGGTACGAAAATTTTAAGTAGGTTTGTTGATGATGATTGATCCCCATTTTGAGTAGCGTGATACGGCTTAGTTTCTGGCGAATGACTTTTATAGATTAAAAAAAATGCAAAAGTAATGCAGCTCAGTGTACTATCATAATAATTATTCAAAAATTTAGATACCATATCGGATAAAATTTTATAAATTGCGTTGTTTAGTGTTTATTGTAATAAATTTATTGGTAATACACATAACACTGCCAAAATTAACATTAATCCCCAACGTCCTTGCTTCCTAATTAGCAATAAGCTATCGATTCTGTACTCTTTATTGTATTTAAGAGAACAATAACGTAAAATCTCCAATTTCACTGCTTGTACTCTGTTTATTAACCTCTTTTGATTACCAAATGTAGGATATCGGATGTTCAGCTGCTGATTTAAATTGCACAATATTTGGTTCAACAATGCGGCAATTCGAGCTATTCCTCTTGCATAACATGTATCGTTCGATATCATGAATTTGAACGGAACGTTTTAGAATCGAAATCTATAACACTTTCGTATTGTAACCTTTAGATATTACAAAAAAAATATGTATAATAAGATTGAAAATGTCACAGCACATGTTGCAAATAAAAAAAAACTAATTTTAGAATGACTTATGTATGACATTATACTAGATTTGAAGTACATTGATCTTGTATAATTAAAAGGAAAGAAAAATGTTACATTCCAAATGTGAATCACCAGGAACGGCTGTCTAGTAATATCGATTAATTTTAAGTTATTAACATAATGTTATTCGCTTGAGATAGCATTTATATATGAACTACATTTCAAATAAAATATAATCAAACATATAAAACGTGTTTTACATTAAAATTGTAAGTAAAGCTATCAGTTCATTGCTTATATTTTGGCAACAGTCGTACTAGTACTATCATTTCAATTTGGAATGTAACTAAAGAAACACCATTTAAGGAAAGGATGTAAAAACATACGATGTTGTTGGTAGAGTTTAAAAATAAAAAAATGTTTCTGTGATAAAGGTGATACTATTTTTTTCATTCCTTTCTTTCCTTTTCCTTTTTGTTTTGCGATGGAAAGTATCACCAGTACAGTGTGCAACTGTGACAAGAGTTAAGCGAGAATGATCCAAATCGTCGACTACAGTTCTATGAAGAAGGCAAATATGTTTTGCTATGAACAAAATTGTCACAGTAAATGCCCAAGCAAATTGAAAAAATAAGAAAAGCTAGTTTAAAATAGTGAATAATAATATTATGTTTACTTTGCTATTTATAGTTATTTATTCATAATCGCGGTATAAATTTTGGCAAAGGATGGTAATTGTGATTACACAAATAATTAGTTAGTTTGGTAATTCATTCATGTGTATATCCATTGCATTTTAACACATGAATGAAATAATTTCCAAACTTGCTTTATGAGTGAAAGGTAAATACTTAATATTAATTTCACTAAACTCAATACTACATATTCTTGACAGACACAATGTCATGCGTTACTGAGTTTATATTTAGGATATTGAATCGGTGGCTTCTTTAATATTCGTATCATAATATTTAAAATACATAAGTGACTAAATGATTAATAGAGGGAAAATAAGTTACGTATTATCAGTTAATGCTGTTAATACAAGTGAATGACAAGTCTGTATGTAGGGGTCCCTGCAGGAAAAAAATTGAACTACGTGACAATTCTTCTGAACAGCTGTGTTTGTGCATTAGCTTGGATGTTAGTGATTATTTGGAATTGTAAAATTTATTCGAAAATGTACAATTCCGAAATGGTATTATTATTTCAAACAAGGTGGTATACAAAACCGTCACGCAGACGAAAGAAGGACGACCTCCAAATCCGATTAATCCAAAATATTAAAGCTATCCTTGACTGTCTATAGTGAAGAATCCTAAAACATCACTGGTTCCACTTTCTGCAGATCTCTCCTAGTCAAAAGGATGCCTACAACACATTATCGAAATGCATCTTTAGTTCAGAAAGGTTTTAGCAAAGTGGTTGCCCAAGCTGCTGTCCAATGACCAAAAGAAGAAAAGAGTTGATGATGCTCAATCGATTTTAGACGAGTATTGTGCCGATTGGGATAATTTATTGAATCAATCGATGAGACTTGGGTCTACTACGAATACCACATATCCGAAATTCAGTTTCCGAATGGCAGCTTCCTGGTCAGCCACCGGCAGTAGTTGAGCATACCAAAATGATATTAAAAAAGATTATGGCTATTGTGTGGAATAAAAATGGGATCGTGCATATTGACTATCTCAAATCGGGTAAATCTATCAACAAAACCACATGAACCTTCTTGATGTGGTCAATGCCAAGATTCCGATAATTGTCCAACCGCTGATCTCTACATACCGACTTGTCATTCAACCTGTATTTGTTTTTCTAATAAGTTTTGTTTGACTTTGGGAAAAAGAAATATACTGTCAAAATTCTGGACGTATTAATGAATAGGTAATCTAAATACACCTTTTGTGAACTTGATGTGTTAAAGCTTATACATTCTTGGACCTATTATACCTTTTCAACAATTATGGATTCAATTATGATCACACAAATCTCATTTTAAGAATAAAATATGAGCATATCTAATGATTTATCTGGAAATCTTTTGCACTTTAATGATTTCAAGTCAAGATTCCACATTATGTGAAACAAAATCTAAAAATACATTTTACACAAATAATAATTTAGGAAAATACAATTTATTTATTTATATAATTGCAAAATAAATAGTAAAAATATGTACATAGGTACATATTATCTATACAAATTTATTCAGACAATATATAAGTATAAATGTATTGGAATATATTTGAATAAAATTATTTTTAATAAAAATGTCATTGAAATTTAAACTTATCCATATTTACAATAAATACATTTATTATATCACAGTTTATTATAAAATATTTCACACCAAACGCCGAAAATTTCAACGTCAGTGTGTGTAGCTTCAATGCTAAGTTAAGCGATCAAACTATAACAACAGAATTTACTCCGTATTAAACTGTCATCACGTTGAAATCTTAAACGACTTTATAATGAATCTATAATAGATGTTACGCTTGTAATGGTAAGTAGCGTTCACAACCATACAAAATTTAAAATTACAAACCGTATCGTACAATGATGATTTCAAAGACGAGCGTTAAAGTGATATTGCAAAAGTGATCGCTTAATGATTACTTGATTTATAATAAGGTTAAATATTACTTACAGGATTGCACTAACAATAAAAGAAGCGGTGCACTTAATAAAACAGTCTTTAGCTGCATGTCTATATATCACAGCTTGATATGATGCACTAAATGAATATTGTTGCGTCTATAGAACCTATCTGCTGACAATATGTGAGCGTATGTGGAGGTGCTTTTAAGCGCGATTAACTCGTTTTGAACACTTCTCCATCTATTTATACATATATTCGCATATCTTATATATGATTCCTGGTTATTAGATGTCCCGCAAAAAAAATATATTAACGTAGATGGGGATATAGAAAAACCTTGCTTGTAATTGTGTGTGTGTGTCTTTTTCCATCTTTCTTACACGCCTTTTTGTATACATAGATGTATCTATCTGATAGGTAAGGCTAGTCGCGCTAATAAAATTAGTACCGGATGAATCATTGCTCACTGACTTCGTCGAATTTGTGTTGGATAGATTCTTATCTACGAATAGGTGTATACACAGTTTTTTGTGGATATGTGCGGCGCTTGATTATTTAATCGAATACAAAAAGAAGTGAATAAACTTTGTAGTCCGTTTTATGTGATCTGAATTACTAATGGGTCTTTTTCTTTTAAATTCAATTCAGTTTGATTGCATGTCGATCACCAAACACTGAAATGTAATGAATTAATGAACTATATAGATTACAACATTCACGACGTGACAAGACACAGCGATACGTCAAAAATATATGATATTCAAAGCAGCGGAAACAACCCATTCATTAGTTTAACATTTACTCGTTTAGCTGATAAAGAATTCATTTTAGATTTGAATGTTTTTACCCATTGTTAAATATTAATTATAAAATAATGACACTATTTTGTAATTATACAATACATTTTTTTGAATGTGTCAACTTATAGCTATTAATATAACGAGAATATTTTGCGATTTATAATAATCGAGGACGGTGCTAAGTGACGAGGTGTAGCCGCTAAATCGCTAATATTCGAGATGATTTAAATCGCTAACATTCAAGTTATACATTTAAAACAAATGAATAATTTTATTAGTATTATTATTGATTTTTGAAGCAGCGAAAAGTATAAGAACAGATTGCTAGATTTACTAAAAAATCAATATAATTCCTACATTTGTATCCTAGCTTGGATGACGAAAACAGAACAGCATATCAACAGGTGTCACTTTTATAAAAAAAAAAAACGTTCGAATAAAATCATGGAAGGTGGTGATTTCTTGAAAGCATTCTAAAGAAAGCGAGCAGTGGGAGATTGGGTTTGCGAGATAGATAACAAGTGCAATAAACGATTATATTAGCTTATTTTGTCAAACTTTCAAATAAAAATTCTTTTTCTTTTTTGGACCAGAATTCTTCTTTGGCGTTCCCAAAAGCCAGCTTAACAAGGAAGCTGAAGAATGGGAGACAAAAGAAATGGGCTCTCTCTGGAAGAGAACACTCGAACAAATACAAGCGAAGAAATTTATTAATTACTCGTTAAGCAGTAATAAAACACTACTTGATCTCTTCTTTTGACTGGCCACTGGTCTCTAGTTGATCAAGACGTGTATCGATTCTGCGAACTGGAACTGAAACAGCCGAGTACATATTTCGCGCGTGTAAAGCATTAAGCCGACAAAGGTTTCGGTATCCAGGACAGGCGACTTTAACACCTGAACAGATCAAAGTTTTGGCACCCAAACTAGTTCAGAGATTCGTCAACAATATTGAAATAGAAGGGTACTGATAGGATAGGGTAATCACAACAGATCAATCGGTTGCAGTGAGGACAGGTGCTTGTAACTTGAACTACCCACTAACAATACAATAGAAATTCCATGTTGCAAGTTTGTTTGTAATTAGAGTAAACAGTGAAAATTGACAAGTATGGTGATTTGATGAGATTTATTAAAAAGAGAAATATTGATGGATATAGAATTAAAATTCTAAAATATTCACAAAAGTGCAAGTTAATACATTTTTGTGTACATCTCATGACGAGGTATTTTTGATAATAAAACTAGCTTTCTTGATTGGAGTTGGTGGAAATTCTAGAAGTAATGAATTAGTGCAAATATAGTAGTAGTAAAATGATTAAGTATGTTTGTATCGCTACAGGTGCAAATATCGACGATGTTTTGACTACAACCAACTCACTTCTTGAGGGTATGGTTAGAATGTCACGGATTTTGTCCATTTTCACGAAAACACTCACATCGACTCACTCAAACGATTACCAAACAAGTGGGCGTCCAAAATGGTTGAAATTTTGGTAAGTAGGCAACCCCCCTCGTAATTCCTGAAGCCTTCTTGGTGGAATATTTCGTGCAACGCAATTGTTCCTAAAACATCTTCAACTTGTATTCTTGGTCTTGGTAAATTAGCCAACCACTATTTTGAATATACAAACTTACATGTTCAATCGAAAAAAAAACTAAAGTATAGGCAACTATAACACCATATGAAATTGCACTCACAGTCTCTAAGATTAGAATAGAAAGTCGTATGCAGTTGCCAAGTCATCAGATTATGCACAGACGTTAAAAAGCTTATTCTAGAAGCGATTTGAACTGAATAAGAGCTTCCCTTTTGTCTTCTCTTCAACTTAACAAGTCTACATATAGTTATGGTTCTAGTTACGTTTTGGAGTTGTGAGATGCAAGAAGTCAGGAAGACGATGTGTCGAATTTTTGAAACTATTAAATTAGAACTACCAGCTTGCATCGAGATCAGACTTTCAGAAAAATTTCAAGAATCAAAAATGTTTTAAGAAAGTCCCAAAATATGACCAAAACTATTCCAATTATGCCAGCACTCCGTCACTGCATATGGAACACTTGTTCACTGCCTATACGTAGAAGCCAAGACTAAGCTAGCTAATCTTGTGCCTCTAATCATCAGTTATTGATTTCGTTTTTTCTTGTTAAGTTAAGCTTAAAAAAAATGGTACTGTCACCTTCTCCTGAAGCAGATGACAGTGCCATGTTTTCTAAATTGCAGTATGATCAGCGAAATGTCAAGGTTGTTGCAACGACCACGGCAGCACCGGAAAGATACATCTTTATGGAACAGTTGCTGTGAAAGCTTACATTCGATTACAAACATCTCATTTTTTCTTGGAAGATGTTCATTGATTTAATTGAGATCATTTTGCTCCTGTTAAGTTAGCCTCCACTATTTTTAAATTAAACATTTCGAAAGTGTTCTAGATTGCGCTAAGTTTGTTCTACAATGTGTCAGAATTTTGCGATATAATACTGAAAACTAGTCTATAGACTTAGATACAAATTAATTTCGAACATTGTCCTAAAATTTCGAAACCAATACTTGGACAGTTGACAGGATGTGAGAAAACATATCAAGGTCATTTCATGTCAAATCAAGCAATGCTCTGAAATCTCATACAAGTCTTTTCAGGATTTTATGGAAGGTATACATTTGTTCTTACTGCCCAAACTAGGAAGGATGGAAAATTTTAGATTATTTGGACTATTAGATTATTTTGAGCAAAAAATTGGAATCTTTCTAAGAGTTCTAGCTCAAAAACAATTAGACTTAGAAAGCTGAAACTTGCAGAGTTTTATTCTACCTTTCACCGTCTTTAATTTAATATACAAGATCGAATAAATGACAATAAACATATTTTCAAAATTAGTTTTCATATGAAAAATAGATAATACAAGAAATCAATAATGTAATGCATGGTGTTCTGTACAATTTATAGCTTCCTTGTTTCAACAAACTTAAGGCACACTGGAACAACGCCCAAAGGCTCAGTTTTGAAACACGGAGAAGCAATGGCATGTCCAGGATTTTGCAAAATAATTTTTAAAAATTGTAAAAAATACGAAAAAACTTTTTTCTCTCGAGATCCCTTTTTTAGAAATTACAAATTTTAAAAATTGTCTCAGATTGGCGGGAGGGCTGACGAAATTTCATTCAGAATCTGAAACAAAGCCCAAAAGCCAGCTCAACAAGGAAGCTGAAGAATGGGAGACAACAGAAATGGGCTCTCTCTGGAAGAGAACACTCGAACAAATACAAGCGAAGAAATTTATTAATTACTCGCTAAGCAGTAATAAAACACTACTTGATCTGTTCTTTTGGCTGGCCATTGGCCTCTAGTTGACCAAGACGCGTATCGATTCTGCGAACTGGAACTGAAACAACCGAGTACATATTTCGTGAGTGTAAAGCACTAAGCCGGCAAACTGGCCGTCCAAAATGGCTGAAATTTTGGTGAGTACCTGGCAACCCCTCTCGTAATTCCTGAAGCCTTATTAGTGGAATATTTCGTGCAACGCAATTGTTCCTAAATCATCTTCAACTTGTATTCTTGGTCTTGGTAAATTAGCCAACCACTATTGTGAATATACAAACTTACATGTTCAATCGAAAAAAAACTAAAGTACAGGCAACTATAACACCATATGAAATTGCACTCACAGTCTCTAAGATTAGAATAGAAAGCCGTATGCAGTTGCCAAGTCATCAGATTATGCACAGACGTTAAAAAGCTTATTCTAGAAGCGATTTGAACTGAATAAGAGCTTCCCTTTTGTCTTCTCTTCAACTTAACAAGTCTATATATAGTTATGGTTCTAGTTACGTTTTGGAGTTGTGAGATGGAATAAGTCAGGAAGACGATGTGTCGAATTTTTTTCAGAAAAATTTCAAGAATCAAAAATGTTTTAAGAAAGTCCCAAAATATGACCAACGCTATTTCAATTATGCCAGCACTCCGTCACTGCATATGGAACACTTGTTCACTGCCTATACGTAGAAGCCAAGACTAAGCTAGCTAATCTTGTGCCTCTAATCATCAGTTATTGATTTCGTTTCGTCTTGTTAAGTTAAGCTTTAAAAAAAATGGTACTGTCACCCTCTCCTGAAGGAGATGACAGTACCATGTTTTTTAAATTGCAGTATGATCAGCGAAATGTCAAGGTTGTTGCAACGACCACGGCAGCACCCGAAAGATACATCTTTATGGAACAGTTGCTGTGAAAGCTTACATTCGATTACAAACATCTCATTTTCACGGAAGATTTTTTAATTTGACAATAAAAGTTAAGTCCAGATTTAATTGTAATAAAATTGATAGGCTCTCATTGTTTCTGAGATCATTTTGCTCCTGTTAAGTTAGCCTCCACTATTTTTAAATTAAACATTTCGAAAGTGTTCTAGATTGCGCTAAGTTTGTTCTACAATGTGTCAGAATTTTGCGATATAATACTGAAAACTAGTCTATAGACTTAGATACAAATTAATTTCGAACATTGTGCTAAAATTTCGAAACCAATACTTGGACAGTTGACAGGATGTGAGAAAACATATCAAGGTCATTTCATGTCAAATCAAGCAATGCTCTGAAATCTCATACAAGTCTTTTCAGGATTTTATGGAAGGTATACATTTGTTCTTACTGCCCAAACTAGGAAGGATGGAAAATTTTAGATTATTTGGACTATTAGATTATTTTGAGCAAAAAATTGGAATCTTTCTAAGAGTTCTAGCTCAAAAACAATTAGACTTAGAAAGCTGAAACTTGCAGAGTTTTATTCTACCTTTCACCGTCTTTAATTTAATATACAAGATCGAATAAATGACAATAAACATATTTTCAAAATTAGTTTTCATATAAAAAATAGATAATACAAGAAATCAATAATGTAATGCATGGTGTTCTGTACAATTTATAGCTTCCTTGTTTCAACAAACTTAAGGCACACTGGAACAACGCCCAAAGGCTCAGTTTTGAAACACGGAGAAGCAATGGCATGTCCAGGATTTTGCAAAATAATTTTTAAAAATTGTAAAAAATACGAAAAAACTTTTTTCTCTCGAGATCCCTTTTTAGAAATTACAAATTTTAAAAATTGTCTCAGATTGGCGGGAGGGCTGACGAAATTTCATTCAGAATCTGAAACAAAGCCCAAAAGCCAGCTCAATAAGGAAGCTGAAGAATGGGAGACAAAAGAAATGGGCTCTCTCTGGAAGAGAACACTCGAACAAATACAAGCGAAGAAATTTATTAATTACTCGCTAAGCAGTAATAAAACACTACTTGATCTGTTCTTTTGGCTGGCCATTGGCCTCTAGTTGACCAAGACGCGTATCGATTCTGCGAACTGGAACTGAAACAACCGAGTACATATTTCGTGAGTGTAAAGCATTAAGCCGGCAAACTGGCCGTCCAAAATGGCTGAAATTTTGGTGAGTACCTGGCAACCCCTCTCGTAATTCCTGAAGCCTTATTAGTGGAATATTTCGTGCAACGCAATTGTTCCTAAATCATCTTCAACTTGTATTCTTGGTCTTGGTAAATTAGCCAACCGCTATTGTGAATATACAAACTTACATGTTCAATCGAAAAAAAACTAAAGTACAGGCAACTATAACACCATATGAAATTGCACTCACAGTCTCTAAGATTAGAATAGAAAGCCGTATGCAGTTGCCAAGTCATCAGATTATGCACAGACGTTAAAAAGCTTATTCTAGAAGCGATTTGAACTGAATAAGAGCTTCCCTTTTGTCTTCTCTTCAACTTAACAAGTCTATATATAGTTATGGTTCTAGTTACGTTTTGGAGTTGTGAGATGGAATAAGTCAGGAAGACGATGTGTCGAATTTTTTTCAGAAAATTTCAAGAATCAAAAATGTTTTAAGAAAGTCCCAAAATATGACCAAACGCTATTTCAATTATGCCAGCACTCCGTCACTGCATATGGAACACTTGTTCACTGCCTATACGTAGAAGCCAAGACTAAGCTAGCTAATCTTGTGCCTCTAATCATCAGTTATTGATTTCGTTTCGTCTTGTTAAGTTAAGCTTTAAAAAAAATGGTACTGTCACCTTCTCCTGAAGGAGATGACAGTACCATGTTTTTTAAATTGCAGTATGATCAGCGAAATGTCAAGGTTGTTGCAACGACCACGGCAGCACCCGAAAGATACATCTTTATGGAACAGTTGCTGTGAAAGCTTACATTCGATTACAAACATCTCATTTTCACGGAAGATTTTTTAATTTGACAATAAAAGTTAAGTCCAGATTTAATTGTAATAAAATTGATAGGCTCTCATTGTTTCTGAGATCATTTTGCTCCTGTTAAGTTAGCCTCCACTATTTTTAAATTAAACATTTCGAAAGTGTTCTAGATTGCGCTAAGTTTGTTCTACAATGTGTCAGAATTTTGCGATATAATACTGAAAACTAGTCTATAGACTTAGATACAAATTAATTTCGAACATTGTCCTAAAATTTCGAAACCAATACTTGGACAGTTGACAGGATGTGAGAAAACATATCAAGGTCATTTCATGTCAAATCAAGCAATGCTCTGAAATCTCATACAAGTCTTTTCAGGATTTTATGGAAGGTATACATTTGTTCTTACTGCCCAAACTAGGAAGGATGGAAAATTTTAGATTATTTGGACTATTAGATTATTTTGAGCAAAAAATTGGAATCTTTCTAAGAGTTCTAGCTCAAAAACAATTAGACTTAGAAAGCTGAAACTTGCAGAGTTTTATTCTACCTTTCACCGTGTTTAATTTAATATACAAGATCGAATAAATGACAATAAACATATTTTCAAAATTAGTTTGCATATGAAAAATAGATAATACAAGAAATCAATAATGTAATGCATGGTGTTCTGTACAATTTATAGCTCCCTTGTTTCAACAAACTTAGGGCACACTGGAACAACGCCCAAAGGCTCAGTTTTGAAACACGGAGAAGCAATGGCATGTCCAGGATTTTGCAAAATAATTTTTAAAAATTGTAAAAAATACGAAAAAACTTTTTTCTCTCGAGATCCCCTTTTTAGAAATTACAAATTTTAAAAATTGTCTCAGATTGGCGGGAGGGCTGACGAAATTTCATTCAGAATCTGAAACAAAGCCCAAAAGCCAGCTCAACAAGGAAGCTGAAGAATGGGAGACAAAAGAAATGGGCTCTCTCTGGAGGAGAACATTCGAACAAACACAAGCGAAGAAATTTATTAATTACTCGCTAAGCAGTAATAAAACACTACTCGATCTCTTCTTTTGACTGGCCATTGGTGTCTAGTTGATCAAGACGCGTATCGATTCTGCGAACTGGAACTGAAACAGCCGAATACATATTTCGCGAGTGTAAAGCATTAAGTCGCAAAGGTTTTAGCATCCAAGACAGGCGACTTTAACACCTGAACAGATCAAAGCCTTGGCACCCAAACTAGTCCAGAGATTCGTCAAGAACATTGGAATAGAAGGGTACTGGTAGATTGTAGTAATATTGACTAATATCTCCGAACCTGAAATATAATTTAAATCAGTATTCTGAAGCACATAGTTTGTAAACTGATAGGATTTAGTAATTTTTTTTATTTGTATGTCCATGGAATGCTTTTGGAATAAATTAATATAATAAGTTGTTGTTCAAAGGAATGTTGTCATATAAATTCAGTTCTTTTTATGTAATTGAACTGATACGAGGTTTCATTTGAATACCATATTAGTGAAAAATAAAGTAGTTGTACTTCAAGACTTTTGAAAATTATTTAATACCGGCTTTTTTAAATGTTCTTGATGCAATTTTATTTGTGCTATTAGAGTAATTTTGGTTTAGTGAAACGAAAAAAAAAATCGTTACATTAAACGGAGACCGTTAAGTTTCTGGGGTTGACTGTTGATTCGGTGCCCAAGTTTGAAGAAATTGTTCGGCTCTTATAGACAGTTTTATTTTGCGTATATGTTCAATCGCGCTTGCGCTATGGCATCATCTTCTGGTGCTGTACAACAAACGCATTTAAGGTGTTCCTATACCAAAAGAAAATTATTAGATGCATGTTATCTGTAACCTCATTAACCTCATGCAGGGCACTCTTTAAGCAACTGAAAATTCTTCCACTAGCATCTTTATATATTTACGAACTTTTAGTAGGTATTTTTTAAACAAAATGAGGCTAGTTTTACGAGAAATTGTGATGTATACAGCAATATGAAGACACGCTAAATACAGAGTCATTGTTGTATATAACCAGTTACCAGCGGTGTTGAAAGAAAGTAAGTCAGTTAATCAATTTAAGAAACACCTATAGCGTTTTTACTTGCACATAGCTTTTATAGTATTGCCGAATATCTGGATTTTTAAAAAAATTGTTGTTAGTTTTAAATTGTATGTCAACTTTTTCTTTTTTTGTTCTGTTTCGTTAGTCTATATTATATTATGTATATGCATGACAATGTCTATATAGTTTAGTCTATCACAAATAATAAATATTATTATTATTACTATAAGATTGTCATTACTATTCCCGACTTAAAAACTCATAAGAAAAGATTTGTTTGCTCTTATATCTGAGGGTAATATTACTCCCGTGATGTTAGTTAGGAAATATGCGACATTACAGCTGTCACATGTTACCATCAAAAGACTGTTTATCCCGTAAAGAAATTGAAAGTGTACGATTCAGCTTTGTGGTATTCATTTCTTATCTAAAATACCTGAGAAAAGTAGACCGGTCATTGTATTAGAACATCTTTACACATTTTTTTGTTAACGCCCGTGAAGATATTTTAGAATTACAAGAACTGGCTATATGCGAATTAACCAAAGTTCCCAGAGGATATTTAAAAGAAAACCTATTTAAGAAAGTTTCAGTTGCGCAGAAGATCCAAGTCTGGAACGTTTCAATAAGCAATGTGTCAAATACTAAAGAATTAATGGAATGTTCGCTACATGCAAATGATCAAAAAACTGAAGATCTAGCGATCCCACACATTAAAATTAACTTAATAGGTAATGATACCATAACAGTTTTGCGATTATTTTTTGTGCTGTCGGCGTGTGTGTCGACGTAGCCGATTTAAAGAACTGAAGCAATTTTTTTAATTACTCTTAACATGTTTCCTAACAATTGCACTCCGCCACTCCGCAGAATATCTATCTTTTGCTAAAAATCCTGATGGACCATTTTTCTTCTCGACATTTATATCAACAATTTATTAACTAACCCTACGTAACACGATAAGTAAGGTTAGTGTTCAAATGCATTGACAATCCGAAGATTTATACAAACTGTCCAATCAATTCCTATTTTGAAGCTTTTTCCGTCTAAACGCGCACTCATATTATAGTCATATGAATTTTATTTAACTAAACGGTGCAGATTTTTAATCATCGAACATATTAAACATAATAGTATTGAGAAAACTATATATTAGTTTGTTCAAAACTTGAATATAAGCTAGAATGATTGCTCTATATTACCTACTGTTCTAAAATATTACACACCTTAGACAAATATTTTAAATTAATTAACAGCACAGTATTATAAACGGCAAAGTAATGCTGTAACAATGCATTTGAATACATTTACACGCACAAATTACATAGTAATACGAGGTATGGCACTTAAATTCCGAGAATTTAGTTGTGATGTACAAACCGGCAACACTGCATGCCTGGCGCACATGCTCATGGTTAGAGTAGTCCGTTATCTCAGTTGCAGAGAAGAGTTCATGGTAATCGAATGTGTGGTTCGTTTTCCGGATTCAAGTTTTTTAACTCGGTCGCACAATTGACTGACTCAGGTTTTAAGCAGCGTACTGTGATCCAATTTTTGGTCATCAACCCTGCAGAAATCTTACGAAAATTACGGCAGGTGTATGGAGATGAGTGCACAACCACGTGTGTTAGAATGGGCAAAACGGTTCAAAAATGTTCGTGAATCGTTGGATGACGACCAGCGGTCAGGAGCACCAATTTACAAACACACAAACGCAAATGTCGACCGTCTTCGAGAGCTAATCTTGTCTAATCGTCAACTAACCCCTCATGCGTTATCGTACAAGTTAAATATAAATAAAGAAACAATTAGTAAGATGTTACACGAAAATTTGAATATGCGAAAGCTCTGCGCGAAGATGGTACCTATAAAGTTCTGACAATGGAACAAAAACAACTGCGAAAATCAATTTGTAACGATTTATTGTCTCGTATTGAGAGTGAAGGCAGAGATATTCGAAGCCCACAGTGGGCGGAGGACGGTGGGGAACGCCCAACGAAAGCAAGGATGTCAAAATCACGGCTGAAGGCAATGCTGATCATTTTCTTCGATATTCATGGGATTATTCACCGGGAATACGTCCCTGAGGGCCAGACAGTGACTGCAAAGTTCTATGCTTGAATACTTGAAGCGGCTGCGACAGCGTGTTGTCCGTAAACGACCCGAACTGATCGCAAATGGCTGGCTCTTGTACCACGATAATGCCCCGAGTCATTCCTCCTTGATTGTGAGTGAATATTTGGCGAAAAAAACTATTCCAACGTTACGGCATCCTCCCTACATCCCCCATTTGGCCCCCTGTGATCTCTTCTTATTCTCTAAAATAAAGAGTCACCTCAAAGGAACCCACCATGGCAGCGTAGGGGCCGTCAAGGAGGTCGCGACCATCGTCTTGAAAGGCTTAACTTCCGAAGACTATCCAATCATGGGAGAAACGTTGGAAACGTTGTTTTGAGTTCGGAGGGGACTACTGTGAAGGCCGTTTGGTTGCTAACTTGATTTGTCTGTGTTTGATTTTACAATTCTCGGAATTTAATTGCCATACCTCGTAGTTGCATCTGTAACAATACCGCCACAAAATAAATTTAAATTCTCCAGTTTTAATAACCTATCCGAACTAACAGATAAAAACCTTCGGTATCACCAACACCACAACTTTTGATTAATTACTCGGGGCACATGTTTCGAGAACATTCGGTATTCGGTTGATGATGAGAACCCATGCGTTCTCGAAACATGTATCCCGAGTAATTAATCAAAAGTGGTGGTGTTGGTGATACCGATGTTTTTATCTGTATATTACGAGCCCACAGTCCTTGAAGTCACTCTGATATCTCAAACAGCTAAGTATCGTCTTGCTTCTGTGACAATTCCGCACTAAGTCTGCATATTCTAATATTTTTATAATTACTAATTATTGAGGTAAACGCTTTCATTCTAGTTATAAACTTGTGGTAGTAATAAACTCATTGAAATAATTATCTTTTGACGACACACGGTATGACTGCCGTCGTACTGAATAATACAATATTAATAGCTTTAGCATTATTCTTACGTTTAACGTCAACATATTAAATTTGTAACATATCGTCGCTTATTCTAATACTTTAAAAATTAATAAATACAAACTTGAAAACATAAGCTACAGTTCAGCTGTATTTAAACACAATACTTATTCATCTAAAAATCTCTTGTTACTACAACTATAGCCACAATAAAAAGTGACAGCTGTTTATCATCATACAAAAACTACAAAGTTGTTTTTATCAAGCAAAAAATATTGAGATGGTTGACAATTTCAACTATAAATTTAGATCTTAAAGAGAAACATTAACTAAAAATTTAAATCTAAATTCTTTTTCCAAGAAATTATTAATAAAACCATAAACAAGATTATAACGAATTTATAAGTGAACTTTTAAGATAAATTTTTTTATAATATAATTATTAAGATTTATGACAATTTTTGGCGCAATTTATATTTTTCTGAGCTATGTAAAAATCACCAATCAAGACGTAAAACTATAACCTCATAAGGATATCCCTCGGTTATTTACGACATTATTAACCACGACATTAGCCCATAGGCATTTCCGGAACTATTTTTATCTTACTCCTACACAGTAAAATTATAGTTATTAGTATTTTTTTTTCTTGCTTTATTTATTACTTTGCCGCAAAAGTCATGTTACATAATAGTGATGCTATGACTGCTGACAATTTATCTGTGTCCCTCGATATTGTTATTGTAATACACGTCTATCTGCAAACTGTCACTGCTAAAGAGGTCCGGTTTGTAAAGTAAACAATGAATCTTATTTATTGATCATTTATCCAGATATTTGATGCTAATACCGAAACGTTTGCAATTATAATTAGCAGACTTTTAAAAACTTTGCTTCTAATAAATACTAGTTTATTTTTCTAATTTAGCTATTACACGGTATTGTATGTTGATTATGTCATAAAGACACGGTTATTGTATTATATGATTTACAATGTAACTAATTAAATTAAGCAAATATGTAATAGCGTTTATACGATGTTAGATGAGAAGTTAAAAAAGGGAAAACACACAGTATGTTTAATCAATTAGAATATTGACTAATATCGCCGAACCTGAAATATAATTTAAATCAGTATTCTGAAGCACATAGTTTGTAAACTGATTTAGTAATTTTTTTATTTGTTTGTCCATGGAATGCTTTTGGAATAAATTAATATCGAAGTTGTTGTTCAGAGGAATGTTGTCATATAAATTCAGTTCTTTTTATATAATTGAACTAATATGAGATTTCATTTGAATACCATATTAGTGAGCAATAAACTAGTTGTACTTCAAGATTTTTGAAAATTATTTAATACCGGCCTTTTAAAATGTTCTTAATACAATTTTATTTTTACTATTAGAGTAAATTTGGTCAAGTGAAACGAAAAAAAATCATTACATTAAATATATCGTAAGTGTGGCCTTTTTAATATAAACTAAACAAATAATTCACGAATGCAGTTCATTAGTGTAGGTTTTAATCAATTCCTCGTAAAGGTGAAAGAAAGCATAAAAAATAATTGCAATGTCCTCTAAACTATAGTGAAATAACGACCTTTAGTTATATTTAAAAGTAAACGAGTTCTTCCTACATAATTATAACTTTAAAACGTATTGTCTCACATAGTACAGGGTCCGGCAGAATAATCACCCACATTTTGCACCGCCACTGTGCCCGCCTCACTGAAGCGATGGGGAGCTTAGTGTTTTCAGTTGGTAGCACATTGTCATCATGATTTGGACGGGCGAACATCGTGCTGTCATTATCGAAACATTTTTGAAAAATGAATCTGTGATTACAACGCAACGAACTTCGCACTGGGTAGACATGCTCCGGTTCCAGATCGCAAAACAATACTGCTTTGGGTTTCGAATTTTAGAGTAACAGGTTCAGCCTTAAAAAGAAAACCAACCGGTAGACCCAGAAGTGTTCGGACACCTGCAAATGTTGCAGCTGTTGGAGAAGCTGTGGAACGATCTCCTACTCGTTCAGCTGCCAAACATGCCGCTGCTTTGCGCTTATCAGATCGTTCGCTGCGAAGAATTTTACACGCAGACCTACACTTCCACCCATATAAAATGATGATCGCACAAGATCTGAGTGAACGAGACTGGGAAAATCGTAGAGCATGTTGCAACGATATTCTTCAAAACATCCCACAAAATGGGCTTTTAATAACCAGTGACGAAGCCCATTTCCATTTATCCGGCTGTGTGAACAAGCAAAATTTTCGTTACTGGGCACGAGAAAATCCGCAGCAGTTCCATGAAAGGCCACTTCACAGCCCACACGTTAGTGTTTGGTGTGCTGTTGGGTCATTTGGCGTTTGGGGTCCCTATATTTTTGAGGAGGGAGGCGTTACGGTTACCGTAACCGCCGATCGGTATATCGACATGCTATGTAATTTTTTGGACCCAAGACTTAGAGGACTTAACCATGCGGATGTGTGGTTCCAACAGGATGGAGCTACGGCTCATTCGGCCAGAAGGTCCATGAACGTTGTAAGGGAGACGTTTCCAGGACACATAATTTCATTACGTGGAGACGTTGGGTGGCCTGCGCGTTCACCCGATCTTGCCCCATGCAATTTTTCCTTTGGGGTTACCTGAAAGCGAAGGTCTTTGAACACCATCCCCAAACCATTGACGAATTAAAAGCAGCAATACGTCAAGAAATTGCAGGAATATCGCCTCAAATGACTGCTCGAGTAATGGAAACGTTCAAAAATCACCTTCGAATGTGTATCGAAAACAATAGTCGCAACTTGAAGTCTGTAATTTTCAAAACTTAATGAAAACCAATGGCAAACTATACATTTCCATTTAATAAAAAAAAAATTAAACAACATTTACAATGGTTTTTTATTAACGATCAAAATGTGGGAGGTTATTTTGCCGGACCCTCTATATAAATAAAAACAGAATTCTGGACACGTGATATAACAGTTTTGTTCCGGCCACCATTTTTGCGTATGATACACTATATTATTTATATATGAGTAAAATTTGGCACACATATACGGAATATACAATATACATCCCAATTTACAATGACAATACAAATTTACATGTTTGGAACATCCTGTATTTTATTTTAATTGCTGAGAAAACTACTGTGAGTTTAATTAAGATCCTCTGTGTAATGAATGTTTATTAACAATATTGTATTTTTGAAATAATGTAATTACATAGATTTATGTAAATCAGTACGCATTCATTAATCTTAAGCTACCTCATCCATGACGTTCTTGAAAGAATATATTAAATGTACTGGATGATTTTCTTTGCAACTGTAGTACAATAGATCCCATTTGAATAAAATTTGAATGGAATAAAATTCTAAATTTTTTAGAACTGCCACAAATTATTAACTCTCAAGCAACCCAGAGATTGATTTTCTTAAAAATCGATGTCATATTCTTTTTTGCATATTGCCTACATATGACATTTTTTCGAATGCAACTGCAAGGCGGTGGTCCGGCAAAATTATAGCCCTCAAAAAAATCCTAGACTTCCCCAGAAGTCTGGAGATTAATTGGGACTGATAGATTAAGGGTACTCACAATAGATCTTACAAGTCGCACGTATTGCCATCAAGACAACCTTGTCGCAGAACTTTACAAACTAATGCCGGAACATGTGCACATTGTGAAATCGTATCATGAAAGCTGCAACCACAGCTCAAGTTTACGCAAAACACTAATTCATATCTTAAATTTTCTAATATAGCTTCCATTGTAAATAAACTTCAAAAATTTAGTAGGAAATTTCAATTTTTACTCAATTTTTTCTACAAGGATTACAATATTCGTTGCATATACTGTTACTAGATTCTGTATATAGCATAAGATAATAATACAAAATTAATCTTTGAAAATGTTTTGTTTTCCATGTTACTGTATTTAGATTGTGTGATACTGACTGTGTACGAGGATTGTTCAGAAACTATAATCGATTTTTGACGAGCGAACTGTTTGGTAAAGCAACGACCGGTTCTATGTTGGCGGTCTCAAACACCGAACTGTTCACTCATTTATGATGTCATAGAAGCAAACTAGTTGGTCAAAGCAAAACGCTCGGTGATATGTTTGGTGTTTGTGGTTTGTTTACGTTTCATTACCGCCATTATTCATAACCTACTGCACTGCTTTATCCTTTTGTGTTTACTCTTTTATTTAATATAATCTGTGTGTTGTGGTGGACGGAGAACTTATTTACGAGTCGGCCACAGTCAAGTTCCTAGGTCTACCTGTGGACTCAACCTTAAGGTTCGAGGAGCACTGTTCTACACTAGAAAAAATTAAGTACCTCATTGTTTGGAATGAGAAGTCTTCGTGGTAATGTAGCATAAGAATTGAATCTCTTAAGCAATTCTACTTTTCATATGTCGACTTTTGCGCTTGGCTATGGCATTATCTTCTGGGTTGGCGCAGCGGTCATATGTTTGGTGTTTGTGGTGGTCATTATTCAGAGTTTTCTTTATCAAAAAAGGATTATAAGAACCATGCTGGCAAAGGCTTCTATGACACCGTGTAGGCCTCTTTTCTTTTCAAGGAATTCAATTATCTTCTTGCCATTACAGATCGTTGAACCATCTGGCAACAAGGCTTCTATGACACCGTGTAGGCCTCTTTTCAAGGAACTCAATATTTTGCCATTACAGATCGTTGCATCACAAGTGCCGTCAAACGCTCGCTTCGATTGACGTGTTACTTCATTGAGCAGGTCTTAGCGTTGTAGTATGTATGTATGTACGTGCATAGCTGCGCCGGTGGTATGAATTATACGTAATGTAGGTAGACTCATATGATAAAATTTTCTTTAACGTGCACAATGTGCCCGCTGTTTTTATCCTCATAAAAACTAAATATGTAGTTATAACAAGAATAGCAAACTTGTGCACAGAATATGTATTGTAAGAAGATGTTTATGACGAATGAAAAATGTGAAATATTAAAGCAATGTGGAGAATAGTAATACTATGTATTATCACAACAATTCACAGTAAAATAATGAAATTTAAATTCTGTAATTAGTAGCTAAATAAAAAATGAATATTCTCATATTTGCAGGAATAAACGTTAAAAAAATATGCATATGTTACAACAGAAGGAATCTATTATTAGTCATAAATTATTATTTTATAAGTTAACATAAAAGCAACCACTTTTCTAATGCATTAAATGCTCGAAACGTCTTTCGCTAAACGATCGTAGAAGCCTCGTTGCGCATTCTGTAAAATTGCTGGAGGAATGTCATCAAAAGTGTGAATAATTTTTTGTTGCAATTCTGCCAAATTGTTTGGTCTATCGTTTTCAAATGTATAGATCTTAGTTTTCATGTATCCCCATAAGAAAAAGTCATTAGGGGAGAGATCTGGTGATCTAGGTGGCCAGCGAATAGTTCCCCAGGTACTTAGAACACGCTTTGGAAATACATTATGAAGATATTCCCGTACAACTCTACTATTATGAGCGGGACACCCATCCTGTTGAAACCATATGTTATCCAAGTTGAGCGCTAATTCGTGGAGGCGTGGGATAATTCGATTCTGGAGCAAGTTAAGATACTTCTCGCCTGTTAAATTGCCATCTATAAAAAATGGTCCAATTTTATGCTCTCCAAGTAATCCCGCCCAAACGTTTAATTTTTGGGGATACTGAGTTCTAGCATTGTATGTTAGGTGCGGGTTTTCTCTTGCCCAGTGTCGAGATACAGCGGGATTATGTCTTCCGTGCAACGGGAAAGTACTTTCATCCGTAAATAATATATTTGCAATAAAATTTGCGTTTTGATTGCATCATATTTTCGCAAAATTCCATTCTCTGTTCTTCATCTTCGGGAAATATTTCATTTGTTTTCTGTAATCTGTAGGCATGGTATTTATTTTTCTTTAAAACACGGCATACTGTGCTTTTAGAAATATCCAGCTGCTCACTAATATCCAATGAAGATATTTTCGGGTTCTGTTCGACACTGGCACAAATTAAAAGATTTCTTTCGTCTTGGCGAACAAATGGCTGCCTATTACGTTTGTGCTTGTTCAGCATAATACAGCCCAATCTTTAAAATTTATTTATTATTCGCTGGATTGTTTTTAGAGCGGGTCGTGATTGATAATTCTCATAAAAGCGCTCTATTATTTGCCTTAAGGGTATTTCCTGATGATACCACTTAATAATTTGTTTTCTTTGAACTAAATTATAAACATCCATTATTTTTATAACATATAAATACAAAACTAACAAACTAAATAAATACTTATGTATGTATCTTACTCTAAACTCTGCAGAAAACCTAATAGAAACGACGACAAAACACTAACTAAACGAATATGTTTAGCAAAAATGCTTGAAGAATGAGACAATTAACAGATTAGGATATAATAAGAAAATGCAAATGAAAAGGATATTGTTTCAACAAGAATAATAAAAAAATGAAAATGTAATAAAATATCGCAAAGCGCTAGAACATATGAGACAACTACCTTCTACAATGCCTAACTGGAGACTGCAAATATCCAAATATTCATACGTATTCTCTGCAACATGTATCGGCGCCGGCGCGGCATATGGACTTAACTAACACATACCGTTCAACTATCGATATAATATTTTGACGGCACTTGCGATGCAACGATCTTTATATGAACTTTTGGTATTTCTTAAATTGAATCAAAATAACTTTACAAGAAACCAATGCATAGAACGAAATTGTTTGAAATGAATGTTAGATACAAAGCAGTAATATTGTATAACAAGCTACCGACGATATTAAAGGAGAACAAGCCAATAACTCACTTTAAGAAACACTTGCAAAAATTTCTGCTGGCACAGAGCTTTTATAGTATTGAAGAGTACTTGAAGTTTTAGGTCCTGTAGTTCGCTCGTCTTCTCGTGCATGTTTCTTTCTTTGGTGTTGGTTTTAATTCATGTTTAATTATTGTAATTGTATTGACAATGTCTATATAGTGTAATCTATCACAGACAATAAAGTATTATTATTATTATTATTATAAAATCGAAGGTATGGACACAAAATACACAGTAGATCATATAAATTTAAAATGTGAAACAAATCATTTCTTTCTTACGTCTAACATTCAATATCATTTTGTGTCGTCTTATATGTTTGTTGAATTATTCCCCAAAGCATAATAACTTAAAAATGCATCACTAAAAAAGTTATTTGTATGTATATGTCGTATGCATTAATTGTAAGAATTAGCTAGCCAAATAAACGCACGACGAAGATCAAAGAAAAATTTAGGTTAGAATGGGTGATGTTTGCACAACAAACGCCATCATACCGAAAACTGCGTTTTGGCGTTCTCTCGTGTGTATGACGTCACGAGCGAACATACGATCAACAGTGCTTATGAACAGATCGCTCGCCAAAAATCGATTTATGTGGCCTGATAAAGGACATTTTATTTTTAAGTATAGTCTCATGCTCGCTCAATACACTTATTCCAACGATATTCCGAATTAGTAATACCTGCCTTGTAGGTCGATGAATCCAATTCGTCGACATAACTACTTACAGCAGCGATTATCTTGAAACCAATAGACTAAAATTTCGATCCGCCGAGCTGTTTTTTTCAGATTTGGGAAGAGATTGCTCACGAAAGGGATATCTGGGGAGTAAGGCCAATGGTGTAGTAATTTAGGTGCGTTATCGTGCTGGAAAAGCACTTTCTTCTTTGCCAATTGCGGCAGTTTCTCTTTGATATTGTCGCTTAATTGTTGCAAAAAAATAGCATAATACTAATTATTGTAAAAAAACGCTTTTTAAATATTATAGTTTATACTCCTGAGGAAGTTCTGAATAAAGAGCGAAATATTGAATTTATGAAAAGAAAGACTCCTTTTTCTTTTAACCAAGACAGACCGATTACCCGTTTTAAACCCCCTGGTGTCCTGACGTTGTACGGTCGTAGTACTTCTTTCCGACAATAGTAATAATAATAATGATAATGATAATAATAATAATAATAATAAAGAAAGTTTATTTCCAACCAACAAAAACAGACATACAAAAAAACAACCGTATAAAATCAGATATCTTATTGTAGGAGGAAAACACAAGGTCTTTCGTCAAGGTATAGCAGAAGCTAATCTTGCTGCTCCCTGGATTTACTCAAAATCAATAAATTCAGTATTCTGTTTAAATCTAAAATTCTGCACCACAAACCTAAGAGAAACATCTGTATGTAGGTATAAAGTTACAATGGTAGTATACACTAACTTACTATTAATTAATTATTAAAGAGGTAGAAGTAGCAACTATTGAATGATTGTACAAACAATTAACTGATTCGCTCACACGCCACACACGCCGAACACAAGCCCAACTCCTATGCCAACGACAGCAAATAGGACCTAAAACATGATTTGAATGTATCCACGTCAAGCAATTTAATATGCATAGGAATCTTATTATAGAAGCACGGTACTTGGTAAGACCGCTCAAAAAGTGCAGTGCGATGCGCTGGAGGTGTCAGTCCCCCTCTAAACCTCAAGTTTCGCGTGTGGACATCAGTTCTGAATAAGATTTTTTTTATGTAAATACGAAGGACTTCTCTCCACAATGATTCTATGAATCAATGTTGCACTCTGCAGCAGCCTCCTGTGCCTCATGTTTAATCATTGAAGTTCAGTCAATTATGCAACACATGACCCCGCCTGGGAATTCGAAAAATCAATTTGTTAAACCAGGACCACATACACGACAAGCAAAGATGAAATGCGACAACACCAAAGCATCGCATAGATGCCTCTTGGTATCCAGATTCAAATACCGGCGGTGAGGATACATTAATTTTAAATTCAGATATGCTTTCCGTACTGAATGTAAGACATGTGCATTAAAGCGAAAACTATTGTCTAGGATAAAACTTAAATTTCTGCATTCAGTTTTGATTGAAATTGGGGTACCGTTGATCTTTAAATGACAACTTGCAGCAAGAAAAAGTAAGGCAGCTCTATTTCCAAACAAAACAACACCTACAAGACTTTGCAGGATTTAATATTAGGGCATGTTTTTTGATATTTTTGCGACACTATCGCAAGATCCCTCTGGACGCTCATCAAAGCCGCAGGAAGGTCAGAAATCGCAAAAGAATGGTAAAGCTGCACGTTATCGGCGTACATGTGGATTTTACATGTAAGAAGAGATCTGTGTTTGGATTATTCTTTGGTTTCCGAAGTGTAATGATGGACTCAGGTTTTATCGATGAAGTGAAAACGGCCCCACAAGATCACCAGAAATACGCAAACGATTCAGTTTTTGCTCCGGTGTGAATAACCGCGGCACTCAACACCCCGAACATTTTTCCATTTCCAATTCTTCAGTTAAAATTCTGAACACACTGTCATTTGATATACCTACAAAGTCTGCTATCTTGCGCACTTTTACTCAACGGTTATCCAAGACGGTACCTACGGTGACCTTTTTAGATCATATCCGGAAGAATAACAGTTTTCTGACGTCCACTACGGGGTTCATTACTTGTGCTCATACCAGTCATACCTAAATTCTATAATCCAGTTTTTAACCGTTAAAAACGAAGAAACGGAGTCTAATATTGTTGAATCCAGCTCTGCTTTGATTTAAATTGGTGTTAAGCCTTCCGAATCTTCTTCAAATCTCTCCGAATCTTTCCGTACCTTATCACTGCTCTTAATTACACGAGACGTTGACTTTTATGTACTGTCAGTCAAAAACAGATTAATCGACAGATCGCTCTGTACTATCATATTGAACCTATTACTTAATGGATGATTCTGCAGAATGGTAATGAAAATTCTTGCGAATTTTCGCTATCTTTATGTTAGGCGAAGTAGTCTCCGAACAATCCTCGTACTAGTGCTGTGCATCCTATTCCATGTTTAAATTTGCAAAATTTCGTGTAATTCAGGAATTATAGCAAGAAATGTGCACATTTTTCTATATTGTTTTGTATATAAATTTTAATTGGACTTCTAGCTATAACTGTGATCAAAGTGCCAAAAAATTAAATCAATAAATTCTAAACCAAGACAGCCAACCACAACATAAATAGAATAATTGCAAATAAAATACATTTTTATAAAAAATTAGAGTAGATACCAGCGTGTTGACAAAAAAATCCCATTTCATTCAGCAATGAAATAAATTTTTGGTATTTATTTAAATGCAAAAATTTATTATAATTTATCAACACTGTACGTGTCAATGTCATGGCTACTTTTTTAGAGTCGATTGATATACTAGCTACATTAATTAAAAACAACTGACAATGAGTATAGGTTGATACGGAAAAGATTCTATATTTTTTGAAGGTTACAAATTAAATTAGCAATAGAAAAATATAAAAAAGAGGGGCGAACATTATTGAGCATTAAATGGAATAAAAAATGATTATACCTTTATATACGTCAAATATTTTAATTTAGAAATACTTTTACAGTTTAAAAGTATTAAAACATTTGACTTGTGTCAAGGTATAGTTATTATTTCATGTCATTTAGTTCTCAAAAATATTCGCCCCATTATTGCGCACTAAATAAAATTAAAAAATATCTATATCTTTACATAAGTCAAATATTTTAATTAGAAATACTTTTAAGCTGTAAATGGACGTTTGTCCCACTTTGGATCGCTATTAAGTTTTATGCTTTATTTTTGCTCTTTACGTTATTGTGCGTAGGTTTGTATTGAATCATTTTGTCATATAAAAAAGATGGATTAAAGGTGTCTATACAGGTTGGTAGTTATAAATACAGTAAAATTCAATACGAAAATCTACTTTAAAGCCTCATGTAGCTCTAAACCTACGCTCGTCAATGGAACTTTCAAAGAAATACTTAACAAAATAACAAGGTGTGATCACTTGATGACCTAATCGTAAAGGACGCAGAATGAAATTGCATAAATGGATTTTAATTATGAAATAGGTCGGCATATCGACAGTAGACATTCTTTTTACTACACGAGTGCATTACAAGAACTGAATGATTCGTATATACTAGCGGATAGTAATTTTTGATAATACCCACGTAAGTGCAAAACTTCGCGGTGTTTGATCTCGTTCTAGAAAGGTTATGACGTCATTGTTTTGTACCACTGTATTACTCTTGTAATGCGTAAGTGCAACATATCTACCTATAGTAAGTCTGTTGCTCCGGCTTTAGCTTAAAAAAGGTGTTACTAAATCGGTACTTACGCTGAAACGGATATTTGTCTCGAGACTTTCATAATCAAGGTTGTTTTGAGTCATCAATATCAATGTTAATGTCGATTTAATGGAATCGGCGCAAGGAACTTCTGAAATCAGTTTCGTGGAAGATTTTTTTAAAATGTCAAAGAAACTACGATGATTTTAAGAAAACTATTCTTGTTCAAATAGGAAAACATAGTTGAATTAGCGGCAAACAGATTTAATTAAATTTAATCGTTATTACCTTTTTATCAACAGGATTCTCATTAATTATAATAAATTCGTTGAATCCATTTATAATCTTTGAAAATATGTACATTCTTTTAAATCAAGAAAGTTCCCGGATGGAAGCAAAATAGCAAAATGTTTCTCTCCTTTCTGAATTGATTTAGTCTTACTAGATCGAATAGCATTATTACGGCTTTGATAAATTAGAATTTATTCAAGATATCAGTCTATTATGAAACTCAAGACATTTATAAACACAATATTTTTTGATATATTTTAATACAATTGACTAGTGCTGGTACTGATTTTCCAATAAAAAGTTTTGCATTGCGAATTATAAATTACTATATTTTATTTGTTGTTTGCCATATTCATTTTCAGCATTAAATTTTTTCAGACATATCGCTATTCGTATTAATTTGGGTAATGTTGAGATTCTGAAATTAAGGAATTAAGAGGTCGCCTACAAAACCACGCTAAATGTAGACCAACAAACACGTTCAAAAACTTTTACGAGTGGCTGTACAGATATGTGGTGGAGTACTACCGTTAAGCGGGCTAAAGCGGATCAGTGCAAGTTCTTTTGTATTTTTGTAACAACTGTGGCATATTAGCAATAAAAGGAATAAAAATATTCTGAAAACACAAATATCACGTCTGCTAAATTATGTGGTCACGTTACTTTAAACAAAAATTATTGCTTGGTTCCTTCTGCCAGGATATCTGAAGACTTTTTGGATTATGTGGCAGTTTTTAACAACAATAATACCCAGAACATTTGAGTAAACAAAAACATCGAGTTCGGCATTAAGTTTCTAAAGACGTTTAATGAATATTCAAACATTCATCAAATGTCATTCTTTCTTTTTTAAACTCGGTTTTGGCAATCTACAACATATGTGTATTATTATATTTTTCGAGTTTGGCGATAGAAAAATTTTCTCAAGGTCCTAATTTTTTTTTGGTAGTTTCGAAACAATATATTGCTGCTAAAATGAACAAATGGCGTATTATCATTCTGATCTACTTTACCCCAACAAGTTACATAGATTTTTTTATAAACATATCGAAAAATATATCAAATGTTTGTCTTGCTCTTTTGGCTTTTACAAAGTTAGCGTGCATCAGTTTTTTTGATACTTTTAAAATACGTAAAACTGACCCTAAATTTCACTAATTATTTACGTTAAGTTGTTTGCCAACTCTACAACACTTCAACCACCGACAAAGCAATGCTTATGATCTCAATTGTTGACAATAATCTCCACCAATTATGGCCCACTATTAATGGTTAAAAGAGATTTTTTTATCCGTAGTGGGTGTCAGTTGTTACGGCTTTTTAAGCTGTATTGTTGCTGCGACTACCGTGCAACTCTTGCTGTGTAGTTTTTGTGTGTGTAAATGTATTCAATGGCTTTATTACAGCACTGTCTTGTCATTTATAATGCCGTACTGTTAATCACTTTAAAGAAAATGCTCTCGCCAATGTAGATCACTTATTTATTCTGTGATTTTATCTTGCATTCAGACATACAACCACCAATTTTGGAGTCCTATTATAGTCTTGAAATATTAAACTTTAATTAACTTAATCTATGCAAAACACAAGACATAAAGAGTGTAAAAAATATTAATAGACCTGTCTCGATGTTTTCTTGCATTCTTAGGCTTCTCTATTTATTTAGAATCATCATTAAACATGACAAATTCGGTACACATGCCAGCAACGTACGCATACAATTTTGTATTTAATTTAACCGACCGTGGCAATCTTTATCTTTAATATAAGTTTAGAAAAAAGTCTTGAATCTTGTAAACTTTCATTGAACCTTCATTGCCTACACGTTGAACTTATAAAGTAAGTTAAATGAATAAAAATGTGTGAACAAACTTTACTAAAATATGAATTTTCATGTCAGGCAAAGGAAAAGGCACTTTTGACATTTTACAGCAAAAGAAAAATAAAATAAAATGGGCAAAAGAACGTAAGAATTGGACACTCCGGCAATGGAATGCAGTAGAGTAGAGTGATGAATCCAAATTCGAAGTTTGTGTTGTGTTCATCCCGACTGTCTAAAACAAAAGTAAAATTTTCTGCATCAGTCATGGTCAGGGGCAGTATGTCATCTAGAGGTGTAAGAAAATGTCACATTATTGACGGAATAGTGAACACAGACAAATATTTTGATATTTTAGAAGAATCTCTTTTACCGATTATGGAAAATCATTTGACATCAAAGCAAGATTTTGTCTTCCAACAAGACAGCGCAGGGTGGCATACGTCGAAAAAAGCTTTGAAATAGATGGAAGACTACGGATATCACTTTTGGGATGGGTTTCAAGCAGTCCTGATTTGCCTCCAATTGAAACTTTGTGGCGTAAGATAAAGAAGGAGCTCCAAAAACATCCCGCAAGATCAATCCATCAATTGAAACAAAAACTTAAATATGGGATTCTTTGCGCCGCAGTTTTGCCAAAGCTTAGTCCACACAATGCCACAAAGACTTTCAGATGTTCAGTGGTAATGTCTAATGTAGTTTTAGTTTCATTTTGTGTCATGTTTTGGTTGTTTTAGTTAATTAGTTTAGTTGAATAGTTTTCTTTGTTATCACGTTTTTTTGTAGCTATAAGATTCTAAAATGTTGTTGAATTGATAAATAAAAAAATGCACCCATTACTTGTATATTTGTACTTTAGATTAAATTTTTGGAAAATGTAACGGTGGGCCAACTGACATAAAAAGAGGCTTGTAGAACATCTTACATATTGGCGAATAATTTTGAAATAAACTTCTGAAGACTGTCGATAATTTTCTTTGAAATATGTGTAGAGAGAGAATAGTTCGAGCCACAGATCACTAACATCTATAGATACCCGACGCCCGTGGATTAGGTTTAAACCGAATACTGGAGCGCCTCTGGTGTTTGAAGGAAAGAAGTAATTTAATTTAGCGGTAAATTCAAACGGACGTCAGTAATAACTTGTGAATGATTTATAATAGTTATTTGTGTATTTAGCGAAAAGTGCCACATTATTGCGCGGGAGCAATAATGTCCCTTTTTGCCTGTAATACATACAACATTTTTTCTAGAATCACTTAATAGAGCGAAACTGTTTAAATCATAAACTTTATTGTAAAATATTTATAACAAATGGTCAATAGAATAGACTACAATGATTCACTTAACGGCATTATTTGTAACCTGGAACCTGAAAGTGACGATTTTGATGCCTTGGCTTTCTCGGGAAAATAAGCAAGAAATACGGTTTCCAAACATTTACATATTTTCTTCGCATTACACCATTCTATGAGGTGGTCGCTTCTCATTATCTTCGATTTTTCTGACAAAAAATTCAAACTTACGGCTTTTGCAGCACTTCTGATCTCAGGAAGTGTACTCAGAATATCACTATCACTATTTTCTATAATCTTCTTCAAATATATTTTAAGTTAACGCGCAAATTGCGAGAAATTATTGTGCTTTGCGATATGTCAATTTGAATGTTACATACTGGTTGCTATTGACAACACGCAATTTTCAGACTTGATCGCTCTAGAGCGATAAAGTGACAGTCAGTGACGGTCATGTGACGGTCTTCGGTACCTAAACATCAACTTTTCGTTGCCAATGATAAGCAAAAAAGCATTCTTTGTCAAGTGATTGCAGAAAAACATTATTATATTTATTACTTCATGATTTGGTATTATGAGTAAAGATAGTCGCTTAAGTGATCACAATTAAACCTCGAAGGGCTCCATCTATTGTTTGAAGGAGCAAACCACCCAGCTGGTACAATCTGGTTCCATTTAACTGAAACGTCTATAAGTGTAAGTGGTCTGTGGTTCGAGCGTTGTGTATTTTAGCAAATCTGTTGACAAAATTCATGTAAATTTCTCTCGGTATTCATTACTTCTTCTTATTAACATTAATAAATCTAAAATTGTAGATTAATCATCCTTCCAGTATTGTACTATTGATTTACTGTAATTCTACCCAAAAAAAGGCACCAACTGTAAAACGGAAGTATAGGTATGCATTTTTAGAAATGTTATGTGCGGATGAAAATAGCTATTTAAAAGAGCACAATCAATATAACTGTTTATTTAGAAAATACAATCTGTTTACTAATGTTAAATTATTATCAAGCTATTGTAAAATCCTGCAAGACAACTAGTGAATGATATATTTTTCAGAAAAACCACCAAACGTGTTTTTATTTTTTCTGTTTTATTTCATAACTTTGCCTGTATGAATAAAATACCAAGGTCGTTACTGTTTCATCGTCTAAATATACATACATACATACACAAATACATGTCTTTAAGATGAAGTCGTGTAAAGGTTTTTCTTGTTTTAGTGGGACATATAATACCAACTTTCCGTTAAAGTGTGTAATGAATACATGTGAGCGTATCATCCAATTAATAAAAGGTGTTGGTTTTTCCGAAAATAGACTATGCAAATTGATTATGTACACGCATGTAATATTAAAGGATATGTTGTATATACATATGTATATTAATCCTATCATAAACAAGATAATTATTAGGGAATACCACAATAAACACGAAAAGTATTCAAAAAAAATGCCGTCAGTTCCATCGATACTACTTTGTGGAGTGCCCATTCCACAGGACAACCATGCTATTATACACAATCGACTGGACGTATTGTATTTTATTTAATAATTGAATGCTTCGTGTATCGGAGATTCATGCATTTATTTTTTCCAATGAAAGACGATGGTAACTGGTCAGGGTCATTGTTTTTATGGCAAACAGTATGCTGTCGCAAATAAACATAATTCGACCTGCATGGCATTGAAAATAAAATCGTGGAATGCCAGAAGAATAGAAGAAGAAATAACAAAATGATCTTCATCAATACTTAATAATGCAAATATGTAACTGTAAATCGTAAATAATATACTGCAGATTTAAACCTTGTTTTTTCCGAGTTGTGTACCTATATTTATTGTTGAGTTAATGTTCTTCTTAACGTCAAAGTATTGTCCATAATTTATAATACGTATAATAGATGTTATGGATTCTATAATAAAATGTAATCTTTTAAATCATTTTATTCTCACAATAGAAATAAAAGCTATAGCAATTCATTATAAAAATAGTAATAGAAAAAATGAAATTCGTTTTTATATTATCGTTCGTTTTATCAGTTTACAAAAAATCATTCGTAAGATATAAAAGAGGTGCGGGCATTACTAATCCATTATTGGATTTGCGTTTAAACAATTTAACAAATGTAAGGAATGTAAGTAAATACACGTGTTAATTTAACCCTTTATTATTGACATACACGGAACTTATTTCATTATTTATTAATATCTACACTCTATACATTGATTTTAATCTTCATACTATTCTTCCAATAATTAATTTTATTTCAGCTAAAACAGTGATTTTTATGTCCATATTATGCTTTG
This sequence comes from Holotrichia oblita, assembly GCA_023690525.1. Lineage (NCBI taxonomy): Eukaryota > Metazoa > Arthropoda > Insecta > Coleoptera > Scarabaeidae > Holotrichia > Holotrichia oblita. The sequence continues at coordinate 146,899,659 of CM043017.1, read as the reverse complement.
AAAATGTCTTCTATCAGTACACGAATTTCGTATATGATTGCGGATAATTTGAAATCGTCTGGACGTACCATCTGCTTCAAATTAAATGCAAATTTAATCAATTTATGTGAAACATCGTGTACTTCTAGTAACAAAGGCCAACGCTTGAAAAGCAAAATCTGTAACCTCCAGACATAGTTGCAAAACGTAAATTTAAGATTTAAAAGTTACGCCCAAATCTTTAACCGAATTAGATCGTTGAAGTTGTGGGTCATTTAATTTTTTTTTTAGTATGCATGCATCATAAACCAATTAAAACACACTCATAAGCGTGCATAATCGGGCCTTTATCGCACGGCGTGCGTAAAAAGGTTGCTTGGTAACAGCCAATCCCGAGCGTTTAATAGTCCAGTGAAATGTCAGGAAATGTCAAATGACATATAAGTACATGTCATGTATTGAAATTATTGATTTGATTTCTTCTAATTAAAATTATTGTTGCATTTATACTAAAAAATATCGTATGACACTCGTGCATAATTAGCTTTTAAAGCACTCGTAACGTTAAAGCCACTCCGCTTCGCGTCGTGGCTTTAAACTCGTTACTCGTGCTTTAAAAGCTTGATTATGCACTAGTGTCATAATATACTATTTTGCAACTATAATGATATTACCTGACATTTGACTACTTCGAGCTGTCAATCCGGCAATTGTTCACAATCATCTCTAGAGCGGATGCAGGAATAAATTTGTAACCGTCTGCAAACAATACGATTTTGCAGTCAAGATAATCATTTACAAAAAACAAGAAAGGTAGCGTTCCCAGATTAGTTCGTTGAGGAAAACTTGATGGACAGAAGGAGTTGGACTTATGATTCAAATATGACACAAGATGCTTTCTATTTTAAAGATATAAGAATAATCTGAGTGAAAATCCTATTTTTCTTAGTTCTAGTTTATAAAATTTTTAGTCATGATCGATTCAGTCGAATGTTCAAGAAATCAATTGTACAGCTTATTCACCATTCTTTTGATTTTTGTACGAAGCTCCTCATATTTCTTTAAATCTGTTGCGTATTCTAATTTTAGCGTTTAACAAGATAGAAATAGATCAATTTTTTCGTAACTTTGTTGGTAATGTGGTACAGAAATACAATTTTGTTTTGAGAAGTTATATAATGTAGACAAGATTGGCATGTCTGTGTACTGGGCCCAAGATAAAAAGTAAAAGATTAAGGGCCCAACGCATAAAACAGTTCGGGATATCGTCATGGGAACAAAACAAAAACGTGACAGTCATTTGTTGCATGAGTTTTATTCTCTCTCTATTTATATTTCCAATAAAAAGACTTGGAAAGAAATGGTCCCAGAGGGGCAGTTTAGATTAAAAAGGATGGAGCCATGAAGAACTATGGTAAACTTGTCTCTACACACATTAGAGCCTTGAGATAGAACTTCTTTGGCCCTTTAAAATATGCCTGTCAAAATATGCAATTGTAATAAAAAACTTCCTTGACACTTTTAATTTAGGCTATTGTGATGGGGACCATTCATAAAGAAATTTCAGGTTTTCAGTGCTACTTCTAAATAAATTTAACGAGGACAGCTTTAATCAAGTAGAAAATATAATAAATTACGAAGAACTTGACTGTGAAGATGTATTACAAAATAGGATTTGCATCACACCTATCAAACAAGCTACTGCTATAAAGTAGGCAAATTTTAATCAGTATTCAACATCTTGTCATGAATTTCAACGAAAGCAGAAGCAAAGCAACTTCAAGCAAAACCAGACTTAAAAAGAAAATTTTTGTTGAATCGGGTAAAGAAGCAGATAAAAACAATATCAGTGAATAAGACTTCACTGCAATATCTATGCCGAGTTCGACAAAAGTAGAGAATATTGGTACAAATGTGTAGCATTGGGCGCACAAAGAATGCTCTGATTAGTACAGCCCAAAAAATCACGTATACGACTGTTGTACAGTAGGAGAAAAAAGTTTCCTGACAGTGTATGTAAAAAGGAAAGTCCAGTACGGTTTCAGTAAGAAGCCTTCTTCTTTTGTACACTTGCAGAATACTGTGCTGTACATATCGCCAGCATTTTTGTGTTTTCTTTGTACCTATATTTAAATAAAGACAAACTAGTTTGTCAATATGACTGAGGGGTATTAAAAAATATAAACGTCATCTTTAAACCGCATTTTTATCTGTATAAAAACATTCTATTATTTTATTATAAATATATATTCATAATTCAAACTTTGCATGTCAGTCATAACTAACATATTGGTAGAAAATCGCAGAACACAACCACTGTTTTACTTAAGCATATTTAAAATTCTGAAAAATCTACATCCTTAAACCTGTTCTCCAAACACGCTGTTAAACTCTCCGATAAACTCTTCGCTAAAAATATCCCGTGCAGCATCTTCTGCGGTTTCTCGGTAACTATCCGGGGTTTCTATAAATCCACGACACCTATTTTCTTTTATCATCTTAAGAATTTCCCATTCACTGTCCGAAGTAAAATTACACCTTCGAACATCCAAATGCACCAACGACTTGTTGTATTCAAGTCCTTTTAGTATTGCTTGACCAACTTCCTAAAAAGATGTGTTATTCCATATTTATGTAAACAAATATATACATAAGGAAATAAATAAGGAGAATGAATCATTAAATAATAGTTTTTTATAGATGTAAAAGATAGCGATAGATCACGTAAATCATCAGTTACATTAATTAAGCAACTCATAAATATTCTCGCAATATCTGCGGTGTATCTAACGCATTTACCACTAATATGGAAATTCCTAGTAAATAATATTTGTCCCTCAATAGAAATTATAACATGTTTAAATGTATGTACATACACGATCAGTGACTAACTATTTTTAAAATTTCACAAGCGGATGCAGTGTTTCCAATAAACAATGAACTATACTAGACATTCCCATAGCCAGCAGGTATACACCTTTTAACAACTGGTTGACATTCATACCTATAGAGATGTGTAAAAATTGTGTCTATACGTATCGTGGAAGATGTGATATTTCAAAGTCGATGTTATACGTATTGTATCTAATGAAAAGTATATAGACACACGATAAATTATATTGAAGTTACATCGAAAATATTCTAAATTTGTGAGAGGTACTTGTGGTAAAATTTTACATACTAGCAATATACAGGATGTCTCAGCGAGACCGTTCATTAGAAGTTTATGGCGTTCTGGCTAAAATATAAATTTGATAATTTAGAATTATATAGACACATCGAAAAAAATCATAATTAGAGTAGGCTATGTGAATGGATTGTTACTTTAGCCACTTTCACATGATGACATTTATTCCTTGACATTTAATTTGAGGTTATAAACTTTGGTTATAATAAAACATTTAAAATGTCAAATAATAAATGTCATTATGTGGTAGTGGCTAAAGCAACGATCAAAAACATTTACATAGCCTACACTAAATATGTTTTTTTTCGATGGCACGTTATATAGTCAATTATGTTCTCTTCAATGAAAATACTATTAGATTTGTAGCGCTTCCGGTTATACCGGAAGTCGCCATCTACTTTATTATTTTTAATGGAACACCCTGTATATTTTTACACATTTGGATTCACCTATTTTTAAGCTTTATGAATATCTTTACTTTTTGCAATTTGATTCGGGCATTTTGTAGATATTCGATTTTTTCTTAAAAAATTTGCTTTTGCAGACATTTATTCAAAAAATCAGAGAACACTCGATTTTTCGGATATCAATTTAAAATTCATAATATACTTAAACAACATGTTGCAGTATATTTTAGCGTCGAGAACGGCTGTCTACATTGCGTGGTTACTTTAGTATAGCACGTTAACTCTTCGAAATTTCAAGAACAATAACTTCATTTTTTCAAATGGCACACCCCACATTTTATTACTTAATCGTCTTGGGCGTCCAATTCTACATCTTTTATGTCCCACATGTACTCTACCTAAAATTAATAGTTTAGGAGATAATTATATTTTTTTAAAAATACGCACATAACTCATCGATACTTATCCAGTGTGCCATGGAAAATAAACGTCTCAAAGATTTATTGTCAAAGTCTAACGTCAAAATCACACTTCGTCGTTTGATGCTTGTGAATTAATAATTACGGGTTAAATATTCCATTACATTATTGTAATAAGGAGTTAAAATGGATAACAATAACGAAAACAATATTTACACCTTAATATTTGAAAACAGGTGAGTAAGGCGGTTAGAAATTGGCCTGTAAGATCTCCAGATATAACTCCTGTGGACTTTTTCCTTTGAGGATCATGTGTGCGAGCAGCATTCGACAAACTCTCTTCTCAAGATCTACAAAGAGCAAGGCTTGAGGGCGTTTCTTCATGTTTAATACTGTGCTTGAATTCGGACGGCCACTATTTCGAACAATTATTATAATTTCTTTCTAGCTTTTCACACCCATTTCTTAAATAATAAATTAAGAATTTCTTAATTTGTGTAAACATTGTTTTCGTTATTGTTATCCATTTAAACTCTTCATAGTAATACTGTAAAGGCATTTAACGGATAATCATTAACTGACAAGCATCAAACGACGAAGAGTGATTTTGAGGTTAGACCTTGACAATAAATCTTTGAGAACGTTTACTTTCCATGGCACACTGGATAAGTATCGATGACATATGTGTGCAAGTTTTCAAAAAATCTAATTACTTCCTAAAGTATCAATTTTAGGTATAGGACATGTGGGACATAAAACATGTAGAATTGGACCCCGAAGACCACTAAGTAATAAAATATGGAGGGTGCCATTTGAAAAAATGAAGTTATGGTTCTTCCAAACTTCGAAGAGTTAACGTGCCATAGTAAAGTAACCACGCAATGTAGACAGCTGTCCTCGGGGCTAAAATATACTCCAACATGTTGTTTAAGTATATTATGAATTTTAAATTGATATACGAAAAATCAAGTGTCCGAATATCTGTTATAGCAAATTTTTTCAGAAAAAATCGAATAACTAGAAAACGTCCCAATCAAATTGCAAAAAGTAAAGATATTCATAAAGCTTAAAAATAGGGGAATCCAAATATGTAAAAATATACAGGGTGATCCATTAAAAATAATAAAGTAGATAATATTTTCATTGAACAGAACATAATCGACTATATATAATTATAAATTTTCAAATTTATATTTTGACTAGAAGTTCTAATGAACGGTCTCGTTGAGACACTCTGTATGTATTGACAAACTTTCTGTTTACAATTGGAAACGATCGTAAATTCATTGCAGACGACAATTACCAAGGCCGCTCAATAACAGGAATTACCAAAATAAAAAACATTGAAAAAATGCGTGAATTGAGTTCAAAAACAACTTCATTTCACATAATCAGTATTATAAGACATTGACATTTGGACATACACACGCAAGTGTACAGGATTTCTCAAAATACAGTGTGTCTCATGACGAGCATACGCGAAAAGTATCTGAAGCACGATTTGTACAACAAATTTGAAATTTTGAGTATCTAAATTTTCGTAAAGCGTGTTTTAGCTAAAATATTAGTTAACTTCCGGTTATACCGGAAATGAGCACCAACTTCATTATTTTAAATAAAATACCCCAGTTTTCATGACAAATTTTGAGTTCCCCGTTAATTTTTATTTGAACTTTATTTAGCATTTGATATGCCTAAAATGTATCGTTAATGAAATATTCTTGTTTTTTTAAAAAAGTTGACAGCTGCAATGTTCCCGAGATCAATTCTAGCAAATGGTAAAGACTAGAAGTCTAATTCCGCTGACATGTAAAAGAATAAGGTGATATACAGGCTCATTCACGAAACTAGTTCATTAGAACTTTTAGATGTTCTTGAAATTCAACATTTCTGAAAACTTGTAATTATCACTATTATCATCTGAACTCATCAGCAAAATTAAAATTTTGAAAGATATAACAAAAAAGCCAATTACTTTTAAATACCAAAAACTCTAACACTGTCTTTCCTGAAAACAGAGACTCTCTCAAATTCAATTCTTCATGTGTTAATTTATATATTGTTAGTGTATAAACTATAAATTATTACAAACAAATCTAGCATTATAATTAGAATTGAAAGCTAACAAAATTTGTCGTTTTTATTGCAAAATGTCCAGGATATTCAAATAAAAAAATTTAACAAAAATGCAACACTAACCTCACCAAGTCTATTGTTACTGATATCCAATTCTTTCAGTGTAGTATTATTCTGAATAGTTTGTTGTATTTCCGAATTTTCTTCCGTCAAACCACATCCAGCTACTATTAAACTTCGTAAATGGCTTCCGCTATTGACCAAAACTTTATTCAAATATTCTCCTCCTTTTGATCGTATCATGTTTAAACGTAGATTCAAAGTGATTAATTTACAATTTAGAAATAAGACGTATGCCAAACTCTTCGCACCATTAGGTCCTTGAAAAATAAAATGTTCCTATCAAAACTTTTTTGAATTTTGAATCTAACTTATGTTTAAGTTATAAAACAACTTCGACATTTTCTACTGGTGAGTATGAAGAAGAACCGAATGCATATTGTACAATTTCTATCCCTGCTTTGATAACGCGTAGAAAATTGTAAAACGCTACGATTGCAAAAAATATGATCACGTCCATGTTTAATATACAGCAAGAAACGTCAACTAACTGTCAACTGTTGCCGAACAAACGATAGCTTCTACGAGTATAATAGGTACTTACATACCTATTGTATAGCTTTCTGTGAATTTAATCGATTATTAAGTAGATTATAAACAATAAAACTTAATAAAACGGTACCAGGGGATGTGCATGCATTCAGAGTGTATTTATTTACATGCGGTTTTTGAGTAGAATAATGTTTCTTATTACTAAAAAGTAATAAACATTTGATAAAAATTAATACTGCAACAGATATTCAAGGGTTAAATTATTTGAAATATTTAAAAATTGTGAGTCATCGCAAAACGCCGTGACGTAGAAAGGGAGTAAATATTCGCCAAACTGTCGCATAACCATCACCAACCATCACATATAACATAACCAAATACATATAACAAACCTATTGACAGTCCATTGCAAGTTGATTAAACGCTAGTTCATAGCTCTCCGTTCGTACGTCTGCGTTGATACGTTGACCAATTGCTGCACGTTATTTGTGCGCGCTTCACCGTCTATCCGCTGACGGATAAAGTTGGTTGAAGTTGAACTTTGTCCGTTAACTTTTGAAAATTGGTATGTGAACATAGTACAAACGCAAAGCTATGAACCGCTAGAGGATTTTTATCCGTTAAACGTATCAACCCCAATCAACCCAAACCTGCGAACGGAGAGACATGAACTAGCCTTAAGAGGCCCGGCATTGCCCGGCTACTACCGTTTGACAGCTGGCGATGTTGCCATACCTAACTTGTTTCATAATAAAATATATTTATAATTTATTTAAAATGTATTATAATATTGAGCTTCATACACACATGTGTAGACGTGTTTTGAATGCTCACATCAAATTTCTGTAATGAAATCTAAAAGTTAATCGAGTAATCTCTATTCTCCTATCAAGGTAAACGGGAATAGAGATTGTGACGTTAATATGGAATATTAATAGACAAAATTGTATATGTAGATATAAAACATTTGTGGAAATATGTGTATGAAGCCCAATTTTCAAATTTCATTAAAATAAAATCAAGCAAACGATTTATAGAATTATGTTGATATGGCACCGCTGTAAAATAATCAGCTGGTAGACGACCCTATGAAAAGTGAGTTTACTGCCAATCTACGTCACAGACGGCAGCCATATTGAACACTACGTTTTCGCGCCGCTAATAATAATTTGAATTTATATATTTTGTATTTCTTAAACTTCTTGTTATTTCAGTAAAATAATATTATTTATGCATTATAGCTGAATAATCCAAGTTAACCTATAAATTTCAAAGGGCAAATAAAATTACACTTACCTATAAAATTGTTAATTAAAATTAAACTTTTTAAATTTTTATGTTCCTCTACAAATTTACTAATAGCCATTGTACCATGATCAGCAACTTTACAATGTGAAATTTCTAATTCTCTTAGACATTCATTTCTAGCTAACGCCTTGAGAAGCATCTTAATTTTGACGCAATTTATATCAGAATTTAGGATCCTTAGATAAGAAAAATAAATATTACAACAATAAATAATTTCCGCGTGTAGTTTTGCTTACCTTAATACCTGTAGTTTAGTTTGTTCTAATCCCTTAGCTAAATTTTTTATATCTGTCATTGTAGTATTAAAAATATGCCATGAAAATTTCTCCCCAACATAAGTCTAATAAAAAAAATAATGAAGAACATAGATATAAGTAGTTATTCTATTATCCTAAAGTGGATCTTTACCTGTTTAAAGCATAAAGATAACTCTGTAAGCTTATTAAGATCACTTAAAATTGCATTGAGGGGTATATGATCTGGCACATCGGTTTTAGTCGGGGCTCTCACCTCAGATAATGTTAAACTAGTTATATAGTTCCTGCATAAAGAAATAATTTCTTTAATCTGAAAAAAAGTTTTTATTTTTAGGATTTAACCTAATAAATAAAAAACCTTTTCTGGATTGTAGTTTTCAGGTTCCAAATTTTCCAAATATTCTTTTATATGCATCTCCAAATACAATTCCTTCCAAGATTTTAATCTAATTTCATTTTTATTTGCTCTACAACTTACAGTAGCAGAGGACAGATTACTTTTAATTGATTCCCGCGAATTGGCGCTTGTTGATTTATGATTGTTAGATTCCTCTAACGATTTATTACTTTCTGTACGATTATTTAAAGTCAACGAAGATGAAAAATCCACTACTTCCTTTTTATCCTGCGTTAAATTTTCAATTTCTGAAAAATTTCTCCCGACAGGTGGTTTTTGAGGCCATCGATTTTGATAGCAACGCAACCAATAACAATCATATGCAATATTGGTAACCGTTAAAGCTAAAGGTAAATCTGTTGGTAAAATATCTAATAAAGATAAAATGTCGGTAAGCAATGATAACTCATTGATTAGTGGTTTTTCTAAAATTAATAAAATGTGATATTTCATATATAATCTGTTAAATTTATAATATCTACTTACCTGCCCAATTGTCGCAGATTGCTTGGATGCACCATTCTTTTAAAGATTTGGGAATACAACTGCTCCATTGATTCAAATTTATACATAATATTCTTTTGGTTGGTTTAAATTCTACATCCGATATGTGATAAACTTTAATATTATTTTTGCTTATATTATTCGGAAAGTTCATACTTTTATTGCGAATGGTATTTTATTAAATCAATATGTTCCAAATTTTAAGCGTGTATATTTGGTTATCTAATTTTAGGAGTACGCAACCATGAGCAGGGTTGTGTAAAATCAGTACATACGACAAAAAAGTAAGGGCATGTAAAAAGTACGTTTTTGAAGCTTTAACAAAAACTTTGAACAGTCTTCTTTCATTATTTGAGTGAAGAAGCATTCTCCTGCGATTATATTACTTGAACACGATTTTATCTTACTCCAAATGCCAAAACCCAGTAAGCTTACATACGAAAAACGTGTGAAAATCCAAGTTTTACATAAATAAGGGAAGTCTCAAGTGGAAATATCTAAATTGGTAGCGTTCGCGGTGTGCCGTGCATTTTGCACTCAAAAAGTTTAATGAGACCGGTGCGCACTTTAATAAACCGAAATCAGACAGGAAACGAGACTTCTGATCGCCAGGACCGAAAACTTATTCGTGAATAATTTAAAAATCTAAGAAAAATTTCGTCTGAACTCATGCAGCTCTGTTGGAGGAGGTTGGAAAACTCATTAGCGCTCACACTGCGAGAAGACTGGGCCTAAGAGATTGTAAAGTCAGGAAGAAGCCGTGGCTCACGGACAAAATAAATAGCTTACAATGGGCGCTGCGATACCGACACTTTTCGGAGCAAGATTGGACATAAATAAATAAATATAATCTTTATTGAGATTATGAAAATACATTGCGGTACTTATAAAAGTCAAACGTCAGCTAAAACAAGAAAAAATTGGAAAAGCCGCAAGACAAGTGCGCTTTAACATTTTAAGACATCGTCCAGATTATACGGTTCCAAATCGCAAAGAAAATTAAAAAGCTTAGTCCTGAATAAACCTAAGGAGGTAAGAGGCCCGCCCCTAGCTGTTTGAACGCCCGCGTGCAATACCGATTAGGCCGCCCCTTGTACAATTGTATATATAGACATGCAAATTATGACAATGTTTTGTTTTCCTGTCGATATGTTTTTGTCGCCGATGCCGCCACCTTGAAAATGCTGTCCTTCCGCTCTTGTACAATTGTAGACATGCAAATTATGACAATGTTTTGTTTTAATTTCGATACTTATGATTTTGTCGCCGATGCCGCTCCCTTGAAAATGCCGCCCTTGTGCGCTGCACGCCTTGCACGTCCGCACGCAGCGGCCCTGGTAAGAGATCTTAACTCAGTAGGAAGTGCATTAAACAATTTTACACATGTATAGGAAAGATTATTTTCAGTAAGGGATAGATGTGTTTTGGGTAGCAATAGTTAGATCTATAGCGAGTATAATGTTCATGAGTAAAGGCATGTTGAAATAAATGCTTATTTTTAGACATATATAACGCAACGACTGTTAAAAATCGACAACGCTTAAAAAGACCTTTGCAGGACTCGTTATATTTTAGGCGCAACATAGCTCTTAATATCTTTTCTGCATTACAAAAACTACAAGAAATATGTAATGTAGTTAGATGAATCAAACTTTGAGGCAAGTCTTTTTTTTACATACAATAAACTATCAAAAATACAGTGATGAGTGATCTTACTTGCTTCAACCATTTTTTAAAACTATTAACCAATTTTTAAAATCATACATTTTGCTATCTTTACCGGTATTTGAAACCACCGAAGAATACCACCCTGATTGTGGTTCCCTCGGTTAAACAGCGAGGGAAAGCATGGCTGCCGCTGGTGTCGGCGAAATGTTTGTTTGTGAAGTACATTATTCACGTGTTAGTCTGTGCTGCTGTCTTTATTAACACGCATTTTTGGTAACACCTATTTGGATGATGTCCAATTCTAACAAGACAATGTCCCTTCTCACAAATCACCGACCACAATTCATTGGTTTCGTGACATTATTTTGTTGTACTGGCCTGCCTAGTCTCCAGATCTGACTTCCATTGAATACTATTCTAAAGCGCAGTGTCAGGGAGCACAGCATTACATCTAAACTAGGCCTTAAAAATGCGCTAGTTCGAACATAGATACGGAACAGCGTGGAAAACTTCGCAGCATGCCTCAAAGAATTGCTGCGATCATAAAAACAAACAGTGGCCCTGCAAAATTTTGATGATTGATTAACCAATACACATATTAAAAACGGAAAAACTGTTTGTAATTTGTTCCTACACAGGTTAAATTAAAAAATTATAGATTGCCTAACGCTTTTGGCCATGGCTGTATAAATGTGCAAGAAAAAGTCATTTCCTGGAAGATTCATTGTAGTTTTTTATGTGCACTGTCTTTTTTTCTAAAATAAATATTCTAGGTGTATTTACTGAGATACCCCAAGATAAGATTGCATATGACATGCATGAGTGGAATATGGAAAAATTTACAATTGAGTTTTGAAGATAATATATTTATATAATCCTTCCTGTTAAGCAGATAAAACATCGATATCACCAAACACCTCAACTTTGATTAATTACTCAAAGTTGTTGTGTTTGGTGATACCGATGTTTTATCTGTTTATTACGAGCCCACAGTCCTTGAAATCACTCTTCCTGTTAAGGTTACGTGGCCAGAAATTCTCTCTATATAATAATAATGTTTAATGTCCAAGGGAAAAGCCTATTACAGGGCACATAAAAGAATACATACATTTAATTCATAAAAATATAAAACAAAAAATGAAATAAATACAAAACATACATCTAAGATAATTGGCTGATTGAATTATAGAAGATATCTTCACAGCGCAAATCAGCAGCTCGACTCATGGTAGTTAGGGGCGAACTCTGCAGCATGCTGGTTCTAGGAAAGGGCAAGGCAAAAGTAGGAAAGGAACGGGAAGGTGCACGAGGAACACAAAAATTAATGCAGGAGAGTAAATGAGTCGATGGTACCATGGCAAAAGCTTCCACATAAATCTTTGCTCTGTGAATCTCACGACGGTGTTCCAGCGATTGCACACCGTCTCAGTCCAGCAGTTCACCATAATTTATATTGCGATCCGGATGATTGCCATCAATTTGATAGGATAGGTATTTTAAAAAACGACCTTGTACCTTTTCAATTGGTTAATTGAAGGTAAATATAATGAGGGGACCAAACAACTGATGCATATTCAAGCTTACTACAATAAAGCTAAAAAACAATGTTTTGAAAAGAGACGGATTATTAAATAATTTACACGTCCTTAAGACAAAACTCAACGATTTGGAGGCGGAAATGCAGAGATCAGCTATATGAGGTGCAAAACTTAAACGAGAATCAAATAAGACACCGAGGTCTTTCACTTTATCAAGCTTCATAAATAAGCATCGAGTCATATATGGAATAGTTGGAATCAATATAGTTTACTTTCTTTGTATATGAAACAACACAGCATTTGTTGATATTCAGCTTTAGTTTAAAGTCAACACACCATTGGGCAATTATATTTAAGTTATTCTGTAGAAGCAGTACATCATTCCAAGATTCAATGGGTAGATAGATTTTAATATCATCTGCATACGCGAGGCCATTGCAAGGCGAACAAGTAAATAAGTCATTGATGAAGAGAACAAATAGAAGTGACCCCAAGTGTGAACCTTGGGGAACACCTGATGACGGAATAAACTCGGACGCCTTGTATCCGTTGTAAAAAGCATAATGTATTCTATCGGTCGAGTACGACTTCAGAAGTAGTAACAACGATGAGCTCAATCCAAAAATAGACAATTTTTTAAGTAAAATTGCGTGATCTATAATGTCAAATGCACTATACCATCAGTATATATGACATCTACCTGGCTCTGTGCATCAATTCGCTCGCTATATACAATGGCATTTTTTTTAAATTTCGATGCAACATTTAAAAGTTACAAAAATAAGCGACTAAAAAAATTATATTAGCAACTGTTACCTACATATTTATAATTTACAAGTATGAAAATGTATTACTACTGCGTGTGTACATCGTCTTTATATGGGATGTTTTTCAACACGCTGCTAGAAGTAAAATCTAAATTCCTTAACTACAAGTTCAGCATTAGTGGTACAATAGTAGTCTTTTAAATGTACCTACATGAACTGTATATGACACAGACAATCTTTGTATGCATTCCAGGACAATAAAACCCGTAGATTTTGAGTAAGGTCTTATTCTTTCGCGCACTGGTAGGATACTTTTTCCTCCTACTGTTCCAATTAAAACTAAACTTCAGATTACTCCTCATTACAAAAATGATCGAGCTAAGAAAGTTTTTGCGCCTGGTAAGAATGATTTAATTCAAGAAACTTGTCATTAAAATCTTGTTCAGTTTTTAGAAAAAATTGGCTTTAAATTAGGCGGCTAGTATTTCAGTCGTTTTTATGTACTTTATTATCTAAGAAATAAATGAATAATTTCTTAAGTAATAATGTACGGATAGCTAGGAAAATAATCTCACGACTACAATTATATTACTTTTTTTTATTGGAATATAAACACAAAACTCAGTTTAAATTATCTTTAGTGTACAATCTAAACTGTGTTTGAAATTACTTTTTCGCTGCAGCTTTTCTCATTTTTTTGGCAGTTTTAGGCTTTCCGCCCTTCACCTTGGTTAGCATTTCTTTCCTTCTCTTCAAAAGTTTTGAAGTTTTAACAACTGCGCTATCATCGGGCAATGTAATCTAAAACATAATGAAAAATAAATAAGTTAATTTACTACACTAAAACATCCACACTTACACCTCGTTTCTTGGCTAATTCTTCATCTCTAGCCAATTTACGTTTTCGAGTCGCCAGTATAGCTTGTCTCTTGAGTACAGCAGCATATGGATTTAATTTAAGCATTGCTTTAGTGTTGGTGAGTGGATTGAGACGATGTACACGACGTACAACCTTCTTTCTGTAAGATAAAATAAAGAGAATGAGAACCTGAACAAAATCCTTATCTAAATTATTAATTTCAAAGCAAGTTATCAGGTGTCAACAAGTAATCACGGTAGACATCATCGTCCAGTGCTCTAAATTTGTTTCATCATAAAGAATCAATTTAGTTTCTAGAATAATTAATGACAATATATAAACTTACTGTGGAGCACGGAGAACTTTCTTAATTTCTTCTGACTTAAGCAAACGCGACAAATCTGTATTAGACATCTTGGGTTGTGGCAAATTGTATCCTTTCTTCTCAGTAGACGGTGTCTTCCAGCTTCCGAACAGTTTGTCCAACCTTTGGAAGGCAGATTCTGTCCAAATAACAAAACGTCCTACATGACCACCAGGTGCCAATTTTAAGAGATTTAGTTTATCGATGTTGATTAAATCAATGCCGGGGATGTTACGGAAAGCACGGCGTAAACCCTGGTCCTTATGGTAAACGATTAGAGGTCCTCGACGTTGGATACGTCTCCTATTACGCATCTTACCCTTACCAGCACGGAATCGTTGTGATTTGTAAACCTAATAGGGAGTGAGAAAAATATTTTTTCAATATAATGAATGTCAAATTGAAAGGTATTAAAATGTGTATTAAAATTATCAGTGATTTGAGGGTAAGATCATTAAAACTCATAAACACGGACCAAATCAATTTCATCATGACAACTACCTATTTATCCATCTGTTATGTTGATTAAAAACTAATAAATACCTAATCCTATTGTACCTTTTCGATGTCAGCCCATGCCTTAATCCGACGTAAGAAAATGACAGCTTGTTTAGTCTTAGTAAGCTCTTGCACTTTATCTGAAACTACCATTGGCAATTCAGGAATTTGTTCAACGACGTGGCCTTTGCTCATTACTAAGGCTGGTACTCCGGTGGCAGCTACAGCTGAAGCTAGAGCATAACGGCGTTGATTGATGTTCACGCGTCTATGCCAGCGTCTCCATGGCTTGGTTGGTGCAAACATGCGACCACCGCGACACATGTTACCAAAGGCACCTTGACCAGAGCGGTGAGTACCACCACCACGAACACGGGGTATACGAGCAACGGCACGGCCGGTACCCCATGATTCAGCAGATGTTTGATGACCTAAAAGGAATTAAACTGTAAATAAATTAATATGCTCTATTTTTTAGAGTAATAGTACAAGTGTATATTGAAAAAAGATTATATCAGATATGTCGAATATTTTTATAAGTCATTGGTTATCAGAAACACGGACCATATTCGATTCATCATGAAGAATAAGAACCGGATGTTTGTGAAAGTTTGTTACAAAATAAAATGCAAAAAGTTTGATAGAATTATGCAAAATTTAATTTATTCATCCTTGAGATCTTCAATGTACGTATATTAAAATTTTGTTGTGAATCGTAAGAAAATTAATTCAACAAGTTTCAATACAAATTACAGCATAATTTTAGGAATGAAAGAAAGTATGTGGGACGAGATGCAACATTACCTATTTCTAAATGCATAATAACTCAATAGATTTCTTATTTAACAAGTAGACGTGTGTCATAATTCAATTGTCGTGTCGAACTAATCAGTTTGTGTCGTGTGTTTACGAATAATTTTGTGAAGTCATGCCAAAACAAAGGATCGCACATATATTTGCAAAACCAATCCCAATTTCTTTTGTTATATATGCGGAAAATATACTACAAAGAATCAACGTGTGAAAATCAATGAAACTGTGAAAACATCATATAAAGAATATTTTGGATTTGATATAAAGAATCAAGGTAAATCTTAGAATCCTCAAATGTGTTGTAATACATGCAAGATTAATTTATCGAAATGGAAAAACGAATGATTGAAAAACTTACTTTTTGTACAACCTGTCATATGGAAAGAGCAAAATGATCATGTGGAAGACTGCTATTTCTGCTTAACCAAGATTAGTGGCTTTTCTGCGAAGAACAAACACCAAATGGAACCAATGGCAGTTTATGAAACATGCATCATCATCAAATTTGCCTGTTGAAATTGATACTTGCGCAGAAAACAGTACCCTATTTGAGTCATCTTTTTATTCTGAAAGTAATACAGACTATGACTTAGGAGAACCACATTTAATTAAACAACCTGAACTCAACGATTTGGTTTGAGATTTAGGACTTTCTAAACGACAATCTGAAATTTTGGGATCACGCTCAAGTCAGTGGAATTTGTTAGCATCTGAGACAAGAACAAGTGTCTTTAGAGATCGAAGTCTAACACTACATTTTAAATCAGCAGATAATGTCTGTTATTGTACAGATGTCGATCAATTACTTCGCGATTTAAATTGCGATCACATTCAGAGTGCATTATTTATTCATAGACTCCTCTCAGTTGAGTTTAAGGGGTGTGCTTTTGCATAACGGGGATGTTTTTCGCTCCGATCCAATTAAAGAAAATATTGGAACTGATCAAATTATTATAACATGTATCATTACGTTAAGAAACAATGGCTTTTTTAAGAGATCAGTATGTGCCAGGTACAAATAATGTGAAGCACAAACCTCTTGTCGATCCCAAAAAAGTGCTGATACCTCCTTTACATATACAACCGAGGCTAATAAAGAACTTTGTTAAAAGTTTAAACAAAGAAAGTGCAGCTTTTCTATACTTAAAAGAAAAATTTTCTTATATGACAGATGCCAAGCTTAAGGAGGGAATCTTCATAGGACCTCAAATTAGAAAACTACTTGCAATCTGAGAATTTGATTCAAAAGAATTTAACCGAACTTGCAGTGTGAACTTTCTTCAAAGAAGGGTTTTTGGGTAATAAAAAAACTCAGACAATTATCAAGATTTGCTACAAATTTTTTGGAAAATTACCGAAAAGCTGGGTGTCGAATGTCTTAAAAAATGCATTTTCTTCATTGTCATCATAGATAGATTCCCGAAAATCGAGGGGCTGTCAGAGATGAACAGGGAGAGAGGTTCCATCAGGACATTAAAACCATGGAACAGAGATACCAGGGTAGATGGGACCCACAAATGATGGGTGACTACTGTTGGTTCCTTAGAAATAGACTCCACATTTGAATATTAGCGAAAATGTCATAGACAACGTTTTACAATTTAACTATAAAGTATTTATAGTTTTCTTTCAAAGTGTTATAAATAAAATTTCATCGAATTATTATCCACTTTATTATTTTTGTAATTGGTAATTATTTGAAAATACTAAAAATTAAGAAATTTTAGTGTTATTAAATTAAAATTAAAATAATTAGGAAAGGAAATGATTTACTCTAATGAATCTTTAATCACGAGAATTGTATTGAGAAAATAATTTTTGGGCCATAAGCTTGTAACCCGAAATACTACATTTACAATAGAATTTATTGAAAATGTATTTGCTAGAGATAAAGAATTCATTAACTTTCTATTTCTAGGTTATGTCCCAGAAGTTTTCTATATTCGTTTATTCAACGGAATTTTTGTCATTTTAACTAGTTGGAATAAAAATTATTTGAAAAGGGAAAACGTAAAACATTTCTAATTGACCAAAAAATTGCAATAGAGACTTTATTTCACAAACTTTTCTCATCGGGATATAGCAAGGAGACAATGTGTTCTCGATTTTTAAATATTTATTATAGTTTTGGATAGGATACTTTCTTGATGGATGAAACTGTCAAAACATTTATGACTTATTAGAAGAAGTAGTAATTTAATTGAGATATAAGAAAAGTTTCACAGTTCTTAAATTAACACGTATATTGTTTAAAAAAAATGGTATTTGCAACAGACAGCAAACTCAATAAATGAGATCGTAAAATTGTTATGAAATTTTGAAATTGAAGCCAACATAAACATTATCGGAGAGAAATTAAATCACGGTTTTTCAGAAGCAAAAATTTACAGTGACAAAACCGAATGCTAGGAAAGTAAATTGACTGACAAAATGAAGAATGCGAGGTTACAGTGTTAAAAGATACATTTAAACGTTTGAAATTGACTGGATACAAAAGCTTTATCATTATTAATATATATTCCATGATTAAAAAATTTTTGACACAATCTTGGTAATTGGTGGAATTTAGAGTAAAAATTTATTTTTTCAAAGGTTGTGTTCAGTGACGAGTCACCGGCTAGAGGCGGTCACAGAACAGGCACGTTTCAACAATTATAGGATCAGAACAGATTAGAAATGATCATAATTTCATGTTTAAATATCCGATACAAGAATCAAAATATTAAAAACATCCTAAAAGTGTAATAATTAAGAATATAAATAGTCAAGAATGTGTGTAAAGGAACACGTTTATTTTGTTACTAGAACTTTCATCAAATTAATATAAAGCTGTAGAATATTTTGATTCCATATTTCACTTCTATTGGGTTCCCAATTATAATAAATTTGTGTAAGGAGGGGCTTTTACCACAGGGCCAAATTATATAAAACTTTATTTTTAGATCAAGCGAATTTGAATGGTCTTGCCATATAAAAGGAAGTATCTTATTTATGTTTACCAACCTCCACCCGATTGAAAATGCGTTTACTAAAACGGATTGTTTATTCAAATTGGAATTCAACATTGGACATACTAATTTAAAATGAATGGATAATACCTGGAGAAATTTCGAGATTTACAAGACGTCGCAACATCATGTATCCAAATATATGCCGAAAAGAATTTAATTAAGGCGAAGGGTGTACTGAATAAACATAAAATAAAACTCTTTTTATAGCGTAATTAATGTATATTACTAATGTAAATAATGACTGTTCATCTGAGATGTTGTTATTTTGTTTAATTCATCATAATTAGTGAAATTGTATATGGTGGCATTTTAAATTGCGGTACTGTATTTATAGTTTTCTTTATAGGTTTCTATTTCAAGAGTAAAAATTAAAATATTTCGTGTAAATAGGAAATGATTCTCTTGAATGAATACAAACACTTTAATTATAATAGAATTGTAGGTTTATGAGAAAATTTCAATTTTGTGGGCCAGTATTATGGAGAGCTTTTACAATAAAGACCTAGAGCTTTTTTAACCCGGAATACATTTTTACAAAATACACTAATTTAGAGTGTTGAAAATGTATTATGCTAGAGATAAAGAATTGGCTAACTTTCAGTATGTTGATAGAAAATTAAAACTGCGGAAATTTATTCTGAAAGTATGTTAATTGACTTCAAAATGGCACCCCTTTTTCTTAAGAAATTGGTTTAAGATATTTTAAAAAATTTTTTTTATTAGGTTATGTTGCACAAATGATTTGACATTTAAATTAGAGAATTTTCACTTACTTGCGTTGCAGAATCACAGATTATTTGCATTTTTCGACAAATGTTTAATTAGTTGGAATATTAAAATTATTCCTTGATTTGTTGAATTTGAATGACATCTAGCAGAGGATTGACCAGAAAAGCATGGAAATTAACAACAGCAAAAGTAACGTTGCAGAATATTATCACAAATTTTTGGAATTTAAAATACAGATTTTTAAATATTTATTATAGTTTTGGATAAATACTTTAATAGCATGGACAAAACTGTCAAAACATTTATGACTTATTAGAAGAAGTAGTAATTTAATTGAGATATATTTCAAAATTTCACCAGTTCTTAAATTAACACGTCCATATTGTTTAAAATTAATACATGGTATGTTGCAACAGACATAAACTCAATAAATGAGATCGTAAAATTGTTCATGAAATTTTGAAATTGAAGTTCTATACATTATGGAGAAAGTAATCACGGTTTTTCAGAGGCAACGCTTTTCTTGTGACAAAACACTAATGCTAGGTTGAGTAACTGAGAGCTTACATTTATGGGATGCAGGGTTACACATGTTAAAAGATACATTTAAAGGTTTAGAAATTATACAATTTGTGGATACATACCAGCTTTATCACTAACACAATATGCTTGACGATGATTAAAGGAAATTTGTTGATGTACGAAGTTTACTACATCAGGCCTAATTGGTGCCTTAAAAACAGCAGGTAAGGCAATTGCCTTATTTTTCACTTCTTCTGATTTCTCATTGTACACGCTCACCAGTGGGCGTGCAGTCGACAAAGACTAAAACAAACACATATTTCAACAATTATATTCCATCAGACACCAGATTAGAAATGATCAGGTAATTTCATGTTTAATATATCCGATACAAGAATCGTAAAATATTAAACGAACATTCGTAAAAGTAACAATAATTAAGAATATAAATAGTAAGCAAGAATGTGTGTAAAGGAACACGTGGCCGGTAATACTAGCACTTTTATCAAATTAATACCTAGCTGTAGAATATTTTCAAATATGTACACATTTCACTTACTATTATCCCAATTATAATAAATTTTGTATAGCTAATGAAATAACTTACCATTTTGTCAAATTATATAAAACTATTCTATGGCATACACATCAAGCGCACGCAATGGTCGCCATATAAAAGGAAGTATCTTATTTATGTTTACCAACTGCTCCACCAGAGCGGTGTTTAAAAGTGAAATTTCCGTTTACTAATTTTAGGCGCTATATTCAAATTGTAATTGCATTACCAATAAAAAAAATAAAGAGTATATTTAACATGAATTGATATCTATACTTGTATTATATATTACAATTGATTTTAAAGTATGGTATAACTTTTCATTTAAAACATAATATATTAGGCATTATTGTAATGTTAGGCAATACAGATAACAATGGGCAAAGCTGGCTGCCTCCATTTATATTGCTTGTGACATAAATTGATAAACTGGCATTTTAAGTAAGCGACGTAATTAATTAATTATTATTCACTAATCAGAAAATTTATGATGATGATGATTGTGTGAAATTATGTAAGAATTGTACAATAACAAAATGTAGCAATTTTAGCGAAATGTCGCGAGCATTTTAAACGAAACTTCAAGGGTTATGGCCGTATACAGCTACTCGAAACATTTGAGAAGTAGCACTGGGCGATTGTAGTTAGGGGTCGATAACAAGCAGGTAGAAAGATTTGCAATAAATTATATATTCTATGATGATTGTAATACATCCTACATGATTATAATATGATTCGTATTTATTGATGAAATTCGCTCTGTTTGATATTATGTCTAGAACATTCTTACGCAGTGCAAGTTTAAAATATTTTTTTATATATAATATTACTATTGTATTTTTGATCTGATGAAGGAAAAACAATGTTTGCAAAACATTAAGAAATGATTAAAATTAAATATCAATTTAAAGAAATTTTTATTTCTGAATATATATTAATTTTTTAATAGGGCGAAATATATCTAAGGTAATTATCAGTTGATTTAGGAACATTTTATTGGACGAGACAATTGAAAACGTATTGCACGGCACCTGACTGGTTTTTATAAATTAAACATTTTCCAGGTACTTAACGGTTAACAATTAATTCTACATGAAGAAATTATATTGAATTTACTTCAGTAGTACAAATTGTTCTAACAAATAACTATTATTGGCTTTAAATTGTTATTAAATTAATATAACTGTCGTATTTATACAAACGTTTAAAGTTCTTAAGAATCCGGCAAAACAAACACCGACAAATATTATCATTAATCTTCTTTTATATAACCATAACGTGCATGTATAAACAACTATACTTCTTCATCAAATTTTGTATTGTTAATGTTAGTAAATTATAAGTACTATTTCAATTAAAACCGACATTTTAAATAAAATTTCACAAAAGGCTAAGAAATAATAGATATTGTAGTATTAGAAGTATATCTTGTTTAATTTGAGACTTCTTGTAAAAAGACGTTAATCACATAATATTTATATACGTTATTATCTATTATCGGCTGTTTCAATTAAAATATTGACCACATACTAATAAAATAATATTAAATTCTTTCCATAATTACATGTCCTAATCTGTAAGTTTATAATTTTTGTAATAATTGTTGTTAGATCAATATTTTCCCTGAGAAAAATGATGACATTTTCTCTTATTCAATTAATTTTAGTACGGTCTATCTTTGCTCAGTACATCATATTCATGTCAAATATATTCATAATTCTTTTCGCTTAGATTTCTTTTAAATAGTGTCTACCCTCCGGCCTGCGGCTATGCGGCTTATTACAGTTGCCCAGTTATATTTACCTGAATATTGCTCCAAGTAAGGAAAGCCTACAAGAGATACGTTTTATGGCAGTTTGAGTCGTTTAAAATGATCGCGATAGTACCTATCTACATGAGCACCCGGCTTTAATTATGTTATTTCCGCAATATACAGCGTGTTCACCTAGACAGTACGAGTGTAACTGGTATCTTTTTATAGTATATTAAGATACAAGTTTCATAAGACACGATTTTTCTGCGCAAAAATGGCTTATGAAACGTGTACTTTATACTATTTTTTCTATTTCGGTTATTAAAAGTTCAAAAAAGATTAAAATGAGGGACATGTTTTGTTTGAATATTTTAGAAATTTTCTTCTTTTGAAGTTTGTTATTCGGATTTTTAAGTAAAACAATTTAAATATTTGAATATCCGCGGTGTTATATGTCATTTTGATTAAAATTTACTCTAATTTATGGAATAAATTAAACTTCAAAAAAATAAATAAAATTAGCTGCATAAAAATTTATGCAACCAAAACGAGTGTCGTAAAGTGAACTTTATAGCACCGGAACAGAAAAAAAAATATTTTTTCTACTCCCATATTTTAATTGTATTATTAGATATGCTGAACCTGTACTTTAATGATGTTACGACACAGATTTTCATTATGATACAAGTTTAATCAAATAGGAATACAGATTTTTCATTACGATACAAGTGTATATCCAATAGGAATACGACATTCCAATACTCAAGATGGCCGCGACTATATATCTGACAGATATAAAAATTAATTAAACTTAACAGTTCTTTGTATATATTTACAATTTACATATAGTAAAAATTAAAGAAATACGTATGATATTATAGGGTCGTAGAAAAAATAGTGTATGCAACTCGCATTACTGGCTATAATGACAGCCGTATTTATTACAATACTCGTGTCTCAATAGCTATCATTAATTGCTCGTTGCACAATATACTATTGGGACATGATTACCACGCTACCCTCCCACCCTCAACCCAGTTCCGCCACAAGATTTAGGAATTCTCACTTGTAAGAACTAAACAAGTTGGAATTGCATCGCCCATAGATCATAACTAATTCTTTAAATAAATCGTTTAATGCCAAAATAAGTTGTTGAAGGCAGGTTGAAGGGAAGTTATACCAATAAACGCCCCTTCAATAAAATACTGTTACAAATACTTTTAGGAACAGTTTTTATGGATACTGTGTTTGAATATTACGATAAGTATCGATGGTATCCAATTCTCTGATTTTGACAGTTGTGGTCTCCTAAATTCATAAATGTATAGGTTCGTCGACAAACAGGTTATTTATTAACTACTTCAGCTATCCCTTCACAAGAATTAACCCTATTTTCCGACTCATTATTGTTCGGTTCTGAGAGTTTTCGGTTTTCACTTTTTGTGCATTGTTGTTTTTCTTTCCTGAATGTATTTTTTTTTATATAGGAGTACCTCTTGCATTTTTTTTGTATACAGGATTATTCACGGAACTGGTTCGTTAGAACTTTTTGATGTTCTTGAAATTCAACATTTTTGAAAACTTGTAATTATAATTAACTGATATCAGCAAAATTATTTGCGCCATTGTACAAGTTCCAGTTTACCGGACGTTGACGTCAACTTTCTTAATTTAAATAGCATGGTATATTTTTTATGAGTTTTTTGTATCGGGCATACAATTCTGCATCAAACCTTACTATGACACCCTATGTCAAAAATCAGCCGTTTTTGAGTTATTCAATTTTTTCAAATATAGAGCCAATTGCAACGTTATGTTCAAAATTCTGTATTTCTGAAAAAGCTAAAGACCTCATATTTGGCATGTTATTAGCCGAAATAGCATAGGTTCATCTTTTTATAACATAATTTTCTTATCAGTCTCTTTTGTGACATCGTCTTATTTTGTCGCTACAATCCGTCTCGACCTCTTCGTACCACTGCAACAGGTTCCTCAAAATTTGGTTTGAGCTTGGCTGAGAACTCATTATAAGGTAATGTCACACAATCACTAACCACCCGTCTGCAACAACACTTTAAACTGTAATATCTGCGGAACACGCACTTCTTTCTTGCCGAAATTATGCCTACTAACTAGTCGTGTCCCAACTTGAAATTACATAGGCGCGTAACAATGGGTTTGGAGAAATATAAGACTGCAGGACGCATGCCCGTCTGATAAACGTATCGTTAGTACTTAAGGGTTAAAATAAATTTTAGGACGTAAATTTGATGTTTGCTATTTTGGCTAATAACATGCCAAATATGAAATCTTTAGCTGCAATAGCTTCAGAAATACAGAACTTTGAAAGTAACATTGCAATTGGCCCTATATTTTAAAAAAATTGAACTCAAAAACGGCTGATTTTTGACATAGAATGTCTTAGTAAGTTTTAATGCAGAATTGTATGCCCGATACAAAAAACTCATAAAAAATTTAAATTAAGAAAGTTGACGTCAACTTCCGGTAAACAGGAAGTGGTACAATGACGTAAATAATTTTGCTGATGAGTCCAGATGATATCAGTTATAATTACAAGTTTTTAGAAATGTTGAATTTCAAGAACATCAAAACGTTCTATCGAACCACTTCCGTGAATGATCCTGTATATTCCCACTGGCATTTAAATGAAGTCGTTACCTATATATTGACTTTTTATCATTTAGTTTTGTGATGGCATCGAACATTTTGTTACTTCTTTAATAATTGATAATATAAATTTAAACCGTATTTTTTATCCACATTCGGGTAAATTTGTAGAAATTGAATAAAACAATTTCTTTTGATTCCTTTTATTGATTTATTATTAACATAATTGGAACATTAAATCAGGAAATATACAACAACTGTATCGGATAATAATTTAAATAATTTCTAATAATTATTCACATAAAAACATTATTATTAAATTACAATCAATATCAGATGTGATTCTGTGATGGCCACGTGTCATGTCTCGGTGTACTAGAAGTTGAACTAGGAGATTCTGGTTGATTATTTTGCGTATTGTCCTGATAGTCAGATGACTTTTCCATATTATTGGTGTCCTCGTGGTAAATTATAGCACTCGGTTTCTCAGATTCTATGGCTGTATAGCTAACATCTGAATTTAACAATGGGATATATTCAGAACCCTGGTAGTGTGCATAAGTTAGGTCTTGATTGTAATAACCTGTGTAGGATAAATTGGTTAGGTTGGTAATTGGTTGGTAGATTTGATGAGTCGGGGATTGATTTGGTGTTGTTTGCGCGGAAATTTGATGAGGTGGTGGTGGGCTTGATGTCAAAGACCAGCAATTGATAGCTGGACTTAAGACTGTTGTTGGCGTTTGTGATTGCACTGTCGTCCAACTCGTGTATGAAGATGGCGCCGAATTGCTGTATATTGGAGATTGTTGTACATGATCGGGTGGGTTGTAAACTGTAAAGAAGACAGTTTTAAGTATTTTTAAACACAGAAATGAAGACTTTCTCAGCAAGATTTTGCAATAAGTTAATGCCAAACAAAATTAATCGTTACCATTTGGTGGCGGCGATTCAGAATTTGATTTTGGCCTTTGTGGTGTTGGATATGGAGACGATCTATTTCCTCTTAGAGCTGAATTAGTTGGAAATTTATCACATGTTGATCCAGCTGGGTAAATTGGTTGATGTCTATTATTTCTTAATGGCGATGAAGCTGAGTATCTGTCGCACGTTGATAACTGTACTGTCGCCGTGACAGCTGGATAAATGGGTTGATGTTGTAGAAACCAGGAACCATCTAGAATGAGGTTTAACTTTTAATAAGGATACGTAAAATAAACGAAATTATACTTACATTGTGAGTATTGCGTTTGTTGTTGAGCGTACGTCGGTGAATATTCTCGTTGACTATAAATACTATCTGGTCTTTCTTTAGCATCCAGGAACGCTTTCGCGAACGGATTGTATTTGATCTTTAACGAAGTGACTTCTTCATTCTGGTAGGCAGTTACCGCTATAAACTGCGTTTCAGGAAAAGGAAACGTCATCACTCGTCTCTGTTCGGTACCGACTCGTACCAGGTGTACTCTCGGTTCGTACTTGTGTAACGAATTCAACATTATTTGACCGTTACCGTTACATTTGTTCGTTAATTTAACTTTGGCGAACGATATGGGTTCTTTCATCCAGTGAGCTCCAAAATTCGGCGATTCTGGATGAATATAGATCGGGTTAGATGGTGGTACTTCTGCTTTTCCACCAGGTACCCATTCACCGTTGACGTATTTCCATCTATGCGGGTCAATTTGGACGAATTCTAGAAGGACTGTGTACATGGCTTTGGGATCTAAACCTGACACAGATACTTTGACTACGGGAAACATGCGTCTGAAATATAAACAGAATATGTCAATATAATAATACAGATATTTTGGAAGTTATTTTTGATTGCTTTAGATTTGTATAAATATTTTAATTTTTTCTCAGTTCAGTTAACGTAATTAACGACAACATTTTGTAAACGGAATGCAACAATAAAAGATATAGAGCTACTATCGAAGGAATATTCACGTATCTAATAAACATAGTTGGAGTTATTTTGTAGCAGACGAATTAACCAATATTGCTTTTATTGACGATGCCGACGAACTAACAATATTCAAGTATCCAAGATGAGATGCCGAAAAGAAAAAATGCAGACGAATTACGTGATGTATTTTTGGCGAAATATTTTGCAAAAGCATGAAAAGGAGGAGAGAGTCAGAATTTCGGAATGACCCTTGATAGCAGGCTGACTCTCCGTCAACATGTCAGCAAGGTTATTGATCGCTTCGGTGCCTCCAGGTCAATTCTTCTTCTTCTCTTGAGGCTTAGACTATCTATATATTGCATCTTCCTGCGTCCTGTTCTCACTTATGGTGCGCTGACTTCGTCGTGTGTGGCCAAGACATATCTAAAAAGACTAGAGGCCCAACAAAATAAGCTGTTGAGGATGATAGTGAATGCCCCGTGGTTCATAAGAAACACAGACCTGTGTAGGGACCTGCAGATACCATCGCTGCACCAAGATGCAATAAAGCTGGCGATCAACACGCTGAGCAGAATGGGTAGCTCCTCCAACACGATCGTCGATGAAACCGCCGGCTTAGATCCAGACAGACCCTCTCCTCGTACAACCTTCAGAAGAGCCGAGGATGTTCTCATCCATCTGAATGGAGACTAACTTCCAACTCGCTCCCACAAAGAAGACACGCTAATACCTGCATCTAAATAACTCACAGCCAGTATAGACTGTTTCAATGGTAGACAAAAGGGCTTAGGAGCTTTGCTCAGCCCTAGTGAGAGGATGTAGGACCACAGCAGCAATTTCGACAGCAAAGACCGAGCTCGTTCAGAAACTAAACCCGAAAAAGGTTAGTTTTTGGTTACGATAGGAAAAAGAAAAAAACAAAGGAAGTTTTAGTGGGTAAGACTTGGTTAAGACTGGAAGAGAGGAGGGCAATGGGACCTTTGAAAAAAATAATCAAATTCATTTGAAAATAGCTTTGAAATTTGAGTTTCACCCTCAAATCTAGAATTTGTTTTAGTTCTATATAGATTTTGCTTTCGTGTTTTGATAAAACCACGTTTATATTGTTTACTCTTTTTTTTTTATAATTTTCATTCTAAATTATTAAATACCTCAAATTGTTAAACTTAAATTTTGTTGTTTTTGCCTAAATTTTATATTTCATTTTTTTTAGCCTGCTATGGTGGTGGTTAGCAATTATGTTTGGCCAATATTAGATCTTTTACTACTTGTTTTTTGTGTCTACAGGTGTAAGGGAAGACGTTTTGAATAAGATCGCCACAGAATGCCGTAAGAAAGCGACAGATACCAGTCATTGTAATATAGTTTAGAAAAGCAGTACCTAGCAGGCTGTACAGCACACAAATATTTTCTAAATGAAGTTTGTAAACAATAAGCATTTGTTTTTTATTTCAGTTTCATTTGGTTGTTACTTGTCACACATGGTTCTTACATTATTTAGTATAGAATTTATGTAAAAACTACAGTATACAAGCTTAACTTGATGAAAGCTAATAATTCTTCAATTGATCCTGCATCGAATCTTTTTTTAATACATTAGCACCTGCCCCTTAAAGACCGTTATGCTCTTGGTGAACCAATCTGTATATAACGTCAACTATTTGAAAGCAATTGATCTACTTTAACCCAATTTGTATTTTTACAATAATCCAGTTACCACACAGGAAAAGGTGTGATAGTGTTTATTGATTACATAATAAAAAATAAATCAAAAAATGTGTCACCTACCTTCCATTTTTAGTGACAATCATCTCATTCGTGAAGCACTGAAAACGCACCCATAAATCTCTGTCATCTAGCGTAACGCAGAGGTCTCTTTCACTGGGATCGCCTTTTGTTTTGCCCGATGATATTTCTGATTCGACAGCGGACAAGATATGTTGAGCCATCAGCTATAAAAATCGAAAGAAATACACCGTTAATGTTTATGCATTTTAATTAAGTGTTTACTAGGCAAAACATATCGCAGGTGTAAACGATGCTATACACGCATACATATTTGTTAATAAATTTATTAAAAATTTACGTCCAATAAAATGAAAGGACAAGATGAGGTCGTAAAATATAATTAATGAATTCGAAGAAATTTTGAATAAGTGTCAGTTCTAGGTCAGATTTAGAAACAAGTAAGATATAAAGTTTTTTTTTAAATTATATTCTGTTTACTTCGGAAATTTTTACTTATTCAAAATAAACAAGAAATATGCTTTAATAAAATGTCAAAATCAGCATTTGCAATGTTAGTCATAAATTGAATCCTTTGAATTCGCTTTGACCGAATTTCTTAAGTTTTAGATCATTTGATATTTTACACAAAAAGAAATCTGTAATAAACATAATTCAGATTTCTATATACTCAGATAGTATTTATATTCATTTTATGTGTTTGTTCTGGAATATGTAGACATTTCGTTTCTTGTGCATGGTATTTACTCTGCCAAGGTTTACGATGGTGGCATCAATATAGAAAGTGAATCAATATTGATCAGCACACTGTTACGAGTATGTGGGTATCATTCGTTTTCAAGTAACAGACAAGTTAAACAAAGATTATTTTTCAAACTCGAAGTGAAAATTATAAATTAAAAAATCAATAAAATTATTTATCAATTTTTTTGCATAAAGCAAATTTTGATTATAACAGTTTTATAACTGTGCCCTTTCTAATTGCGAAATAGGCATTCAATTCTATCTAATAGAGTGATAATTGTGTGTGTAATATAACATTTGCATATGAATAAAATGTATTTTTAGAAGGCTCTAACGCTATTAAATTCATATAAAGAGGTAATTACGTAGGCAATCACATTCGCGCTGAATGAGATAGTCCTTGTTCCTTGATCCGAGGTACTAATTGTAGCAAACTTACTCAAAATTGGATTTATTTTAGCATGCATCCTCGAATATTTCTTGCGAAATAGTAGTTCATTTAATTGGATTTGTTGGATTCTTTATTTATTAATCGTATGAATCAAATTCGCGATTTAAAAACGGTCGAAAATGCAACATGACAGACATTCTCACAGCACAATTATAATTGAAATAAATTGTTGAACCTCAGTTTCTTTCTTATATTGAGAGGCTAGAACACTACTTATGTACTTATGTAATTCTGGTATCACATTGTTTTTCTTAAAAGAAAATGGAAGATTTCATTGAAAGCAGTCAGTTTTAGTGGATTGTTTAATGTTTTGGGGAATAATCCCGTATTTTCTACATCGGATCAGGTATGTTTTCTTATTAATACAGTTTACTACTTTATTATTAAGTTTGAACCAATTCTTTAATGAGGAAGTCGTTCGATGACCATATTGATTGTCTCGTGATGTCTTCATAAAACCCCATCTGGAATGATAAATTAGGGGGAAGTGGGGCTATTACTTCAACTACTGGCTGGTAACTTCATTAGTTTAGGATCATCTAAAATCGATGCTATAGCTGACATTAGAGGCGTTCTACGATACCAGTTGAATTTCTGACATGATTACATGTGAGTTGAATAAAGAATGCAGAGCTTTGTGCTCATATTCTTCTGCCTAGGAAAAATTCAAAAGGTTCTATCGTACAAAGATCGTATTTACCTTCACCTTGATCACACTATTATTGTTGGTACTGAGAAGTTATATTATAGCAGTTACTCGTTTTCACAGAATGCTTACAACGTCTGTCAAAAAGAACTAAAGAAGAGAAATCAATATTGAAAAACTCATAATAAAACTGGAAAAGAAGAACGGCAGGCATATTAAATAAAATACAAGTTTTTTCAACAGCAATGCTGTCATTATCAAGGCGATAATAAAACTTAAATTTAAAATTTACAAGAAAAGAAAGTTTATAAGACTGAAAAGTTCTTCACTGGACTTGGTGCAGAAAGAACACTAAACACTTTAACCCACTGAAACAAACAAGTTTTAATAGAACCAAGTCATTATCAGTAAAATCTACAAAAACAGGTAACCTAAAGTTATGCACGGTCAAATGCATCATTAATTTCCGATTAACGAAAACAATGAATAAAATTGTAATTACACAAGACTTATTTTTTATTTCTAAAGAAAACATGTGAAATTATTGTTTATTTGTTAATTAATTTAACATTTATGATCTTGATCTGTTTCAAAAATGTGTTGGGCAACGCTCGATTTTCAATTCTATTAAATCTAAGATGAGCCATATGCTCTTTGAATCTAGTTGAGACTGCTCTCCTGGTTTGCCCAATATATTTTTGATTACAATCTTTACAATTGATTTCGTAAATGACTTTTCTAGAATTTTATCTTTAGGGTTACCGATATTTTAAAAGTCCCAGAACTTAAACTATTCTGAGATCTAGCTCTTTGAAGATTTTACTCAAACCTTTAGTGATAAAGGGAGCGTAAGGGAGGGTCACAACGGGTGAAGCTTTAACATCCTCTCGAAAAGTCACTAAAGGTTTGATAAAATAATTTAGTTTTTATTGTAACCAGAAATAGAAGTCTTCCAATCACTGGACTCATTGAAATATTATTGAAAAGCCTTATTGAATAATCTTCTGATATTTCTACAATTACACAGCTCCATAAAAAAATTGTTCTTGTGTCTGCGGGTTAGGCCATGTTTACTATATGTTTTTATGATTGCTGTATGCGAATCTGAGATCAAAAAAATCCCACCACGTCAGGGTTTCGGCATGATCTCAAAAAACCATTCACCCTATAATGCTTTAACCCCTTAACCTAATAACTTTGAAGACACTCGTAATCTAAGCAATTAAACACTGAAACGTTTTGACTTAAACTAAAAAAACTCAAATCACTTCAAGCTCATAACTCCATTAAACAAAGGTGGGCTGTCAGTAGCGTTACTCGATGTACAAAGCAAGGAGGTTGCACAATCGGATTTTGTGTGTAATGATAATAATAATAATAATAATTTTTATTTGTCATTGATCACAAAGTGATATGGACAATTGTTAAAAAATCTATAAAATATATACAGGGTCATTCACGGAACTGGTTCGTTAGAACTTTTTGATGTTCTTGAAATCCAACATTTCTGAAAACGTTTAATTATAACTGATATCATCTGAACTCATCAGCAAAATTATTTACGTCATTGTACCACTTCCGGTGTACCGGAAGTTGACGTCAACTTTCTTAATTTAAATAGCATGGTATATTTTTTATGAGTTTTTTTTTATCGGGCATACAATTCAGCATCAAAACTTACTAAAACAGCCTATGTTAAAAATCAGCCGTTCTTGATTTATTCTATTTTTTTTTCAAATATCGGGCTAATTGCAACGTTATGTTCAAAATTCTGTATTTCTAAAGGCATTGCAGCTAAAGATCTCATATCTGGCATGTTATTAGCCAAAATAGCATACATCAAATTTACGTCCTAAAATTCATCATAATTTATACAGGGTCGTCCAAAATTGACGTTCATTTCAACCAACTTTACGTCGATAGAAGTCACTTATTTTTAATGGAACACCCTATATATTATTGCATTTTTGAATACACTTAATAATTCTCTATCTGGCCGTAAAAGGGAAACACCCCAGAACAAAATTCCATAGCATAAGAGAGACTGGACGCAAGCAAGATAATAAGTTCGCAGCTATCCAGGAGACATTACCCGTTGAAGTTGGTAAATAGCACACTTACATTGATTTATTAAATTTTTTAGTTAGATTATCTATAATCTATATCTAGCCTTCAAATTTCAAATCACGACTACTGTTAATACCCAAGAAATTCACCGATTCACACTCAGGGATTGATTTCTGGCGCAAAGGAATATAAACAGATTCCTCAGTTAAACCTCCAAACCTCACCAGTCCGGTCTTACCACAATTAAGGTTCAACTGGTTGATCTCACACCAATCGTCCATACGCTTGGTCGCGATTAACGATAAATCCGTCGTAGTAGAGGCACTCGCTATCAGAGATGTGTCATCTGTATACTGAACCACAGTCTCAGCGCGTATATAACTGTGCAAATCGTTGATGTAGATCAAAAATCAAAATTGACCTAAAACGGAACCCTGAGGTACACCAGTTTCCAGTGCAGCTGCTTCAGACACTGTTGGGTGTCCATTAATGTCGACCAGAGATACCATTTGACGCCTATACGATATATGACGAGAGATAGGACTGTAGAAGATCCAGAGCGTTACCACGAATTCGGTACCTACCCAACTTCTCACACAATATTTTATGATTTATAGAGTCAAATGCTTCTTTTTTATCATATGGTTCTTGCAAAGGCTTTTGGTAGAAAATTTAAATTTGTAGAATGCTTCTGGTAGAATAAATAAATGATTGGATAAATTAATTGTATACAGGGTGTCCGGGAAAGCAGATAGAACATGAACAAATAAGATGAAGTTCCTGTAAATTTTTTCCTACATGCCCCTTCTACGGAGATATGCGTCCCTGGATGACACCGCTGGAAATCGTTTTTTCCTGAATTTTTGTAAAGTACCAAATAGTGGTAGTGGTGTCCCCGGAGGTACCCTTGTGAAGATTAGCCCGCTGCTGGTAAACTAGAAAAGCTAAATATTTTAAGAGGTCCTTACTAGTATCCATCAGATTAAATTTTTATTAAATTATATTAGGTAAAATTCAAAAAAACAGATTTCCAGCGGCGGCCCTCAGGGACGCATATCTCCGTAGGAAGGACGTGTAAGAAAAAAAAAGGAACTTGTTACCTTATTTGTTCATGTTCTATTTGCATCCAAAAGATTTCCCACATTTTCCCGGACACTCTGTATACATATAAAATGATGAGTAGAATCCTTAACGACTAGATTAAATGACTAAAATGGAAATTGAATGACTAGAGCAACATAACTTAAAAATTAAACAAGTAGAATGGATGTTCGCATCACAATCATAAATCAATCGAATCGACAGTCCCTGGGACATATTGCGATACAAATTGACCGTAATAATTTCTTTTATCGATTACGGGGTTATTATGCGCCTCGGTTGACCTTGAATTTGGATTCAGCGACCCCAAAAAAATGTAGTGAACATGATCTGACCGTCAGACTCAAGACTTTTTTTGTTTGGTTATATTATTTTTGTACACCACCCACACCTTATTATGGCTAGTCCTTCACAAATATTAAAACATGATAGCTATAAATACATATGTCTTGTGGTAGAGAAAATAACTTGGTGTTTCAAAGATTGCCGGACATTCTTATAGGTAGCCGGTTTTGTACTAGGCATACTGGATGGAGAAGAAAATTGCAAGCATGTTAAGTCCTACAAACGTAAAATATTGTTTCTTACATGTAGGTGAAATGGCAATTGTATATAATAAGTCACGATAAAATTGCTTCCAGGAACCAAATAAACATACATCTAGGAATTGTCCAATACCAATGCAACTTTTAGGAACATTCTTAACTGTAACTATTTTCATAAACAGTCCAGTATCTTCGATGTCATCGTATCTTTGGCCAAGATTCTAATAAAAATGTTTTTTGTGACTATAAGATAAATATATATTTGGTGGAAAGAATATTCTTTGTTGAAGTACTGGTCCCCACCGATCACATACTTCTTTTAAACATACTAGCCGTGGAGACAACAACTTGCCAGTTGCAGATATATTAGGTTAAATGGTGTCTAGTTGTTGCAACTGACTGAACAATAGCTTCTACCATTTTTTTAGGCTGGAGTTCGGAGTTCCTTGCATTTCTAGATTAATTTC
This sequence comes from Holotrichia oblita, assembly GCA_023690525.1. Lineage (NCBI taxonomy): Eukaryota > Metazoa > Arthropoda > Insecta > Coleoptera > Scarabaeidae > Holotrichia > Holotrichia oblita. Next base: position 146,865,134 of record CM043017.1, on the reverse strand, counting down.
AATTTATATTTTGCCATTAAATTGTGTATATTTCTGACGAAAGCTATGCTAAATTTTTATCAAAATCGTAAGAGGATAGTTCTGTCACTGTGCTCGTAAGTGTTGAATAATTGTGTTTCTTCATATTGGAACAGGATTGAACCAGTGCAGCTTTAATGAAATCAAGAATCGATGATAAATTAAATCATATACTATAGGTATTAGCCTTAATGTACTGATAGTTATAAAAATAACGTTAATATTGTAATTGATTTTGTCGGGGTATGACGTAAACAACAACAATACCAAGTATAATATTGTATTCGTTGTTTGATTCGTTCGTGTGTACGCATAAAGTAAAAAATTGAATTTATTATAGAATGCACAAGTACGAGTATACGATATGTACTGTTTAATATTTAAATAAATAATAAAATATCTTATATTCTATTTACATATATGTACATAACGTGAGTAGGCAGAAGTCGAAAATACATCTCAAAGAATGATTTTGATGTGTGTTTATCTGAGATTATGTGCGGAATTTTTACCTGTAAGAATTTTTATATATAGCTGACAAGGTTAGACGAATGTATAAACATACATACACAGTTACTCTCGTTGTTAGTTATTCAATAATAAGGATTACATAATCCAAAACATAATCACAGTTGTAGAAAATCCTCTTTTTTTCAGAATAGAATTCAAAAATGAAATACAGTGTTCACTATTTATTCGAAATAAAAAGAACTGAGGTATGGCCAATAGACATAGTGTCTCCAAATGTAAGACTATCATTACAAACTTTCGTGAATATTACCGAAACTATAAGTAGGTAGTATTGAAAATATGTCGTTAATTTTTCATCTATTACTAATGCGCTATAACAGTTTTGTAGCCACTATCCCTTTTATCGTCCTCCAATCTCAATTGTTTTTTAGAAATGAAAAATTTTTATTTGCTGAAAAAGTACATTTGTCAAGAGAAATTTGGATATGTATTAAACGAATCCAACATTTTCTAAATTTGTAGGAAAAAATAAAAACTAGCAAATTCAATATAATGTAATGGAGCGTCAATTGATAATACATATTTATGTATATAACTTCCATTATCTTCAGTTTAATGCTGAAATAAGATAATTTTGTATCATTAATTTAATTTAATTAAGGATTTTTTTATTTCTCAATATAATCCCGTAGCTATTGACACACTGAGTATAATGGTGGTAAAGAGCTTTAACGCCTTCAGAAAAAAAATGTTTGGTCTTGGGCTGGAAACCACTCGTTCCCTTTTATCATCAGTGTCTCATCTCCCCGAAAGTGAATCCCACGCAGGTGTTCTATGAGTTTGTAGAATATATGGAAGCCACTACCCAGATGGCTTACAACAAGCTGCATTTTGATTCGATTTTCACTTGTTTATCCAGCTTAACGTGGTTAGTTTAAATCAAGTTTACTCTACGCTTGAAATTCTACCATACTGTAATCGCTTACGCAGAAAAGATGACGTTTTTGATTTTTACTATAATATAGTGATTTATTGTTTGTCGTTATTTATTTTAGTATGGTTAACTTTATAATTTGTTATTATCATTATCAGTTTAGCATATAGTTAAAAACGTTCAGTGATCATCTCGTAAGCTTACAGCAAGCTGCATGTTGATTCGATTTTCACTTGTTTATCCAGCTTAACGTGGTAAGTTTAAATCAAGCTTACTCTACGCTTCAAATTCTAGCATACTGTAATCGCTTACGCACCAAAGATGAGTCAAGTATAATATAAGCTTAAAGTTCGAGTCGGTAATGCGTAAAACGTTCGGCGCAAGTTTACCGTGAGCTTGCAATGCAAGTATACTTTAAGCTTGTCACGTGTAAAGTAGGATGCTTAATTCAAGTTGGATAAAAGCTTGCAGCTTTCCACGACAAGCTGGAAGTAAGCTGTCACTGTTGTCATGGCAATTTTTATTCCAGCTTAATTCAAACTATTTTTGCTATCGGGGATAATCTGTTTTATTTTCGATAACATTAATCGTGTAAAAACTAACCCTCACTTTATATTATTTTTTCAGTAGCAAGCTGTCATCTTCAAGAGAATTACATTTACTTGAAATTAAAAGAATTGGTATTAATTTAAGGCTACTGTTTTGTAGTAGACTTGATTTTAATTTAATTTATAAACAATTGATATTAATTTCTAGTATCTAATTGTTTTAATTTTAAGTAAATATTATTCTATTATAGATAGATAGAAGACGATAGCTGCCGTTGCTGTTGAAACAACATTGTACAAGATGGTAAAGAAAGCTTTGCCTAAGCTGGTAAAATTAAGCGCAATTCAAGTTTGACACTAAATAAGAAAGTTGAAATAAAGCATAATACATACTTACTAGTATTGTTGAAACTGGAAAAACAAGCTTAATTCAACCCTTCTACAAGTATACTTTAACCTTGTCACGTGTAAAGTAGGATGCTTATTTCATGTTGGATACAAGCTTGCAGCTTTTTGCGACAGGCTGGAAACCGGCCAAATCTGGAGAACAGGGCAGTTCTCAGTAAATTTCGAGGCCTGCATTATGAATTGTAGCTATTGAAACATAGCTCCTGTAGACAGGATGAAACAGCACACTACGCCTGACCCTTTCGGGCGTCCAACACCAAAACCTTGTTCACAGGCCTTTCTGCCAAGTTTAAAATCCCTTACCCAATTCTTCACCACTACAAATTCACCCAGTATTTGTGCCATAACCATATGAGTTTCTTGCAGAGATATTTGATAACCGCTCTGTTCTCAAATTGTAAAACTTTGTAACAGTCAGCTCTATAACTTAATGACGCAGTAACATGCACCAACTAAAATTCATGTGACTTATCGCAATTAATTGACAATTAAGTGACATTAGTAACGACTTTGAAAATCGACGCCATCTATGTCAGGGACAGTAATATCTGAACTGCCCCCGTATATTAGTGCTATCAAAAATACAGTTCACTAAACCTCCTCATTTTTTCTGGTGGTGCCTTACTTTTCACAGTTTGGAAAAAGTATTAAGTTACTTTAAATATACGTCAGCAAACAAAATTAACGAACAAATAGATTTCTCAACATGATGTTGCCCACAAACAGAATTTTCATTGTCGTGATAACGAAAATTCGCATTTAAGAAGAATAGATTATAATGGAAATAAATGGTAACTGAATGTATGGGGACATATATTAGGGCATCATATCAATTTTTTATTGAACGATCTTCCAACGCCCTTATTTAAAAAAAAGAGAGACACAATTCTGAACAAACCCAAATGTCAGTTGTTTCTTATTGGTTGTAGTCCATTGTTAAATATTCTGACATTGTTTATACCACAGCTGTATTTAAAGTTTTACTATAATAATTATTACATTAGTTTATCTATTTTTTGGTATAGATTAGTTCTCTTTTACTCTACTTACCAGAGAATGTCACATAAAATTTATTTTGGAAATTATATATTGTTATTTGGGCTGGGGGTCTGTTCAGAATGTTGTCTCTCTCTTTTTGAAATAAGGTATAGTAGAAAATGAATAGGTGCATGCAATATGATGATGCACCATGCCTGAAGTGTGAAGAATTTATTTGCAAGGCTACGTGGTGTGTATTCCTTTGTGGGTAAGTTTTCAATAGCTGAATATGCAGTATCGACTCCAAAATCCTTTTTCAACTTGCGTAGAGAAATATACTAGAATGGTTAGTAGGGGAAATGTGTCTGAGACGGCACACATTGTGCTATAAAAAATTTTGAAAAATTCGCAATACTATTATTTTTGTAGTAGTTATAGAAAGTTTCACAAATAATTTAAAAATTTTACAGTTAAAATTGTAGCCAAAAAAATATTCATCCATCTCAGCAGTATATGCCATCTCATCTTGATAGATCATGATAAGATGGCACACCTACTCCGGAGTACTTCGGACACTAAATTACAGAGATACAGAAATAAATTTATTTCGTATGTCTACTTACAATAAACAAAATGCAATAATGGCTATATTTAAATGTAGGTAATTTACGTAAGTAACTTGTTATTCCTTGCAAATATCACAGGTGAACGTTTTGGCTTTTCTTTTCAAGCCTGCACATTCATTGTGACTCCACTTCTGCACTTTTGGCACCTTATCCACATTTCGCCTCTTCGGGATAAACTGTATAATTCATTGCAAAAAATGCATGCAGCGTCGTCTTCGTCGTCGGCTTCTATAGATTGTGTATCATCATTGTCGTCCAAAAATAGCTTTTTGGTAACAGCTCGACCAGATTTTCTTTGGGTTTTTTGTTTCTTTTAATTTTCAAGTTCTTTTGCTTCTTAAAGATTTGGAGTGTCATTCAAAATACCTTGTTTTCCTCATTTACGTTTGTTTTTCTTAACTGTTGCTGAAGCAGAAGGTAAAAGAGATATTTAGATTTGCCCGTGCCGCGGAGGCAGATTCAGGTGTTCTCAATGACAACGAGCGATTACCTCGCATAAACCCCTTGTACCAATCCCAATCAGCCATCTGTTTATGAGCAGAAAATTTGTGACGTATTCCATTAGCTTCTGCTATTTAGTAAGCGCACTTTCGAATATCAACAGTAGACAGTCCAAATAATCTCTAAAGTTTTTAAATGTTCTACAATTTCATCTTCTAAAGTTTTATCAACTTTACTACCTCCCAGGTAACCTTTTGCCCACCCAGTTTCTGTTTGTAGACGCCTACCTAGAGTTGAGGATGGTACAGAATATGTTTTACAAGCCAACTGCCATCCTATCTTACGCTGCTGAATTGCAAATATAGCTTCTTTCATATTTTGTTCTGCCCACGACTGGCGGGATGAAGTTCTTTTGTAACGACTCATCACTGAAACAATTTTTTTTATTCTGAAAACATCGATCTGTCTGAGATGGCATACTGTGCCATTTAAGACAAAAGTGCAGCGAACCGTAAGAACAGCTATTTCGGGATCAACCCAACAGAAGTCGCAATTTTTTACACTAACACATTGTTGATCGGCAAGAATACTATATAAAACAATCAATTTGCTTACCGATTTTTGTTTGAAACAAGCACGATGTGGCTGTTTATTGTTTCAGACAGAAATATATCTTGGACACTTGTTTGCATCTGGTGCTCTAGACAAGTACACTGTTGACCAGTGAAAGCCAAACTAGCTAACCTTTTTCGTTTGTCTTGGAACTATGAGAAAGTATTGTTTAAAGCGTTATATTCAAAATCTTTTTGAGTAAACACTGTAGTATGCCATCTCATCTAACATGCCATCTCAGACACATTTCCCCTATACTACGAGTTTTTTGTTTAGAATTACCATAGACACGATATTTTTAACCATGGCTGTATACGAATGGTCGTGTAGTGCAAAATAAAGATTGAAATGGGAAAATTTCTCTGAAGCAAACAAATACAATGTTTCTTCTTTTAAAAAGCGACTTACTGAACACGTGTTTATCCAGACTAGCTCAAACCAAGTTTGATTGGTAACACATACATACTTATGTACCCAATTTCCCGGTCGGCCAAATAGTATGCGCTATTTAAAGTCGGTGAATATTCAGAAAGAGGAAGAGAAAAAAAAGAGCATATACACCGCTAATAACCAATACCGTATTCCGTACGGCTAGCAAATAAGTACGACCAATAACCAATAAAAGTGTGTTTGACTTGTTCCGTGACGTTTGACAAATATCATTAAAATTCAGATGTACCATCTGCATCCATAATGAAACGCTTAATGCGATGAGTACATATTACGGAAGACCGGACCGTCCCAAGATCTATATACCTGTTACCGTACCTGGTACACATATACGTGTGTATATGTAACAATAAACAAAATATACGTGTTCCAAAGTTGTAAGTATTCATACTTTCAAGCACGAGTATATTTAGCGTCATTGCAACTATTTAAAGTTTTTATTTTCTGAGAAACAGCGATGAAATCATTTAATTTAATTTAAAAATTAAACAGATTAACAAGACAAAATTAGATTAAACATATTTTCTAGTAAAAACAATGGAATATGTGTTAGTCGGTGTGGTCATGTGTAACAGAGTGAAGAAATTTTGATTACTGGAAATTACTGCGAATATCAGAAATACCAGAATACAATTAATTTTAGTTTACTTTAAAATTTTCACCATAACGTAAGTAAATATAGAAAAGTAATAATTGAGTTTTAATTGTGTTAAACGCTTTCATTTTGCATGCGTATTAAACGCAATTATTATTGATTCTACTGTTGTCGTTAGATCGACGACAAATAAACAAAATGAAGAAAAACAACAACATTCGTCACAAATTATAAAAATTACATATTACTGTTAGATAAATATTGAACCTGTCTACTAAACAACATTTTCTATTTTTGTCAAATTTTTAAAATGTTTTATTTTTATTTTCATATGAAAATATGACGTTCTGTTTGGAATGGCGAACCACTCTAGTTTTCAACGTATAAATATTTGTTATTATTATTTCTGCATAATAAACTACCAACAATATTTGTTTCAGAGTGTACATTAAACATGTTTGAAAATATTAATTTATTTAATATTTGTTAACTCTGCAAATTTCTAAGATTGTAGTTATGTAATAATAATGAGTTGTACTGTTTGACTAAATTGCAAGCTACCTATACTAAACCCCAAATGTAAATAATTGCTACCAATGGCAAACTAACAATAAAATGAATTCTTAAAAAAAGAATAAAATAGCATGTCAAAGACAAAGTATGATTCCATATTTTAAATAAAGTTATCGCATGATTTGTTGACTGAGTTGAACAAATAATGGAATACTTTTGAACAGTGTGTCAGATGTAGGTACTTAGTATATTATTATTATATAGAATTTTTATTAGAGATAGAGTCAAAGCTGTAGTATTTAAGTGGTGAGACGTATAGAGTTGAAACTGAGAAGATTAAAATTAGATTCAATTTTCCCAAATTTAGAATCAAAAACAACCTTGTTGAGGCGCAAATTTTAAAATTGTAATTACTTATGTAGAAAATAATTTTTATAAAAATAATTTATTATATTTACATTCAGCGTTTGTCATTTTTTTTCTCTTATATTTTTTGTAATTGCAAAATCAAAAGAAATGTACAACAAATGAAAGAAGTAGCTTTAAGAAACACCTAATTACATTCTGTTCGAAGATTATTTCGAAAACTGAAAGACCTGTTTCTGTTAGGTTGTGAATACTGCTTCAGAATAAAGTATTTAACTGCACAAGAGAAATGGTTCTGGTTCTTGATATTGTTGATAATCTCTATGCTTAGCATTGTCCGGATAAGATTCGGTTATGTGCTTCATTTTAACGTACTGTCAAACAATTTCCTCTAGATGGAAATGTTCAACCAAAAAAAAAAGAACTCGACGAGCAACAGTCGCTCAAAAAAAAAAATGAAATTACTGTATTCTGTCTCACAATTCCCTATTGTCCCAAACCATGTTTAGAAAAGTGTCTTTACATCAAGATCTTCATGACTTTGATTTCCAAATTTGTCAGGAGAGCGCATGAACAAATGCAATAAAGCCCGAATTTCTTTCATTACGTATTATTTTCCGAGATATTTTGGAAAACGAACTGCAAACACTAATTAACGATCTCAGCTTAGTTCGCTTTGGTGTGTTGCCGTCTTCAGAGATCGGTCGACAAGATCTGCGACTAGGCGATAAAGTGGCCTCTTGATATGAATGTTGACAAGTGCTTGGTGATGATGTTCTCCCGGAAACTAAATCCTCCTCTGACCAACATCACAATTGGGAGTCAAATGCTGCCTTGGCAATCGCCCGTACAGTACTTGGGACTAAATCTGGACACAAGGCTGATGTTCAATCATCATTTTTCCAAGTTTCTTCGAGCACTCACATCCACAGAGATCTCAATATTTCGCCTTCGAGCGAACATGCGATGACGCTGGCCCAGGGAACCCTTCTGAGGGCATCCTGGTTGGAGAATCCACTGATTCAGCACTTGGAAGAGCTAGATCCCGATAGACTTCCTCCATGTGTAGAAATCAGGAAAATCCTATCTATGACAGAATAGCACCCGGTTGCGATTGAGTCGCCCTGTCACAGATCTCCGAAAATCCTCAGACCGTGTAACCCTGTGGTTAGAAGAACCACCCTCATCGTGCTGACGAAAACGCTTATGGACTTGACCACCCTTAGAGCAACTGAAGACCTATGCTTAGATGTTCGAGAGCAAATGTGGTGTTAACATGATGATTGTCTACTACACAATTACCAGATCTTACTTTGCCGGATTTCTTCCTGTAAGGCTATCTTAAATGTAAAATTTATAAACGCCAATGTACCAACAGTATGTGAGAAAATGATTATCTGGTTCGCTTAATCATTTTTTCTCGTGCTGTTGATTGTGCTTGTGCTAAAATTTAAAACAATATGCATCTCAATTGTCTACAATTAATTGAAATGTGGATTAATTAATAAGGGCTAATATTTTGAGCAGTGATTTTAATTGAAATATCATGAGGCGAGGGAACTCCAAGCATTCTCATAAATGACACGCGAAGAAACTCATATAAATCAAACGCCTTGATACATGAGAGGCAAGGAGAGTGATAACGTAATAAAGCATTCCGGAGGAAACAAAAAACTACTATGTCCACGTTGTTCACAGTCATTTGCATTTGTGATGACAATTTCCCAATTATTTGAAATTTGTAAAATGAGGAAATTGGATTTACTTAGAGTTTCTATTTTATTTTAGAATATCTAAACCTAAGAGAAGAAGAGACAAAAAAGGATGGATTGTACTGCCCAAACCTTTTGGTATAAGCAAAATAAAGGATACTGAACATATTTTTTTTAATTTATATTCTATTAATATCTATTTTTTGAACCTGAAGAAGTCAAACTTACTTTAAATATATTAAGCCCTTTTCCGAGAGTCCTGAGATAAAAGATTAAAAGGATTGTACATCTAAACCTTTTAGTATAGAAAATAAAGGAATGTCTCAAAAAAAAAACACCTTCGGTTAAAGAGGATCATGAAAACTGGTTATTTCAATTCATAATTTGTACCACGTCATTATTGAAATTTATGCTTTAATTTTGCCTGAAAAGATTGTGAATGCATGCTGAAAATTAGCAGCTGGCTACGGCCCTGACTAAACCCAAAAAAGGATGGATGGTGCCCAAACCCTTTGGCATAAGAAAAATAAAGGATCACGAACCAAGGATCAAAGAATGTCTACACCATTGAAAGAGGATCATGAAAAAGACTATAACATTTCGCCTGCTAGTGGAAAAACTTGTGCTCCAGTGATCATTCACCCATATAAAGGAATTTCTGAAAAGATTGTTCAATGAGTACTGGAACATAAAAAGTGACATCAGCAGGTATTTTCAGAGTATTGCATATTTACTAAAGAAGTGAATTTTCCTGCAAATGCTTTTGATGACGGTCATAAGTCTCACGAAACGTATAATTTGAGAATTCTGTATCAACTAATTTCGGATAGAACTTATAGCTTTATACACAAATCCTACAACGACACTGCAGCCTGTAAAGGTAGCTACATTTAGTCCTATAAAGCTGATTTGATGTAAAATTGTAAGGCAGTTTCGTCTGGAGAATACAAGACAAGCTAGGAATAAAGTTAAGCTTACTACTTTAATGTAAGTCAACATAAACACGAAAATGAAATCACACTATTAAATATGAGTCATTAAAAAAACAATAATCCGTAACACGATTATCTAAGCTAAATTCAACTGAATCCAAGAAATCAATGGAGATGATAATTTGAAGGAATTATATTCCATCTGGAGACATTTTCAAGAAACATAAGATTAAACAATTCTGAACAAGACCTCAATAATTTTTTTAAGTCCTAAATCGACAAAGTACAGTAATGATCACGGCACAGATTTATTTGAAGATGAACAAATTACTACAAATTGCATGGAAACATTGACTACAGTTTCATCCCACAGTACAAAACATGTAACATCGACAGTTAGGGTAATTGTTGCATCTCTAATCAAAACCTTGCAGCATTTATAAAAGAAATTATTAGCAACCCTTCAACACAAACCATAAACACCTCTTTATTTTCAATCTTTTTTAAAAAATAGATAGTCACATTCGTGACTATGTATTATATATAAAGTATATAAATTGTTTTGCTTAATGTCATGTAGCCCACATCAAAATACTCTACCGGTTTACTGAAAGCACGCTTTGTCAAAATAATTTCTTACAAATGTAAATCGTCCAAGTCATACAGTTTTCCAGTTTTTAATTTTTTTGAGAAAGCCTACTTTTTTATAAAAATCAAATTTTCACGAAATTTGCAGCAGATAGGTATAGGGAACTATCAATAAACTTCTCTTAATTTATGACGTAGAATCCAAAAATGGTAGGTATACAATATAAGGTGTTCTATTAAAAATAACCTAAAATGTGCTACATATTTGACTAAAATTTGACACGCATATCTTTTAGTGTTTAGACATAAGAGACCAAGGGAATAGTCGTGACTCACCCTGTATATGTTTGTGCAAATAAATTTGTGATAAGTGAAAGTTTATATTTTTAATTCACATTTAATTTAGATTGCATCAGATAAACTCATAAACATGTTCTACATCTTATTGCATATTTTTTTAACAAACATGGAATAACCAATTTAAAATTATTTACTTTTATTATACTATAGATTTAATATACTTAATATTATGTATGTAAAGTTTATTTAAATTATTTTGCTGATACGACATCAATTTTGCATTTTTAAAAATATCACGCGATAATCACAAAGTAAAGTTTATCAAATATAATAAAAATTAATACTTGTTACAAAAATACATCATTTCCTTAAGGTAAACGTTATATTAACGACAACGTCACTGACATTTTTCAGTAGCTTTGACACACTTTGACATGATATCGCGAAATCAATATTATGCAACAATAATACAAAATAAACAGCGCCACCTGATGAAAAACGCATTAAACGTTATAGCTCCAAACGCGTTGCTATAAATTTACTACAAACCCTAATTGGTCCAATTAACATGATCGTATAGAACGCACAATATATTATTGTGTTCAAAAATGGACGGGAATTAGCACTTCTGACGCTTTAGACGAGAAATATTATGCATGCAGTACATTTTCTAGATCTACTATGTTACGGTGTATATTTGTGTACGTAAAAGTTTGTATTGCACAATGCGTGTATATCTATAAGTTCGTATAAGAGCATTTTGTAGGAGGCTGCTTCACTCACATACTTAGAGAAGCACAAACAAAATCGTGGTGACGTAGATTATTTACACAAATATATCACCAATAATGGCGGTACTGCTGTACGTATTCGTAAATGTGAACAATAACGCAAAAAGCAAACATTATTTAGTTCGGTTAAAGGACGTTAGGATTCTCGATATGTATACCGAACGATATTGTTAAGCAAGCGTTTCAAGGATGCTTACAGAAAAATGTAATGGATGTATGTACAACAAGCTTTTATGTTTACGTTTGAAACTACTGTTTCCTTCATGATAAAATACTGTAACATTAACACGTTAAACCATGTTTACGCGCTATAAATTTGAAGAAGTTCGAGATCAATGAATTCATTAAAAACAACTTTAATAATAATTCCATATTAAATGGAGTAAGCTGTAATAATAATCTAATAAATGTGGTTTCCCAAATCGATATTTCATTGTAACTAGAATAACCAAGGAATGTTGGACAAAAAAAGCACAACTGGTTTCCTCCAAGTAGTAAAAAAATTTGCTTTTTTTGCGCTTTGTGTTTAGTAGCATAATATTATCTTTAAGTAATAATATAATAAAGAATAATACAGCTTACGGAGTCACTGCAACTGAGCACCCATCACACATAAAAAAACCTCCATTTTGCAAACTACTAAATGGGGGGTAAAAGTTTTAAATGATAATAAAAATAAACGTTTGACTTTTTTTCGGATGACTGTTGTAGTGGACTATCATTGGCTCTCCAAAACGTAGCAAACTAGATTCAGATGCTTCATTGATGTGAAAATACATCAAGAAACAATTTTCAGCAGCAAAAGAAAATTAAGGTAAGTATATGTACACATACGTGCACTACTGAGGACACTAAACGACAACTTTCTACCACACTACTTTGGTATTAGACATCTTAGTGTGATAAAATCAATCATGAAATTTATAGGTAGTATTCTGATGCAAGTTAATCTCATGAAGCATATGAAAACGGGTTACAAAGCTTAGTGCTTATTCGATTGGATTCGTTAATTATTTTGACGTGTATCATGTCAAAAATTAAATATTTGAGCTTTTCGGTATTGACCTTGGAAGCTTAGCACAATGGGGCAAGGAAGAGGTCATATTTTTTATAATTTTTCACTTGTTATTAGAAAAATTCAAAATTGAAAATACGTTAGCATGTCACACTATACGAGGGAGGTATGATAAGTACCCGTGTTTGGCGACATATTATTATGGTGTTTTGTGTGTAAACCTGCATTACCGACTGTGAGTACTATTCTAGAATGGCAAGTACGGTAGTGGGGATGAACGACTATTGCAGCGTCTCTTGCAGTCATACCGGTACTATTTAAGGCACAATTTAGCGCGCGGGTTATTTAAAATTTTGTTTCTATATTATATCAAATGATTGCGTGTCAGACAAAAATTGAAATTTAACTGACATTGCGATTTGAGACAAATAAGTAGTATGCATATAAAATGTTTGACATATGTACGTAATGATTTGATGAAATGGCAGTTCAGTATGGATATTGTCAAAATATAAGAGAAGTTCTAAATGCTATTTTTATAATAAATACAATATTTAAACTACTACAAGCAATCCATATACATATTTAACTGATTAAACTATAGAGAATACCAAGCAAATTCGCAGATGGTATAGACCTTAAAATCAATCGAGAACCATTTAAACATTCTTTTTTAAAATGTGCAAAACAGAGAAAGTATGAAATACTTATATAGTGTTTGTTACAATCACACATACCTTCAATATCTTTTCTTTATTCTGTAGTAATACCATAAGAGCTTTGAATTTATCGATAATTTCACGAATGCTTGTTGCATAGCGACGAAGACGAGTGTCAATTTGACAAGCATTTAAACCATGACAGCCCGTAGGGCTGGAGTGGTTTAATTGTCAAATTGACACGAGTCGCTTAATTATTCTACTATGAAAATTATCGAAAAATTAAAATTAATCGATTGGTTTTTTGTGATTATGTAATTTCGAGTTGCTTCAGTCCGAAACGAGTGGAATTAAAATTTGGCAACAAATATCGAAGACAATAGAGAAAATGACGATTGCAGTAAAGATAATCAAAAAAAGGTAAATTTGTATTCTTTAGATTATACAACGAATAAAGCAACTTCACTAAATTAGGTACGACATTTTGAGGTTAATTTCTAACGGGTACTAATACATATAGGAAATGTCATCATGACAAGCATTCTGTGCTTTATTTGAGCTGCCTAATAGCAATGCATAAATAATCGAAAACTTTACAACATTCAAAATGTATAAGATTGCAATTACTGATCAATATTTTCTAAATAGTTTCGCCGTCTCGCGACATTTTCAATCAAATTATAGGGCGACGTTTATATCAACGATTAAAACCGGTTCTGCAAATCAACAAAGGTGATTAAAATAATGATCAGATTATCAAAATTATAGGAATAATTACGCTGTAATTTCGAGTTGCTTCAGTAATACGCGAATCTGATTGGTTTATATTTGTGTTTATATGTGTAAAATAATCATCAAAATATAAGGCAATTACCTACTTGCATAGGCGACGCGATATCTGTATAACCAGGATCAGAGCACTTCTTTTTATAAGATAATTAAATTTCTCGGTTCGCTTCTACCTAAAAACGCATTTTTTGTGTATAAAGTTAAAATAATGTGCAATACAAAAATGACAGAAGACAATAGAGAGAAGACAAAAGGTAAATTTACGCACTCAGAGAGAGAGAGAGAGAGATAACATTAGTTTAGTACCGGTATGACTAGGAGAGGGCGCTCTTGCTCTCGTTAAAAGCCTGTTTAGCTAGTCCCCATACCACCCCATACTATGTACTATTCTTTAGTTTACGTCTGTCAAAATTTCAGCGAGATTCATCGAGTACTTTAGTTTTTATAGCTGTTGAAGGTGAGTCAGTGTAGATATTTTTGTAAGAATGGAAAAATAACAATACTAGTGAGTGATTAGATTTCTCCTTTTGGATGAGAAGACGTGTGCAGAAATCAGTGAAAAGTTTAAAGCAGCTTACAGCGATCATGCCCCATCGATGACTACCATCACGCCTGTACGCCATATTGGGTATGAGAAAGCTACCGGCGAGATCGGTACCGCAGCTGCTGACGATTGATCAGAAACGGAAGAGCGTGACAACTTCAACGCAATGTTTGGACAAGCTTAAGCGTCATCCGAGTGAGTTTCTGCGGTCTTATATGACCGTTGATAAGACCTGGATCGATCACTACACACTGGAAATCAAACGTCAATCAGCACAGTGGGTATCTCCCGGCGAAGGTGCATCAAAGAAAGCAAAGACGATTCTATTCAGCCGGAAAAGTTAGCGACGATTTTTTTGGGATTCGAAAGGCGTCATCTTAATTGATTATTTGGAGAAGGGAAGAACCATAACGGATCAGTATTATGCCAATTTATTGGGCCGATTCGACGCTGAAGTAAAGAGTAAAAGGCCACACCTAGCGAAGAAAAAAATCCTCTTCCATCATGATAACGCCCTGGCCCACTCATCGGCAATTGCGATAGCAAAATTCGTTGAGTAACGAAGTATTGCCCCGTCCATCATATTCGCCAGATTTGGCCCTCTGTGACTTTTTTCTTTTTCCAAACATGGTGAAAAACAGTTTGCATCAAATAAAGAAGTCACTGCGAAAACAGAGTCCTATTTTCGAAAATCTTAATATTTGAATGGGTTAAAAAAGTTGGAACATCGTTGGATCAAGTGTATACAGATACAAGGCGATTATTTGAAAAATAAATGTATTAAATGTTAGTTAGTGTAGTAACTCAATTGCCTTGTTTCCCTGAACACAGGTATTTATCATACCCTCCTCGTATACAACAACCGAGACGAAAATTCAAAAAATATGGAAACACATGAAAAACTAAGTACGCTGAGTCAGTAGCCGCAGTGGTTAGGCGGCTGCTTAGTGTTGCGACAGTACGCTAAGAGTCGGGGTTCAATTCTCCGAGAGGACTATAACTTTTTTCTTGGAGAATTAAATCCTGATCGATCTACCATTCGTTTGTTGGAGGTAAAGTGATAAACACACACACACACTTGAAGCCGCTGCACCTAGTATCCAGCACAGATAAAAAAACAGAAGAAACTAGTGTAACAAACAAAGCTCCTGAAATAATTAAAGATTACAATAAATATGTGAGTGATCTGAATCGTCGCGATCAGCTACATACATGCTACCTATATCATAGATCGTAGATCAAAACAATTACCATATTATCTTTGGATGGCTTGAAATACCGCTTCTAAATGTATGTATAATAGCCGAACGTTTATATTATTTGAGCAAAACATATTTTTTTTGGAAAGCAAGCAGCTTTAGGGTTAATCGGTGGTTAAAAATTGAAACGTAAAAGGAAACCATTGGAAAACCGGCGATGTGTACCTGTTTGACTTGGTAAAGAGCCATGCATCTTGTGTTGCAATGAGGAGGCAGGAGTACCATCTTCAAAAAATATACAAGGTCGCACTTAAAAATGGAATCAACTCTTTACTTTTTAAATTGCTAGAAAGAGTTGCAAATATTGAAAAATACCAGTTAATGTACTGTAGAATAAAAGTAAATAAGCTTTGCATCAATAAAAAGTCAAAAATTGATACCAAATTTCTAATAGTTTGACAGCTGTCGATAAATGTCAATTTTTGACATTCTACTGATGCAAAGATTACTTACTGTTATTCTATATTACATAAACCGGTATTTTTTTAATATTTGCACATTATTTTGTTATGTAACCGCACATGTATTTAATGTAGTTTGTACTGCTCATATTACTATAAAAAAAAATGCGTTTTATAATAATAATAATAATAATAGTTTATTTGTCCAACGGCAAACCACTAACAGGACATTACAAACATTAAATAACAGGAATACAAACTCATAATACCTAAATTAAATGAAATACCCAGAGGAAAATACAACAAATAATACAATAATCTAGTATGCGAGGTTGTTTGTAATCCTGCAATTATCATAATAGAGGTAATTGTAATCATACATAAATGAGATTAATTAAAATCGGTAAAAAAGGTGTTGAAGTTTCATGACATATGTGGCTACAGATGATTTTAACATAACATTTGTCCTAGCTCTGGGAAGTCTAAACGTTGCATTCACGCGTGTATTACAAGAGGTAACATGCAAATCAAAGTAATCTAAAAGGATAGGACAGTCTATTTTGTTGTACAATAAATCCCTATTACGTTCTGAATATGTTCCTATCATTCTAAATGTTAAGTATTTTAGATATCTCTTTTGAACCCGTTCCTGCATCAGGTGTTCGTATGTATAGTAGGGAAACCAAACAATAGAAGCATATTCTAGCCGACTTCGCACTAATGTGTAGTACAATGTTGTCATTGTAGAGATGTTGTTGAAGCTTCTACATGATCTAATTAAAAATCCACGTGTCTTTGATGCAGATAAGCACGTTGCAGATATATGATTTGAAAATGAAAGGTTAGAGGTAGTATTCCCAAATCCCTATACTAGTAACTCTGCTAACAACTCCATCTCCCATTGTGTAATCATAATGGATCGGATTCGTACCCTTTGAATAGGATACTATAAAACATTTGTTGACATTTAAAAATATCTTGTTGTCCGCACATCACTCATTAATCTTTAAAGATTACGCTGCAGTTCAGTACACTCATCAAGAGCATTCACAACAGTATATATCTTAAGATCATCTGCATATCCAAGGTAGTTACAGTTCAAATTCAATAACAAATCATTAATATAGATGTTCAAAAAGCAGGGGTCCCAGATTTGATCCGTGGGGCACACCAGAATATATAAAGTACTGATCTGAGTTATAACCGTTATAGCAGACGTAGCCTCTTCTGCGATATAAGTATGATGTCATCAACTGCAAAAACGAAGGGCAGAAGCCAATCCATGATCTATAGAGTCAAAGGCCTTTGAATCTTCCAATTTGCTAATATATATCTCTAACCATTAAAAAAATAGAGTGTTGATTCTATCTGTAAACGCAACCCTGTATAAGAAAACTAATTTCAGGCAAAAAGGCTATGATTAACCCCTAATAGTTCATTACTGAGTGTAAAAATAATCTATACCAATATTCAGTTCAATATTTTGTATCGTGGTACTTGAGCGGATTAAAAAATTCTGATCCTTAAAACTATAGTGAAAAATCAATGAATATGAACAGTCTGATTTTACAAAAAAATGATGAACTATGACGTAAATTAAAAAAAATGGCAATATAAGTATAATTGCTAAATTTTTGATGATACCTTCTTGAGTGTTGGATATCATGGTTTATCTATTTATGTTATTAATTAAACTATTAATTAAATTTATATTTCCTGCAAGATTATCCCAAAACATCTTTTTAGGTTTTCAATCTTTTACTGAACCGTTCAGAAGTCAATTGAATATGTCCTGTTGTCTGAGGCTATAGTATGAATAGTGAGTTAAAGAAATTGTTTATGAGCTCAAGGTGTGGTGCTACTTGGATCGATGCATAATATCTTTAACTCTTTAACCATTAGCGTGGCTTAAGGAGTCTGAGGCATTATGGATACCAAGGAAAATCACTTTAAATTATGTATAACTAAAGTACTAAAGTGGTCTTCACGTCTTAGTAGTGATATTGCTTTCAAAATCCACATTCAAGAATAACTACCTTCAGCGTTCATAAAGTCTTCCTCAAAGGATATTCAAAATAAGCTTCGCTCAAAAAATTTTAAGGCTATTCACACAATGGTCAGAAAGAAATAACTAAAAATAAAGTTAATACTACTATAAAATATTTACGAATATAAATATGTTTTATCCAAAACTAACTGACAATAACAAAAAGACAAATACACTTCAGAGATAATCACCATCGTAACAGGATGCATATATATAAAATGAATTAGGACTAAGTGACTGCCGAAAACTGCTTCAATATTATAAACAAGATAAAATTCGTTGTACGTGCCGTCGCATAATTATGTTTTATTATTGATGTGGTCAAACTGTGACTCATGTAAAAGCATTATTTTATACAGAAGTACATATATTTCTTCCATGTATGCACAAGTTGTATAAAATGATGAACTATCTGAAACCTGGCACTTGAATGTTAAAAATAGCTCTATTTCGGTTTTAATTAGAAATAGTCCCGTTGGATGTAAATTTATTGGGTTTCCATCAACGGGTAGTGTGAAATTCCATCATCAATTGCGAAGTGATATTATATTAAGGCAAAGTTACATAAACATATATTGTTATTCAAATTTTCAATCTAGATTTACTTCGTACCTTTTTAAAGAACGTAACGGAAACTTACCTAATCATAAAAACTAACAATGTTCGAGCAGATTTTGTCAATCTTCAAGTTGGCATGTAAATAGAACGTTGCAGTTACGAGTCGTCAAAAGAAGACATATCTAAAGTAGTTAATTTAGTAGATTCATGATGTTATGATAACGGTACCCGACACTAATAAAAGCAACCATGGATAGCCTACACACTAACATTAATTAGAGCTTCTTGAATAATTACTTACAAAACTAATATTTTGCGATATGGAAATCTAAATTCGAACAGATGTGAATTGTTACTTGTAATTCCATTTTGTGTTCGATATCTAGTTCAAATTCTTCTTAACGTACAACCCTTTGTGTAGAAAGTTCTTGTTGACTGTACGTGGAATATCAATGTTTCTTTTAACATCAACATTCTATTTTTTGTTTCCTATGTAAATATTGCTTACTTCCGCTAGCCAATATAGGGAAACTCTTTAGCTTGAGAATTAGTCAATACTAAGATGTACACGACGAAAACTTAATCAACGGAACACACCCTGCTCTTCATTACCACTACTTAAGGTACAAATGAAGCCGCCAGTGTCTCTTGAGTTCTTTGTTTGGCTTCAATATTTATCACCTTGTGTACGATGAGTTCTCAAAATCGTGCTGATTATGTATATGATCCTTTTCTCATGTTTGTTAGTAACAGATTGTTGCCTGTTTAATAGTCAAGAATCATTTCTATCTACAGGTTTTTAGGGGCTAAATTCGGATGTAGTTTTTTTTGTTACTTTGCGTTAAAGAAAATAAGATGTTTTTAGTTTAGCATTTTTATTTAAAATGCGAAGATCAGCGAAGGAAAACAAGTTCTTTGTGGTTATGTAAAATATGCATATTAAAAGAAAAAATGAATAGTATAAATCTGAATGAATAAACTTGAATAACTTTATACTATTATAATTTAATGAATGTAAAATTATTTTAGTGAAGTGGGAAAGCCTTCGGTGGGTGTTATTTCGTCTACATATTCTTTTGCAAAATACAGTAAAACATTCTTACACGGTTATGCCTTAGAATACAGAATTTTCAAAATCTTTCTAATAAAGGTTGAAGTAGATTCATGGGTCGGCAAGGGCAACTTTTTTTTTATAGCAGCTTTTCAAAATTTCGGACGTCAATAGATTTTGTTTAAGGGTGTGATTTGTGTAGCAAGGCGATTTCGCAAAAATTGATAAAATCTAATTTCGTGCAGTGATAAAACACTTCTGGATGGCTAGGAAAACGACCACGGATATTCGAAATATTTTGCTAGAGGTTCATGGTGGACCTCCTCCATCATTTTCGCCCATCAGCTTCTGAGTGAGTGAATACAAACGTGGTCACATAAGCACAAGTGACAAACCCCGCAATGGACGGCCAAAAACCGCTACCAACGATGAAATGGTCGACAAGGTTAATGATGTTGTGCTAGCCGATCGCCGACTGAAGCTGAAAGGGATAGCAGAGACAACAGACATTTCAGAGGAACGCGTTGGCCATATCCCACACGAAATGTTTGGCATGAAAAGGCTTTCGGCGAGATGGGTACCGCGTTTGCTCACACCGGAGCAAAAACAAAATCGGGTGACCGTTTCGGAGGAGTGTCTAGCCAGGATTCAACGCAATGCAAGGGATTTCTTCATGCGTTTCGTAACTGTGGATGCGACTTGGATCCACCACTACATACCGGAGATCAAGGAGCAGTGGAAGTAGTGGATTTTTCCGGGCGAATCAGGTTCGAAGAAAGCAAAGACTGTTCCATCGGCCGGACAGGTCATGGCAACCATTTTTTGGGATTACCAAAGTGTAATCCTCATCGACTATCTGCAGCAGGAAAGGGCGATCACGGGGAAATAGTACAGCGATTTATTGACTTGATTCGATGCAGTATTGAAGGAGAAACGACTTCGTTTGAAGCGGAAAAAACTGCTTTTCCACCACGACAATGCACCGGCTCATTCATCCCGCATTGTCGTGTCCAAATTCCAAATTCCATATTCACCGGACCTAACCCCTAGCGATTTTTTCCTATTTCCAAACCTGAAAAAATCGCTGGAAAGAAAGAGATTTGCCTGAAATGAGGAGGTCGTCATCACCACTACAGATGATTATTTTGCAGACCTCGAAACATCCTACTTTTCCGACGGCTTGAAGGGACTGGAGCACCGTTTGAAAAAGTGTATTGATTTTCGAGGAGACTACAGGGAGAAATAAAAATAAAAACCACACCAATACCGTGTTTTTCTTATCGATTCCGGAATCATTTCAGGTCGTTCTCGTACATATTATATATTAGGAAGTATTAGTGCAAATTGCAGCATTATTAAAATGATGTGTTTTCATATCTGGTGTACAATTATTAACAACATGTTTATTGGCTCAATCGTTTTCCTATAGCCACGAATAAAGAATTTTAGATTTCTAGGAAATTGATTAGATTATTCAGTGTGTTTCTTGATGGAGCTAGCACAAGAGGAAAATATTATTAATTCTATACCATCGTAAAATCTGAAAATTTGCTAAGATTAGTAATTGTCGAGCTGCATTTGATTTTAATAATATCGTAAATTGATGGCAATGGATCGTAAATCCATTTGATTTTAAAACAACATTCCGACATGAACGTTTCAGTATGTTAATATGCAATAGCGGGTTTCAGCAGAAACAGTCATGTTTTCATGTTTATTGTAGCTGTATAATTACTCGAAATGCCCTATGTATGTACTACATATAGCGTAATATTAGTGTGGTTAGACTTTCAAAAAGCCAGTATAATTATGTTTATATTTGATCTCCAGGAAACTACATTTGCATGATGTCAATTTTCAATTTAAATCAGCGGGTACACCAAATCTTTCAAAGATTCATTTTAAGTTGGACAAAGCTTTTTACATTGTCACCATGAAATGGAGAAATTTAAAAGTTAAATTATGTTAAAGATATTTAAAATTCAAACAGAAATCACGTGTTAGAAAATGCGCTAGTGATTGGTGTGATGCCATTCGGTCGGATCTGTTATGTTGTGTCAAGTTTCTTAACGTTCTTTTCTATTAATACGTAATAGTACCGTTCACCGTTTTACTATCAGTTATGACTACAGCTGTCCAAAAAGCGTTGCCCGTTATAGATAAATGCATCGTAACAAGTGTAATAAGTTCTCAATACAGAACGAAAGCTTAAGAATTTAAACAAATAGAGAGAGAGAGAGTTTTATCTACAATACAGACCGTATATCTGTTTTTTAACAAAGTTTTCCCTAATAACTACGGTATATACGTATTTCCCCTCAACCTATAATTTTTTATTTGCAGTGAGTGCTAGTTGTATCGACTTCTTAAGCTGTATTGCTGTAAGTCTGACTAACGCTGCGATTTTTGCTGTGTAAGTTTTGTGTGTTCAAATGGCTTTGTTACAACAGGTCGGAATGCAATTCTGCGGAAAAAGTGTCAGAGTTAATATTATAAAAAAATAATACAAAGTAACTAGTAAGGAATGCACTAATACAGCATTTCCTACTAGAAAGTTTGTGTTCGTTATAACAGTTATTAAACATTACAAGACAATGGATTTTGGTTTTGTTAAAATTAATTCAGATAATTCGTACCATATTAATTTTGCAATTATGGGCGCATTTTATAGCAGTAATGCAGATATTATTAATACAGAAATCAGATCAAAATCTCTGAAGAAAACCAATTTTGTAATAAAAAAGCACAGTGCAGAAGTATTGATTTCCGAATATTTGAAGTATAAAGTAATCTAATATTATCAGCGATGATTTTAATGTTAAAATATGTTCCGTAAAGAATAAACATTAATAAGCCATGGGATTTTTTATACGATACCGGAATTTACACATTTTATATTCGATCAGAGGTAATCCGAGAAAATTTCTTTGAAAACGACCAATTGAATTAAATATAAATGAATCACGTTTAGATGGTTGGTTGTGCATTTGGTATAAAATTACTAGTTTCAAATTCGATTATCAATATCAATTGACAATATTCAGGAAAAGCTTTAAAATAAAATGATTGCCTTCTATTCTTTTAAAACAATTACTATTGTCGATCAGCATGCTAAATAATTTCTTACAATTAGAAGAATTTTAAGCAGTTCTCGCGTTGTGTGTTAACGTCATAACTTACATCAAAATGGATTTGAGGGTCGTTTGAATAAAAGGTGTATAATGTCTGATTATCAAATAATGAAAATGGTTTAAAGATCCTCACAACCCTAGCCGTTCAAACATCTCCAATGTTATATTTATAATTTTCTAAAAAGTTTCGAGGAAGATTGAAATTATGTGAAGCAGGAGGTGGTGAAATTTTTGAATGTATAATCTTATTCTGTATTCACTTTAAATGTAATGTGTATTCATTAAAATAAACATAAATATAGTCTAAATTACTTCAGTTTAATTGTAAAACTGATATATTGTCGTGCCTAGTTTTTGTATGTACATTACATGGTAAATTGCAGTCGTCTTATCAGAATGATACAATAGTTTATCTGTACATTATTATTATTAGATTTGCCAGTTCCACATGCTTGATTTAAAAAAATTACCGCAAATTCAACTGCATCATTTTTTGCTCAACAAATTTTGATGACTAAAACTGCTTGGACAGTACGACACATGTATCTAGATATCTGTATAAAACACAGACCTAGAAAATGATTAAACAAGAATCCTAAGAAGAATTATGCTAGAAATTATTTCGAGGATTATATAACAATTTCTTTTCAGACGTAAATCCAACAAAAAGGGATTTTTCCTCTTGTTCTTCGGTAATACATTGTATGTGATATTGTATTTTGTAAATTGTGATGACTAATTAAGTAAGGTTGTTTCACCTCCTTATTTAAGTTTTTTAGCGATTTTAACTTTTGAAAAGCGCTTAACAACTCCTATCAATACATAGGTACATATTTCCTTGAAGAAATTAGTTTTGTGTGTTGAAAAATTTGGTTGCATATGACATTTTGTGACAAACCTTTGATTTATTAAAATTAAATAACTATACAGTGCATTCGCAAAAGTAGCGGATAAATTCAATAAAAATTGTAAAATAGTTTTTTTTTTACATAAGACTGAAATATACAAGGCGCATTAAAAACAAATATGTCGTCATCGTTACTTTCTTTAAATATAATCCCCCATTTTTTTATTATAGAATTTGAAGGAACAGCTGTTTTTACATATGGCAAGGTAAATATAGGATGGTGGTTACATAAGGACATTTTGAATAAAAATTACGGTAGAAATTAAAAATGAAAAATATTTATCTAAATTAAATGATCGAATTGAGCACCTTTAAAAATCTGACAATAAACAAGGCAATTAAAAAATTCTTTCTGAACATTGTCGATAACTTTTGCGATAATATGTCTAATTTTTAAATCTTCTAAATTCGGTGATTAAGTTACGTATTTTTTAATGTTTTAGGAAACCCCATAAGATATAATCCAGTGATGTTAAATTTAATAACGATGACGTCATATTTGTTTTTTGATACACCCCATATATTTCAGTCTTACGTAAAAAAACTCTAAACTAAAAATAAAAACCGACGGGTAAGATTAATTTTTTTAAACTCCCCTTTTAATTTTTATTGAATTTATCCGCTACTTTACGAATGAACTGTATAGGTAGTTTGTTAACTGAAATCTACGTTTTTCTGAAGTTTAGTAAATATTGCCTCAATTCAAAATTATTTGAGTAACTAAATTATTTGAAAGCATTTTGACATATTTGGCTTCAAAGTTCAGTCTATATATTCTGGTATCAGCTGGTTTTTACATTTTCCATTATTTATTGAAAAATAGGAAAATATACAGGGAGCTCAATTTAAGGTAAAAACTTGGTAATACTTTCTGGTAGTATTGTAAGTGGACTTTTGAATAAGATTAACGGATTAAGAGTTACTATCTTGGTTTCTTTTCCTAGCAACGAGCTTTGTATCGAGTCTATACTGTTTGTAGCAATTTATCGTAATTTTTCTGTTGATGAGTTTCGCTTTGTAATTGAATATGTCTGTAATTATTAAATTAAACTTTGCTGTCGGTTTTTAAATTTTAAATCAGACCTTAATTTTGACCGGATTCATTTTGGCTGATAATTTTACTGTATAGGTTTTTTATAATAAAATTAAATAACTGTTTGCATAAATGCAGTTGGTTCTTAAGTTTACTACAGTTTGTATTATTTCTTTGTTTAATCGATTAATAAAATTTTAAAATTTTAATTGAGATTTTGTTCCTCAGTGGGTCCTCCATCCCGAAAAATAATATTTATCCATTTCGTCTCTCTGGATATTTTTATTCTATATTCTGATTTCGCTGCAACTTTTAATTTATTTGGAAAAACCACTTTAGATTGTTAAGGAAACATGTCTTGCGTTTAACTAGGACATGTTGGTTAGCATAAACGATCGAAAATTCGGGAGATTTGAGATATAAATTTAAATAACACTTTATTATTGATTTTTAACATGTAATTAAAATAAAATAATAAAAACTAAAACATTGAGCTTCTACCTAAGTCATTGAAATAACTGCAATTGGATGTTTTTTTTTTTCAGTATTACCAGTAGCAATTACAGTTGTTATAATTTTGTTTTCCTAAGATGTATGAAATAAATACCGAAAGCTCGATGTTTTTAATTTAGACCATTTTGAAAGTGATATTTAAAAAACTGTTGGCAAAGTAAAAGCTTTTTAATTGTTAAAAATTATGAAATCAAGCTTCTTAACTATCTAATCTCTGAACAAAATATAAAGATTATTGCGTTGTCCACCTGATATGTAAGAAACTTTTATTCTTATACGTTATTTTATGGTGCGTTGTAAAAGAGAGACATCGGCCGTCGGTTACTTCAGACCGCCAAACAAAACCGTCCCAATGATGCATCGCAAGCTTCAAATCTAAAAGTTCCCAGTTATAACCTTAAACTTATAATCAAAATAAGATTAATTGGGGTTTGTCGTGCATGCGAGCATTGTAATCACCGTTGTATTCCCATAGTGTACTCACCTTTTATTTCTGTTATCGCACTTAGAATGTATACACCCACGCTTACAGCTGTAGTCTCCTTAAAAACAGCAACATAAAAAGCACGTGTTTCCAACCTGAGGCTGTAGTAGCGCTATGGATTCGTTGCAGATGAAAAAATTTGCATTTCCAATGTGAAATTTTCCGATTAGATTTTCCGGAAAAAGTGTTATTTTAAAAACGTCAATCATTCACCGGTTATATGCTCATTTAATAAACACTCCCGTTTAGTATTTCGTAAATTGAACGTTTATTATATATTATTTGTTATTATTTCACACTAAACCGATAAATACTTCTTACATTTCACAGATCTTAACATATTATCGCGACATAACTAAAAATTTAAGACTACAAGATGAAGTTTTACTGGCCACTCCCACTTATTCATAATTGGTCAGTTCGTGAGCAGGTAAGGCGAGTACTACAGGTGTATAGGTATTATGTGTTGGTGTCTGTGTGTGCGTGTGTGTATTTTAAGAGAGCAACACAACTTCGTAATGGTGATGTCTCCTCTTGAGTATATGATCACGTATACCGCCCGCGCACACCGTTTGAATATACACGCTCATTGCAAAGATACTTTACTAGTGTGATCTCCTATAGGAACGGGTTTATATCGTTTCATTTATTTCCGTTTAAAAAAATGAATACGTTTCAATGAGATGTGTGTGTGTACCTGGCACATAATAGTAGGAACATGGTTCGAGATTTTCTACTTAGACGTTGTGAAGGATGAACGAGTTTAACAATAATTCATTGATGACTAACAGGGTCTCCAATACCTAGGCTAATTCCTTTTTTCTTTGCGTCAGAGAAAATGGCTGCTTCTATATTTGAGTTTTCCAAAACATTATTTTGAATTCTAGTAAATTTGTAATTAGTGGATATTTTAAATTATTTTTTTAAAAACATAACTATTATCCCTCAAATATATATGTGTTATAAAAATAAAATAAACAGTTAAGAATTTATCTTTAATCTAACAAAAAAATGACGGCCCAAAAAGAAGCTTTCTGAAGGTTTTTTTATTAGTATCAGATCTTGGATGCCCAAACTCAGGATTCAAGTTGGCAGAGACTATTTAATTTGTTATTTATTCAATACTCCTGCCAACTGATTCCAACATTAGATAAGTGTTCAATGAAAATGCTAAGAAAACACAGAGAGCGATTCAAAATGGCAATAGATATTGTCGGTGACCAAACTATCATCTAGTTTTCGGGTCTCATTCTTAAATCATTTAATTAGGTATCAACTCTCTGCTTGTCAATTTACATCCTATTTCTTCAACAAATCAATTAACATAAAACAAGGGTATTTTCAAACGGTGTTGGAATCACTCATTGTTGTAAATCTTCAGTCTTCAGGAGGACAAAATGACAATCTTAGCGAAACAATGGTTGTCTCATTTTCCAAAAGGAGGGAATATTCTTTAAAGACAATATTTGTAAACGGAGAGCAAGTGAACACCACCGTAGTAGACAAAATGGGATTCTGGACATGTCGAAAGGTGTTTGGGATATCCTGGGAGGTGAGCTCAAATCAAAAATGATATATACTTATGCCTTACGGTTACCTACGCTACTGTAGTATTGTGGCCCAAAATCGACAAAAGACACCATAAATCAAGTTGCAGCAGTTGCAACGATTTGTCTGTGTGGGCTACTGCTATAATAGAACTGTTGCAGGAACTAACACCTACATACACATGTGCTAGACGAAAAAACTGTTGTCCTCAGTGCACACCGATTGAGATTATCAAACCAGCATCAACCAGCTAGCACGTTGAGAAACGAAGTTTCGAAAATTCAAAAAAAAATCATCATTTGATTACACAGCCGAACCCAAGATGGATAAAGGAGTGAGTATAAGAGTTCACGGTTTGTACACCAATGTCCCTAAAGTGTTAGGGTTATCCCCAACCATTTTTCAGGCGGAAATACATGCCATAGATTCTTAGTTCAAGAATGCCTGATAAAAGACATGAAATGAGTACACACCTGTATCTATAACAGTCCCCCCACTCTAAAAGCGCTGATTTCATCTAGCTTTGAGTCTACAAACCCAAATGACCACAAATAACAAGGTATCCTAATATGAGTTCCAAGGCACTTCAATGCTAAGGGAAATCCGAAAGCAGATGAACTTGCAAAATAGGGGGCCAAAATGCATGTCATTGAACCGGAACCTTTCTTTGGCGTTCTCGAAAGCCAACTCAGGAAAGTAGTTCAATAGTGAGAGACGAAAAAAGTGCCAACCTCTGGAGAATAACATTCGGACATACTCAAGCTTGATCTCAGAAAACGAGAATTAAGAATTATTTACGGGTCTTCTAAATGGTCATTGCCCTTTAAAATACAATCTCAAAATGATGGATAAAGACTTTGGGACTACAAAGCGTTAGTTCGGGTAAGGTTTCAATATCTGTGATGGTGGTGACTCTAACGGCAGATGAGTCATGTTACCCAAATCAATACTACAATTTTCTAATAATATGTAATATATTATTTGTTGTAATGATCTTCTGAAGAACTAGTTGTAAAAGTGACTACATAACTGATCCAACGTTATGGTATTCTCCTTACTTTGAGACACCTAAAGAATGGCTGGAAATTTATACAACACCATTATAAATATTTTGTAATTCAGATCAAAGTCCTTGGCGTTTTAATATGTCACATTTCAGTATTCTTTCACCAACTGGCATACGTTTGTTTTTATTTGGATAACTACTATTTAAATAATTTTTTATTTGTAAGTATAGCAGAAATTCTCCACTTCGTATTTTCTCCTGGTAGACTATAGCATTCTATTTTTTACCAGAAGTGCTGAAATGGTTACTGGTCGAGTAAAGTGAAAGAATAATTGGTAGCTTGAAACATGGTCGTTAAATTAAACATAAAAATCCGTATTCGATTCTCCTGTTTGTCAGTTTCGTTGAGATGCTGCTGCTTCTTTAGCTTTGGTACAACTGACAAAATTCTCGTTATGTTCAGACTTTGCCATGATATATTCGTTAACGTTATTCTTGACATACTCTTTTTAATTTTGACTTCTAATATGGTTAATTTATCGAATATCTGGTTGATAGATTTCTATAAAAGCAATGAAATCCGATGTCTAGTTATTATAAATGTAGGTAGGTGTACAATATCTTTTTTAATTTATCAAGGCAAATTTTTACGTATGTATTCTTGTGTTCATAAACAAGGTTAAAATCACCTACGCTACTATTGACGAAACTAAATGAAAAATAAACAAATTAAAACAATTCTTACATTTGAATACCACTCTATTACTTTCAACTACCAAATGTATGTACTACGTACGCTTAATAATCATACTAATATTGAATTACATCATATTACATTAGAGACAGGTGACCTACAACAATATTTCTAACAGAAGATTTCATTATTAGAAGAAAAAAGTGTGGCAATTACTCCTTGAAAAAATCTAAAACTTTGATAGAGTTAAACGTTTTGACATTGTGTGCTAATAACAAAAAAATTTAGCATGTAACTGATTCGATTATAGCGTATAAGATTAGAGAAATCCTCTTTAAACATAATCTAATAAAACAAGATTATTACTTTATCTGATTCAAAGTTTTTCGGCTTTGTTTCTATCAGTGAAATAAACTGACCGCGTGTGGTCTTCTAACCCCTTTATTTATCGTTCGACCTAAAACAAAATAAACAGGAAAAGGGAAAAAAGGAAAACTTTGGAGATATATCACCAACAGAGGTGAAGTCTTAGGTAAAGTTTTACAAGGGCAATAATTTCAAGCTACAACAATTTTGTGCATACACGGAATATTTGGGTTTTATTGGTTCTTTGTGTTTTAAATGAGGTCTTCTGTAGCTTGACT
Source organism: Holotrichia oblita (assembly GCA_023690525.1). NCBI lineage: Eukaryota > Metazoa > Arthropoda > Insecta > Coleoptera > Scarabaeidae > Holotrichia > Holotrichia oblita. The sequence continues at coordinate 146,835,568 of CM043017.1, read as the reverse complement.
TGTTGTTATTAAAAATAATATGCCAGGAAGGTTATATACGTAAGTTGATTATGTAATGATTTTGCGACATAAAAATGAGTGTACAGTTGATATTATATGTAAAATATTAAATGCAGTGACAAATATGCAGAATAATTGAATCGTTTTTATAATAAAAATAATTATTGTTGTGTTTGCATAGTCAATAACTGATTTTGCTGATTCCTTTTTATCACAGATGGAAATTCATATTATCAAAAATATTTTTACAGGTAGAGGGAATATGTATTTAGGCAATATATTTGACTCAACAGTAATTATTGTTTATCAACTTTTATTTCGTTTCTGCTTAGATTTGGTGTTTGGTTTTCCATCTTTGACTAATGACATAAGTTAGTTTTCGCGTCATGTTTCGAAGGCGATAACGTTTATTAGATTAACTAGATTCTAAATGCAATTGAAATTGATTCTGAAATGTAATGCTAGAGTAAATTTGAGCAGGTTGAGGTATATTTTATTGACAACTTGACAGGATTACAGAAAATAATTTTAAGAGTGTTGGACATATTTTTTATTATCATCTTCCATATAGTTAAGATTTAGATCTTAACTCTCTTTTCAGATGTTCAAGAATCAAGGATGTAAACGATCAATGGTTATAATCGTTGGAAGAAGGTGGTGACGTCTTTAAATGATTATGCAGAGTGTACTATCTTATGACTGGATTGTTTTGGTTTGAACAAATGCAAAAGTGTGATCATTGAGTCGATCGACCCCAAAGTAACTCCGCATCTCCCTGTCCACTGTCGAGCAGTCGGCAAGAAGATGAACTGGAGTTTCCTCCGATGTTTTCCAGTGACTTCGGATCTAACAAAGGCTTTGATGCTGCCACAAGAATTCCCATGTATAGGTTCTGGATCCACGAGTCTTCGTTTGCTGGCACCTCTAGCTATTTTTCCAACCATTTTATTGCCTCTGATTTCAGAGTGACTTGGCACCCATCTCAGCGTGGTTTGTGATATTCAGCCAGTTTTGCAAGAGTCATATGGCAATGTAATACTACCTCGGAATCAAACCTGACAGCATGTAGTGCTGACTGTCAGAAAGGATTTCCTCTACTCCATTAACCTGTGAGGGATTTATGCTCTCTGTGCAGGTCTGGATGGCGATTATTTCGGCTTGGAAGATGAACGGAGAGCTCGTTATGCTGAAGGCTTCGCCCTCAGTTTCACAATCTCTCCAAATTTCAATTCCCGTGTCGTTTGGCGTTTTAGAAGCGTCCACAAACCAGCGGCATAACACACTTAAAAGGCGAGTATTAGATAGCAATATAAAGGTAACTAAAAATCAAGAATTGCTAGGCAAATACAGAGTTATTTCTTAATAAAGCTCAAGAAAAAGAATTGGTAGACGATTTCTTGGTATCAGAACAGTATTTTTAGGGGGTATTAATAAACGATCTACGATAGTTATTCTTTATCGCATAGATTTGGTATGAGAAAAGTGATAGTTGGTTATTACAGAGTTATAAGTTTTAAGACAGCGTAATGTTTAGTCTGCGAAAAACAGGTCAACTTTAGATGCGAGAATCCAGGGTTTCAATAAACCAAACGTTGATAAGTTTTTAAAATCTTGAAACAACTCTAAAAGATACACTTCCACCCTCCACATACAGTTTCAAATGTGGACTAAATTAGACTTACTGTCGTTCAATCCAAAAATACCAACGTATTTTCACTAAAGGGACAACGATAGGTTGGTGGTATAACATCAGCTGAAAGAGGACTTCTTTCTACATACACAGTATGCGTGTTGGCAGATGGAACATGTATACCACCTTTTGTTATCTTTCTAAGATAACGCATGAATACAGAATTGCAAGATGGACCATTTACCGGTACAATATTTGTTTGCTTTTCGACAGGATAGAAGCAGCAGACACACATGTGTTCTTTGTGGGGCCATTTAATATATTTTATGTCCAGGAAATTGAAATATGCATTTAAAACTTTTACCTTAATTTCAGGTAAACAGTGCATGTATTACGAGAAACTTTGTTGCTGCGAAGCTGGCAGATATTTCTTTGGACAGAGAAGTTTAAGGATTAGGTGTACATGGGAGTGAAGGTGTGGTGGTCATAGATGGTGGAGAATATTTGAATGTTACAAATCATCGCTACAGAGTTACTTAAATAGAAAATAGTACAGCGCATGCTGACTTAAAACAAAAAGTTAAAGATCCTTCGCCAAGTACTTCCTTCGTAGTTAGTGCTAGTGAAATTTGTTCTTTCCAAAGATGGACCAACCGAGAGGAGGATAAAGCTGCTATTGTAATATCAAATACCTTCAAAACAGAACTTGAGATTGAAAAGCTAAAAAGCAGCACAAAGAAAGAACGCACAAAGGTGACAACGACAATAAACAAAAACAAAACATCGATCAGAATACAAACCGAACTGCAATTCGAGGAATCTTGCTTGAACAATATTTTGAACTTGAATGTTGAAATAAGTTAAACGAAGGATTGATACGACGTTCCGGTTGACACTAGTGGCTGGTAAAGCGTCTGGTAGAAAAAATGCCGATTCTTTTTGTTTTTAAAATTTGTTTTTCAGTTGGTCTTGAATAATATTTTTGCAAAAATTCAAGCAAACAAAAATTGCAAAAATACCCTTCAAGATATTGGTGACATTTTGATGATTAGTTATTCTGCAATGTATGCTGAAAGTTAAGAAAACATTTTGTCTTAGAGTGGTCACTTTACTGAAAATAATACGCAAACGTTAATAAATTAATTCAATGTGCAAACCAGTTTTTAGTTTGGTCTCTAAGTGTAGAATCTTGTTTAAAATAAATATTATATTGAAAAATTGGATGATATTACTTAAAAAAGAAGTTTTAAACAAATTTCTATTAAGCTTCGATAATGAGGAAGTAAAAAGTTTTACAGCCACAAGAAGTATAATCCGACAGAACCTTCTCCGTTGAAAAATTTAATAGATGAAAATGAATAAAAATAAAAAAAATACAGGATGTTTTACAAAATAATTAAAGATGTCAGGTATCATTCAAAAAGTGCAAATGAACTCTTGATCGAAGCAAATATTAGTATTTATTATTTTCTGCATATTATATTTTCAATTTTTATAAATATGTGACTTATTCTGTGAGCATTCAACGATCTTTTTTCCGTATATAAATGGGGTTTCGTTGAAAGCGGCAGTAGATTAACGGTAGAGCAGGTATTTATACTTAAGTTGGCACTATACGGAAACTTTTGATTGCAAGTCTGATGGAAAAACGAAATAATATAGATGTGTACATATTATGCAAATTCAAGATATTCTAAAGTAGTGTTAGTCGTTTTTATGATGTTACCTTGATTATCTAATTCCGAAAAATAGATTGTTAATATATGAATAGACGGATAAACATTTTTGCAAGTATCATTTGTGTAACGCCTGATCATGTATCACATGTTGGACTATGTATGTAAGTCTTTCCTTGTAATAAAATAAACATGACACAAACAATTTACGAAAAACGTTACTACGTAGTCACGTGAACTATGATGTCATGTACTCTATTGAAGATAACAAAAATTCAATGTTTTAATAGAGTAAATTAAGAAAAGAGCACAAAACTAATTACGTAGAACATCCCTGTGTCTTGAATAAACTTTTCATGTAAATACATGAACTTTACAAAGATTTTTTATTGACAAGTGTAAACTCAAAATTGGAGAATGGAAAATTTCTTTTTTTTATTCAAAAGTTTGAATGTAGTATGTATATTTGTAAATGGTATTGCAGAATTTTATTTACTTTATCATGGAATTTTTCTGTTATATGTTGATAGGAATACATCAACTAGTGTAACTAGCATTGTCAACACAAATGTTCTTGTCATATAGAGTTAAAAAAAGAACACGCATAACATACTGTATAAAAAGATACAACCATGATATGAGATAACAAATAAATTGTTACGACATCGAATGCTTGTAATATGCAGATACATCCACTACGAAATTTACCTATTAATAAAAGTGCAAATAAGGCATTAAAACGACTACATTAATATTGAATGCTTCGTTAACAAAAGCATAACTTTTATCAAGCAATCGCTAATCAAATAGAAGTCGCTAATTTAAGAATTTATCGTCATTAATGAATTAAATACGGTTCGAAAAGAAATTACTATTGTTATGGAAATCCAATAGATTCATGCTAGTGCTAACTAAACAGGAAGATTATTAGTCAAATAAGTGAGTATAACTTTCCACGGATTGTTCTTTCGGCAGCGGTTAGAATTCGTTACAATACGCGTATGAATTTCAAAAAAGAACATATTAATATGATAATAAAACAAAACAATATTACAAAAAAAACGACCATGAAAACAAATTTCGATGGGTATTTAAACAATAAACAACGATTGGTTTCTCAATCTTTCTGTGGCAATATTTAATTTGCCAGCGCCTGCACGTCACTGATGATTTGATTAAACTTGATTGCGTTTCATTTACCTTCCATCGTGTTAAATTAGTACCTGCGGCTTTTTTTATTAGTATTACAAATAATAATATCTAGGTAATGGAGTTTTGTATGTAAATATTTATTTTGACGTTGAGTTCGATAAAATAATTATTACTTAGTGCTTTTCATAAACGTGAGGGTAAATTTGCAAAGTTAATCATATACCTAACATAGTTTTAAAGTAGTTCGTCAACAAAAAGAAATAATATTCCTTGACCTAGGTTAAGGTAATTTTAACAAAACGTACTTATCTTGCAATCATTAATCAATCTAGATTTAATCAAGTTAAACCATGTGTTAATTACATATTTTATTAAAACGTATAGAAAAATTCATATAAAAGGAATCACCAATGAAATTAGTTACTGTTTGGGTGCATTAAGGATGTGCAGCGGTCTACTGAAGCATTCTAAAGAATTGATTAGGGCTGACTCAATTTTTTTATCTCATTTTATGGGTAATCTGTTTGTAAAGCTTTTTCACACAAAAAATTAAACAAAAAATCAGATAATTACGGAAATGTGTTTTAACGCCTTATCTTTTTGTTACCTTTTTTAGAAAATAAATAATTGGCTATAAATTTATACCTCCAGAAAGTTTCAATAAAAACGATTTTATTGGTTTTTTGTTTTAGAAATTATTGCACATGATCATTTCCTCTAAGACTTAAATTTATCTTTCTTTGGAAATTTAAGTCTAATCCGTTCATTAATAGCTGACCATTTTATTTATATAAACGAACTACTTTAACGTTTTCTAAATAAAGTACTCGTATTGGTGTCTACCGAGCAATGACATGGTTAGGAAATATAGTTTCGACAAGAACTTTCTTACAAAGCTAAGTAGTAAGTAAGGGTGGGAGAATTCTTCATCTACTCGCCAAAAGCAAACATCATTAAATGGTTTGCGGATGTTTCTAAAACCGACTAAGGAACAGGGGCAGGGGTATTCGAGCAAGGAACCAAATACTGAACAACGGAATCGAATAATGGCGCTGAGCAAAGAAAACAGACTTGCATTATGCTGGGTATCAAGGCACACTGCAATCTGTGGCAACAAAGAAACTAACCTATTAGGAAGGAATGCCGCCACAACTTTGTTTGTGGGATCGGAACCGTTTTGCGGTGTAGGGATGAACGCCTACAAAAAAGAACTCAAAGATAGAGATGGGAGGCTCAGAGCAAAGACCTTGCTAGGACTAAGTAGAAACAGAGTACGTATCCTCACCAGTTTTCTTACAGAGCATTGTCACCTTGGGAAAGGTTAGAATAGGTTTGAAACAGAATAACGACGGCAGGTTCTGCGGCCCAGAAGATGAAAATCCAGAACACCTGACATGTAACTGCTATTACGGAAATCCGAGCCAATTATCTCGGCAAATACATCATCGACGAAGAAGAAATACCTTCTCTGGAATCATCAAAGTTATTGCAGTTTAGTAAAGGTCTTAGACTAGATGGGGCGCTCTGAGAATAGGCAAATAGATCAGTAGGCCGCAGTGCCATCCCACTCTCAATTAAATCTAAATCCGATTGGTGTTTAGTGTTGATTATCTTGAGGGCCAATCTTGAGAGCAAAAACTGTTTAATAATTAGTTTCCCTGTGAAGCAATGATTTTTAAATTCGGCAACAGATAAAAAACCATTCAGAGAACTTCAGCTGACTGACCTACCATCAATCCTGACCCTTAACGTCTCCAAACAATACAACAAATTTAGTTATTTTAAGTTAAAGTGTTACACAGAGATACTGATATTTTAAAAATTTAAGACGTTTGAGAAAATTTTAGAGAAAATGGTTTAAGCAATACACAGTTGAGAGAAAACTAAACCAACTCGACGTTTCTCTGCATATTTTGACACTTCACATACTTGTTCACTTTTAATTTTTAATTAAACATTACTCAAAGTTTTATTTTCTCCTTCTTCTTCTTTTTTCGACTTGGCTTTCGGCCAATTGCAATAACTCCTACACCTTGAAACTTGATGCATACATTGAGATATATCTTCGTTTGTCTACCTCCTTTTTGGATGACGATGATTGGTATTAAGAAATAAGCAATTAAACAACAAATAAACGGAGCTGAATTTAGGAATAATAATAATAATACCTAATAATAATTTAAAATTTGTACTCCATCACAAAACCGACAACATAACGATATCTTCAAAGTAGTATATCCATTTCTGATTTTTTCCATTGCTAGAGAGGAGGCCATTCGAACTTTAAATCACTACATCTTATATTTACACAAAAATTTAAAAACGTATACTTTTTCATTGATATTTAAAACTTTATTTGTTACTACCTTTGGAAATTTTTGTCGATTGATGCTAAATTTAGTCAAAAGCAGTCTTTTCCAAATTCCTAAATGCTATTGTCTTGTAGATTAATTTTACTCAAATGAGTTGCATCCGACTTTGTTCATAATAGAGCTCTTATATGAAGGATGATATTTTTGATAAGAGAAATTAAAAATCGATATCAAACAAAAATTTGAGATGGTGGCTTTTGAGATACCCATAATTTATTTCTTATATTAAATGAACGCCGTATTAAATTTTTAATTAGCAAAAAAAACTGTAGCTTTTAGCGTTTATAAAACTTTTTGAACACCTTACACTAGAGATATTTTATTTAGAAGAAAATTGCAATTTTTAGTTAACTTCTAACCATTTCGACATTGCGATCGAACACATAAAATTTATTTCTTCATTACACTCGACCCATAAAACAATTATTTTCAATACTCTTTCGAGAATGTCTTCTGCAAAATAACTTCTGCAATCATAACCTCGTAGCAGCAAAGTTTCTTCAAAATGGACCATGTAGAGTATTGTGTGGTGTTTTAAATGTAGATATATTAATCTATGTTTCTGTGATTACAATCACCCATTAATAAATCGCTTCCCTCATTTTTTATGGAATTTTTCAAACTTCCATACTTTTGCATATTCTGATCTGTTTTGACGACTGTCTGTTCTGTAGATCATTTAAGTTTCGGCAGAAAGATGGGCATATTTGTGAACTTCGATAAATATATATTACATGTTGTAGCTTTCTTCAATAGAATAATTCGTCATAATTAAAAATCATGTTCTATAAAACCATGACGTTCATTTAATATAAAAAAGCTAATATGAGTATCTCGAGAGCCGCCATTTTAATTTTTGTTCTATAACTTGTAACTTTTAGATGAAACTTTATTTTGTAGCTTGGCATAATTTCTACTGGTTGCACATTTTAACTTTTTCAAACAAATTTTGAATCAACACATAAAACTGCAAAATATTTAACCAAACGCCTATCTTCAATAATAACGAAGCTGGATATAAGAGGATATAAGAGTTTTGAGTGTAAAAAGTTTATATTACAGGGGAGTGGGATAAAGAAGAAAAAAAATGCTGATAGTGTAAAAATTGTGCTTTAAAATTAGTTAAAAATGTTATGACTAAATAACAAACAAAAATGTACGATTGAGGCAAAGATGATTGAGGCAGAAATGTTTTCTCTCAATTTCTAAGGCTTAATGTAAAAAAATATATTTTCATGTTGTGTTAAAATTGATTTTATAAAGGTTTTTCATGTAATACTGTTTGTACGTCATCAAGAAGATTAGATTGATATTATTTTTAAGTAATATTTTTTAGATGTTTGTAGCAAATTATAATAAAAGATTCTTAAGTGTATATCTCTGATTTTAATAAAAGTTTGGGAGTGTGTAGACTTTATCTAGCGTTACTCATTCCCAGCTTCTATTGTAAACATATCTATCTCATCTTGCAATTGAAGTTCGCTCTGTATTTCATTTTCTTTTTAAATTGAAGTGGACCATTTAGGGGGCTCTTGCACGATTGCTTTCGCCATCAAATAAATAATGAATGGAGAGGTTATTTTTAAAATTATTCCGGATGTCTGCAAAATGATGAACTCTTTATTTTTACGAAATATTGTTGCAGTATTGTGTGATCACTATATTGATGAAAAATTTGAAGAAGACAATTTTTCCTTACGAAGTGGTTACCGACAATAATTAGAAAACAAAAAAATCATAGACTAGTGATCGAAGCATAAGCAACTCAAGTAATGTAGTTATTACTGGTCGATGGCCGCAGTGGTTAGGCGGCTGACTATTGTTGTGAGAGGACGATAGGTGCCGGGGTTCAATTCTCTGGAGGGACAGTGACATTTTTTCAGAGAGTTTAATCCCGGATCGACTTGCCATTCGCTGTTGGGAGCAAAGTGATTAACAGCGCGGCATCATAAAAGGCGATATGATGCTGTCACAAAGCCATTTAAACACAACTTACACACACTAAACTACACCGCAAGAGTTGCAGTGATAGCCAGACAAGTGATACAGCTTACGGAGTCACTGCAACTAAGCACCCACCACACATTATAAAAAAAAAAAAATTAAACAAATTCAATTTTACCATTGATGCGTTTCTCACGACAATCTTTTAAAATTAATAATGATTGCCTATTTGACTTATTTCTGTATAGCTTTAGTGGACGAATCAAGTAACAAATATTATGTTAATGATTTCTTGTTTGTAACCACTCTTAACAAATCATCGCAAGCAAAAATTATTTCAAAATCCTCACCGGATCCAACCGGTAGTTAATATCAAAAATAGTTATCCCTGGCTTGCACTTAGCAACAATGTATGTCAAGTTCTTTTTAAATGGCTGCAAACCTTAACAATAAAGGTACCCATTAATTGTTGGGTTTCCTCGACACATTAGTACCTCTTCATCTTCTTAATTTAAATCTGCAATTCTTGCGATTTGAATCATCGCTCGTAAAATCTTCCTCACTTTTCAGCGAACACTTATATAGCTACTTATAAACATGCACATTCATATATTCAAAGTTGTAAAATTAAAAGACACTGTTTATATTATGCAGCATCGTTGTATATATTATAAAGAGCCATAAATGTACATATATTTTGACTAATAAAAATTACACGGTTATTGTCAGAAAGAAAGAGAGAGACAGAATAGCAAAAACGAAGAAAAAACGAATACACTACTGCTATATACCCGAAACCAAATTATCTGTGATGAAACCGAACTATAAAACACATTCCCCGAAGATCAAAAGAGCCGATGTACGGACAATACTTTGGTCACCTATAGGGTAATAAAGACATTAAAACAGTGTGCTCCTGATGTCTAAGCCTTTACATTGCGTCTCTTAAGCATTTTACTGCTGTTTCACTTTTATCCATCCTCGTACGGACGTCAATAAAAGTCCACTTCATTGGTCGGACGTTGTTTTTGATCGAGCGCTTCATTTTATTACATAAACTTCTTTCTAATGTTTAATTATGATTATAAATATTAGTCGGAAATTTGCCAATAAAACTGGTTGCCGATTACTATTTTTAGAAATGAATTAAAGAACTTGTGTGTAGGTATTAGGCACGACAATGTACGAAATTTTCTAGCTATATACAATGAGGTAATGACTAATATATACTTACTTAAGCGATTCTTAGTAATAACTTGATCTAAAGCGGTATTTTTGCAATTTTCTATGTAGTATTATTTAAGAAATATAATTATTTTGTTCCACAATTGACATAAAATTGTTTCAAACAACTCAAGATTAATTATTGAAAAATAAGAGATCCTTCTTGATTTAGATTTTTAATCAGGTTACTACTGTAGTTAGGCAAAAATATACGACAAGTTAACAAGGCGCGAAAAAAGACGCGAAACGTGACGTAGATACAAGGTTGCCATGTGTAATAGTTGCTGTTTAACTAGATTTACTTAATACTAACAAAAGGATTGATATTTCAACAAATATTGGCGATATAAATTAAATATTTATTATGTGCAAACAAATCCTAAAATATAGATACAAGTAGGTTTGACAGGGTGGTTGGGTTATCATTTGATTGCTTATGTTATGTGTATATATAAAGTATGTAAATATGAATTTAGGTTTTATGAAGATGGTATAGTTTCCATATCATCAGAAAATTTATGTTTATTGTTTTAATGGTGAATATTATACTTATCGTCAACTGTAAGTTAATAATTTGATGGATTTAGAAGGTAGTGAAAAGGTCTATTGCCACTTTTCTTATATAGTACATTGCTTTTATGCCTTCAGAGATGCATATTTATTACTCCGCGAGAGAAGTTCGAAAAATAAAGGATATTTGTAAGCAATCGGGCAATATCAATAAGGATGTTGAATTATATCTCTTCAATACTGTTGATATTTGGGAATTGTGTATAATGTTTGGTATGGAATGTATTTATAAGTGTGAGAATTCTATACAAACAAAAAAAACTTAATATACAAATTATGCTTCTTATACTCAAAGTAAAGAAGTCATGTAAAAGTAAGTAAAAATTCTGACAGCAACAAAAACATAAATCCTATAGTATAGAAAAGTGTATTACACACGAGCACATAATGGTTACTATTATTCATAACAAACAAGTAAAGTTCTTCACTGGATCTGTTGATAATGACAGCTTTGTTGTCAAAACTCGTCGGTTTTTAGTTAAAAGTTTTTTGGTGTTTTTTGGGTTAGAGTGTTTAGTGTTCTACAAAGAATAAATGTTATTATATTATGCTTTATATACAGGGTTAGGCAAATATTCCAGGACGGCTAACCCAGATAGCATGTAACGTTTTTAAAACGTTATAACAAGATTCTCTGAAGCGTTACCAAAAACGATGGTGTAACGTTTTTTAAACGTCTTAATATCAGAAAAATAAAACGTTACAATTTAACGTTCCCTAAACGGTACAATTTAACGTTTTGTAAACGTTATACTTTCATGTATTGTAAACGATATATGGGAAACATTTTGTTAACGTGTTGCGGAGTTGATACTGAAAAATTGAAAACTGGAGAATTTTTGTTCCAATTTTGCAAGCTGAAACTTAATAAAGGTGAGGTATGCTCCTGTCTTTTCACGCGATTAACTCCACCAAGCTTACAACGAGTACACTTATATAGCACTTGCATTCTTGATTTTATTGGTTTCAGAATCACCTAATCGACCAGTTAAAATGCCAAAAATAAGGTCCTCTTTTAGAAACATCGTATTATGGTTGATTTTCGAGAAAAACGAGAAAGATCGGAAGGATTTGTGGCTAAAAATAGTTTGAACAGCAAAAATCCTGGTAGGCCGACACTCAAATTCTACGTTACTGGGGGAATTGTCATTTTAGGACAATTTTTCGATTATTCTTCAATACTTCCTATGTAAACAACATATTCATTTTTTTTTCTAGAACTGTGTAGACTTTCATCTCGAAAATGGTACGATTTTGAATAAGGCTATTTTTGGTCAATGGTCATGATTTGACACGTAGCATCTCCAGCTAAATTATTTCCCATAATTACTGAAGCAACCTGTATATGTAATCGAGCTTAAAGGAATAATGACCAGAATGACACAATTTGAAATGTCAACTAATTTATTTCTATATTGATAAACAACTGATATCCGTAGATATAATAACACACGTAATTCGGTAAATTTCATCATAGTAGCTATACCAAGAGTAAAGACGAATGACAATATAAAAATAAAATATGTCAGATACTGTTTTATAATAAATATTTATTAAAAAAAGCGCCAGGTTATAGAAGGTAAAAAATGGATTCAATTATGTAGTAGTAGAAAAGACAAAATTATTTTCATAAGGGAATACAATACATGACATCACTTATTTGCCATATCTCGTTAACATGTTATATTTTCACTATTAAAGTAACCAAATATGAACAATATCTTTTTAATGTTATATTAACGTTTAATGGAAAACGTTTAGACAACGTTTTTTTTTAACGTTTATAAACGTTCAACATTGCAATTAACCTTCATTTGACCTTTTAAAAACGTTTTCGTGCTACCTGAGTTAATTACAAGATAATGAAAAATGATAGCAGCTCTTGGTTTACCGGTAATCTATACGACTAAAATTATTACTATTTTTATGCTTCCAATAGACAACCTAGATTTCTCAAAAATTAACAGGAATTGAACATTTTATAAAGGATTGAGATCGCCGGTAAATGAAACAGAAATTATTTTTTTTTCAAAGACTTGTGGTTTTCGAGATTTTTTGAATTGAAAATGCCCGAGGAAGTCACATGATCAAAACGCAAAGTGACGTAGAAAACAGTATAAAATGTGTAAGTCAGATTGTAAGGTTATGACATTACTAATATGATAACACAAACGTAAGATCCTTTTTTAACCATTAATACATAGAATTAGTACTTTGTGTACATGCTTGATAATACATATTATTGTAACGCATGTACACTCGGTACGACTTAGTCTTCGAACGATTTTAATAAGGTAACTCACTAAAATCGTTCGAAGACTAAGTCGTACCGACTGTACAAACATACGTGTAGAATATCACTAATTTTAATACCATAAGCACTACTTGTAAAAGAGATTTATAGGTTAGGTACTTGTACTTACATCAAAATGATTAGAACGACAATATTCTGTAGTCTTCTCTGCCAAAGGTACATCTCCTCATGGCAGTGAACCATTTCTTTTTAAAAAGTAAAAAGAAATCGTCCGAATACAAGGCACAAGTAGTCAATCCATTGATTTCGATAACATAAACCAGACATAAACACTGTATCATACGTCACGCATGTAGTTCACGTAAACGCCGCGTTTTGGGAGAGCGCTGTAATCGTGCTTCTTTCTTCCCCGATTTCTAGGTGAAAAAATATATTTTTTCGTCTGGGAGTAAAAGAAATATGCATCTCTGAAGGCATAAAAGCAATGTACTATATAAGAAAAGTGGCAATAGACCTTTTCACTACCTTCTAAATCCATCAAATTATTAACTTACAGTTGACGATAAGTATAAAATTACAAAGTACATAGGTTGTCTATAACAAAGTGAAGTCATCAGCTGTCAAAAAATCGATATTTTTTTTTGCTTTTTATAAATCCTCAGTTAATTTAGAATATATTTTCTCTACGACTGTTGAATAATATATACATTCTGCCTTATTTATCCAATTGTATAATGGCATCAATTCTTCACCCCGTGCGTAATGAATTATTACACACGGGCTCTAGACCAATCACATCACTTGTATTTTCATTCTTCAACGGTTAGCAGACAGAAATGATACGGTATAGACGTATATAGTGTGCGTTTCCTAGCAATCACTAAACAACTCATAATTGTGCTCAGAATTTAAAACGTCAGCTCGCGGTTTTGACAGAATTCATTGTAATGACACTTATGTCAAAAACGCGGGCTCACAGCATTAATTTCTGACTACCTATCATGTACACACCTATCCATTCTCTTTTCAAGTTAATCCTGCAGCCGTAGAGAAAGTACTCTGGAACCTCATCTATATCCGCGCTCACTTATGTCCACCCTCACTTATCTCCGCACTATAGCACTCACTTATATCCGCTCGGCATCCACCACCCGATAGTGCACGTATTCACATGAGCCAATCAGCGCGTAGCACGGCGTTTCCTCTCCGCTAACGGGATAAGAGTGGGGACCCCTCTGGAGTGGATATGAGTGAATGTTTACTTTTCGCAACCGCTGATATAGACGAGGTTCCAGTGTATAGTCTTTAACTCGCGTATAATTTGGCTATTATTAACTCGCCTTCGGCTCGCGTTGTAATTCCCACCCTCGTTAATAATAGCCGTCATTATACGCTCGTTGAAGAATATACTATTATTATATCTTATTAGTTGAGAATTTATAAAAAGCAATAATATATACGGTACCTACTTTATTTTAAAATACTGACACGCTTTTTTGACAGCTAATGATTGGCGACATAAAAAAAACTGTATTTATTTAGATGAGATCTGTGAAAACCGCTACAAATTTTGAAAACTCTGTCTATTTTGCTAGATGTAAGATCTGAGAACGTCAATTCCCAAGTTTTCCCTACTAATTAATAATACATTATTATTATAATGGCGAAAGATCAATTTTTTTTTTTTAAACTAGGTACTATTTATTGTTTTTATTAGTGTTAAAGGATTGCTGTATTTGCATTCTTCTGTGTAATATTTCCGAAAAAGTTGAATTTAGACATAGCTACTATAATAAAATACATTCTTTAAGTTAACTGAGGATTTATATAAAGCAATAATATACAACGTGTTTCGTTAAAGAAATTAATGTTCAGATTCTTTAACAGCTGATGACGTTACTCTCTAATTGTAGCCATAAAAAAATAACATCATCTCAGTCTTACAGATTGCCGAAAACCAAGATTCGCTATCACTTTTTATTCTCTTGCCAATGAAGCCGTCCCAGAGTATTTGCCCGACCGTACATATTTATATTATTATCATTATTAATATAATTAATATATTATGCGATTTATAACAAATGAGGACGTAGTTAGATGACGAGGCGATAGCCGAGTCATTTTGTCAACGGCTGAGTGAATTTAAATCTTTAGTATCTATTCGAATTATATTCATACCTTCATTGTATTATCATGAATAATGATGAAAAAGCGATAATCAAATTAACAATTTTGTCTGCCATATAATAATTCGGTTAGTTTGCGCATTTTGGAAGTTTATCACGGAATCTTAAGTTTGGCCGTAAGCGTAGTTACTGTTTATATCTAATCCTTTAAAGAGCATATTTTCTCAATTAATAAGGAATCATGATTTGGTGTAAAGTAGTTTGGGATAAATGAGTTGTAATGGTGTAAAACAAAGCAAGGATTTAATGATACATTTATTAACAATATGTTCAATGCTGTCGCTCTTGCAATAGAAATTAATGTGTTTTTGTTTTCCATTGCTGCCTTATATTTTCAGCTATTAAAGTGCTTTTTTAAAAAGTCACTCGTACTCGAGAAAAGATATGTACAATAATAACTAGATTTATTATAGCCATAAACCCAAGTTGTGTACATCTACGTTCTAGCAGAATTTTTGTCATTACAAATTACATACCTCCTGTTTTCACATTTCTAAAATCTATAACTGTGTAACTGTGAAGAAATTCCTACAGGTGTAAAATGTAAAAAATAGTTATTTCTACTATCTTTTTCTGGCAGAAATAAGGAATAAATAATGTATTTTATTCTAAATTAAACAACGATTTACAAGAGTATAAGTCAATTAATAAATCATTAGTTGACCAGTAAAAGCTTCATAATCACTAAAGATATATTTTAATCATCTGTTCAATTATTACATAGACGAATCATACACGTTACTTTTTATTTCATAAAAGCTTGTGCAAATATCGAACCATCATAATAGAGTCGTATTTGTTAGATTTAAAGGCCAATTTGCAAATGTTCGTGCGTATGCGTTTGCATAGCACGCAAATATAAAAGTTAATACACAAATATTATAAGCACAACGATTTTAGCATGTCAGCTGGTTATAGCTCTAATTTTTTATATAAATCCATTGTAATACACTTTACGTATGTCAGTGTTCAAAATTCTTCAAATGTACGATTTGATTTTTGAAAATTGGTAGCATTTTTAATTTGAGTTATTAACAAAAAAAATAGGCAGATTTGAGGCAGCACCAACCTCTGTGTAAATTTATCGGCTGTCGTAATATTTGCTAATATTTTACGACCTTTTTTTTATTACATAAAAATGTTCTTTTATTTATATAGGTACTGTTATAACTGTTACGCAGAATTTAGCACACAACCTATATGTCTATTAATTGGTTTTTGTCTGCTGTTGGAATTAAATCATTTTAAATTTTAAAGTTATAGATAACACATTGTTAAATAGTAAACTGGAACTTCATTTATTTATTACACTTTTAGTTGAGCATTGGCAATGCAGATTCGCACGGAAAGATACGTTAAAGGTATATAATAACTAAATTATAAAGCACAGAAATAAAATATATAAACGATGAAAATGAAATAAATTCACTCTTAATACAAATACTTTTTTTTGTGAATTATGAATAAGAAAGAAAAACTTTCTATTGTTGTCAAATCCTTTCTTCACTAATTTTGATAATTATTATTAATTCCATTGACTAAATATATTTAATACATTACTATTTTACTATTAATTTGTGAAATTAATATGTAGTAGCAAAGTATTTAGATAAATAAATGACAATACCGGTTATTTATTCGCAACAGGAAAACGATCGGACGTAAATTCAACAAATATTATCGCAGTTATAAATGAATAAATAAATAAAAATGAAAATATAGATGTACTTATTGTACTATACAGAAATATATTTTATTATCAGCTGATGTTTTATAAAACTCGCTTGAGTCTAAAAATTTGTTTTGACTAGATTCTTCTTCTGCAAATGTGTATTAAATTATATGTCTTACGATTTGTGCTACTCAAGTTATATTACTAGAAAAAAAAATTTTTTTAGTGTTTTTATTAGCTCAAGTTTTTTGTGATAGATATACACAGAAGTATTTTATTTTAACGAATTAACAACAATTAAAGCCCATTTGATTTCTTAAAATAACAGTTACATTATAGGAGTTCTAACTTGATAAAAAAATATATAACCGGTGGCTGAGTTTCAAGAGAAGTATGCAATGGCTATCTGCGATCCTTTGCCTTTTGGCTTGTCTTGTTTATCCTTTTTCAGTTTTTACCACTGACAGCTTCTCGATTAGAAGGGGAAGAGTATAGTTGGTAATGGACATTTTGTATCCGGATTGATGGTATTTTAGCAAAAAATGAGCAGAAGTGAGGGCAGTTATGTCCTTTTGTTGCCAGAAAATCCAAAATCGCTCGAAGATTTCCAAGATTTCCATCTTCCAAAACTCGCCCAAAAGAAGTTTAAAAATTGACGAGTTTGTACTCCAACAGACTACTTTAACTTTTGCCTCACTTAATGTAGAAAATTTATCTGTCAAGTATCTAAAGGCATATCCTTCTTAGTTAGCATATCCCTCTTAGACATAAGAAGAACATCTTTTTCGGTCGATCAGAAGCTCGAGAATGACATTTTTCTTGATTGTTAGCGAGATTGCTAGCGATGACTTTTAGGTCACCATGGATTTTCCATTTTTATTCATCTTTGAATAAGTCTTCTTCATTGAATTCCATAACCAATGAGAATAGAAAGAAAAGGATTGCTATTGTGAAGTAATACAGCTTTCAAACTAAGCTTGAATAATTTGAATTGATTCCATTCAGTTGAATCGCTGTTCAAAATTCAAACATTTCATTAAGCAATTAACGTAGTAGCAAACAACTTGATTCTTTTTCCTTCCCAAAAAAGGAAGCACGTGCCTGTAACACTATCTGTGTAGTGAGACCTTGACATTGCGTTATTAAAGAAGATTCTGTTACAGGTAGTCTGGTAGCTTTGATGTTAAAACTTTTGCGTTCTTCTGTAACATATCAAGCTCTCAAATGGACAAGAACACAGTCAAGAGATATGTATGCGATTCTTCTTCCACACTATTTTAATTGTGTACTTCCCACAATTTTGGGGTGGAGTAGGAATAACATATGCAAGAGTGGGATCTTGAACTGTTTCTATTGGCTTCATTAACAATTTTTCTTTTATAGGTGACGTGAAGCAGAAATGGCAGGAAGTCTGTATGGTTTGTAGCAAACGCCATAGATTATGTTTTATTTTTCAGCTATTCTCGTAGTACAACCGAACACGAAATGTAACCTATATGGGGAGCCCATGACTTATATCTTGGCCCTCTCTCTCTATACCGAAGCAATGCTGATAGTTAGTCTTCACAAGAGGCAATTTTGGATTTTTCACCACAAATATAACAAAAAGTGTTCACTGAATTCACACATTTGCGATTTCGTTAAATGCCATGCGAATTATTGCAATTGCTATCACGTTGATATAACCTAAACCCTATTCAAATCCTGTGCTGAATTTTGGCATCAAAAGGGTCTGCTAATAGCCTGTAATAACATTAACGAACTATATAAATTTATTGTTTATTTATTTCCTAGTAAACACATATTGAAATTTCGTTGTTATAAATTGTTTTTTTTTTGTAAAAACTATAATGGTTTTTTTGGGCAAGCTGGTTAACTTCTCTTATTAGTAATCACTTATCAGTACCAACATATTGAATGCCTTTCAAACATGCCCACACAGATTTCATGAATATAGCCAATTTATTTGCAGCTGGATTTGATCAATTGCTTGGTTGTAAGTATCTACATATTTGATGTCGATTTATTTGTCAAAAATATAGAATGTGATTCTTTTGGACAAATATTATTATCATCATTATAATTTCTCAGTATTCTAATAACTAATATTATAACCGCGTCCGAAAAATGTTAAACAAATATTTAAAGATTAGATTAAATTTGTTTTGTCAAAATATTAAATTAGAAACGATGCCTTTAACAAGAGATAAAAATAATGTTAGCTTCATTTTAAAGTACCTCTAAGTGGTCTGCATGCACGCCAACCTCATAAAGTAGTTTATATACTATATTGCACAATCCGAACAGTTTCTTGAAAGCCGTACCGGACACATACTTAGGCGTATCTTTGTGTAATGTGCACACAGGTTGTGTACAGAGCACAAAACAGTGGATCGCCACAGGTTCTCGGTGACCGTTCAGTTTTTATTGTAGATACACTGCACGGGCATTATGATGTGTGTATATATTGGACTGGGCGTTCGTCCTGTGTGAGAGATGGCGAGTTCGATCGCTGTTGGGAAATATCTGTGAACACGAGCAACGAAAAGGCCGTTATGATTTTTAGTGTTTGCCGTAATAATTAGCGCTTGTCTACGTCTATGCAATCGCCTTCCACATTTTAACAACACCTTGTGTACCTTTCACATTAAAACCGAAACATTTTTGGTTACCTCCAAACCGGTTACTGATTTGCTTTTTTCTTAATGCTTCAGATATATGTTGTAAGTGTAGGTACATACGATATTGTGACCATATTTCATTTAAAAACCGGATACGAGAATGTGCATTTTTACATGCACACACCAACAATAACCTACCACCTTTGTTACAAAGATTTTGATGATGATTACGACTGTCGCCAGTATACATATGTATAATATATGTAGTTGCTGACAAATTTGATATTATTCAATTTAATTTCGCTATATCTATTTGAGATTCTATTTTTCCAACGAGGCAAGATTCACTTCAAAATTGGTCACTATTGTGACCACCATTAATATAGCAAACAGTCTTCAAATTGAGAATTAATAAGCAGAATTTAAGTGTTTTGTTTTCAAGCAGGGAACCTGTTAAGTTTATTTATAGCCTATATTAGCATATGAATTTACGATGGTAGCGGCAACAACTTGCAGTCTAACTAGGAAAGAAACATCGTCAGCTTGCAATTAAATTTTGTTTTTCGAGAGGAGTCTAAATGCTAAATTCATGCATTTATTATGTTCAACGTTTCAACAATTTAATACCCCGCATAAATTCTTTTTCTTTGACTTCAAAATCTACTCAAATTGCAGCCATCGCTGTTTTGTCGCTAGGTGTATGTAAAGGTTTTTATATTTCAAACAGGTAATAGCTACTGGTTATATGGATTGCTTCCCCTCCATTGATTTCACATCGATTTTCCACAGAGCTCCAAAGAAGAGGATCGAGTAATTGTTGAGAGATGTTCGGGACCCTTGCATTAAACTTGGCACAAGGTTATAGCATAAAGCGAAAAGTATACCATACACTGGTTGTTGACAAATATACGGACAGTTTGCGAAATATACCTGTGACAAAGTTCTTACCTACTTGATAAATAAAAAGTGCGTTATTAGTAAGGGTCAGGCAAAGATTTTCCATATTCCCCAAAAAGTGAAAAAAAAAACATTATGTGAGGATAAAAGTCAAAAAAGTTTAGGAATATCAAAGATTATACAGGGCGTCTCAGCGAGACCGTTCATTAGACGTTTATGGGGTTCTGGCCAAAATATAAATTTGAAAATTCAGAATTATATAGAGTCGATTATGTTTTCTTCAATTAAAATATTATTCGATTTCTAGCGCTTCCGGTTATACCGGAAGTCGCCATCTACTTTGTATTTTTAATGGAACATCCTGTATATTTTTACATATTTGGATTTATCTATTTTTAAGCTTTATAAATACCTTTGCTTTTTTCAATGTGATTCGGGCGTTTTGTAGTTATTCGATTTTTTATAAAAAGATTTGCTATAGCAGACATTTATTCAAAAACTCAGAGAATACTTGGTTTTTCGGATATCAATTCACAATATACTTAAACAACACGTTGGAGTATATTTTAGCGCTGAGAATGGCTGTCTACATTGTATGGTTACTTTACTATGGCTTACTTAACTCTTCGAAATTTTGAAGAACCATAATTCAATTTTTTCAAATGGCACCCCTCATATTTTATTACTTAGTCGTCTTCGGTGTCCAATTTTACATCTTTTATGTCCCACACGCCCTATACCCAAAATTGATAGTTTAAGAGATAATTATAGATTTTTTGAAAAATGCACGCATGACTCATATAGATACTTATCCAGTGTGCCATGGAAAATAAGCGTTCTCGATTTATTGCCAGCAAAGTCTAACGTCAAAATCACACTTCGTCGTTTGATTAGTGAGTTAATAATTATCCGTTAAATGCCTTTACATTATTGCTATAAAGAGTTAAAATGGATAACAATAACGAAAACAATTGCCCAACAAGTGTTGTTCTTTGTAGATCTTGAGAAGAGAGCCTGTCGAATGCTGCTCGCACACATGCGTCTAATTCCTCCCTTGTGGTCCCCGATGTTGGGTAGACCAGGTCTTCGATACCTCCCAAAAGGAAGAAGTTTACAGGTGTCATATCTGGAGATCTTTAAGGCCAATTCCTAACCGCCTTACCCATCTGTCTTTGAACATTAATGTGTAAATATTATTTTCGTTGTTATCCATTGTAACTCTTTATAGCAATAATGTAAAGGTATTTAACGGATAATTATTAACTGACAAGTATCAAACGACGAAGTGTAATTTTGACGTTAGACTTTGACAATAAATCTTTGAGAACGCTTATTTTCCATGGCACACTGGATAAGTATCGATGAGTTGTGTGCATTTTGCAAAAAATCTATAATTATCTCTTAAACTATCAATTTTAGAGTCTAAAGCTGGTAAAGCTTAAAAATAGGTAAATCCAAATATGTAAAAATATACAGGGTGTTCCATTAAAAATAACAAAGCAGATCTAATAAAATATTTTTATTGAAAAGAACATAATCGACTATATATAATTCTGGATTTTCAAATTTATATTTTGGCCAGAATCCCATAAACTTCTAATGAACGGTCTCGCTGAGACACCCTGTATATTAAGATAATATTCATGTGATAAACATAATTTTACTACGAATACAATGTGTAATTAGAATATATAGGCTATCGCTATATCCATTATACAAGTACCCCAAATGACTGAAATGAACAAATAATTTATCAATAGATTTTGCAGCTATAGATAATGATTTGTCCTAATCTACGTCAATACAGCAGTGTTTTCTCTTTGGCACGGTCAAGCTTTTCTTACTATTGCTTGTATATTTCGCCCAACTATAGAAACTCAATCTCAGCTAATCCAACTAATCATGTTAACTAGACAACTAGACATATCTTTTTATTATTATGGATATTTTACTTTAATTTGCATCAAAAGTTATTTGTTTCTAGATTTCCGAGCAACCCTTATATATACCCTTTTTATATATTTTTTTCACAAGTAATAGTAAATAGTAGCTTTGCAATTTTGTAAAAGTGGTTACATTTATACAGGATTTCCTAATTTTTATACATTCGCTTATATTTTTTATTAATTTAAGTTTTATTTGCTGGTAATTTTTTAATTTACGAGTCTGATGCCGCTTTGTATTTTGTAAACAAGTTACTGCTTTTCTCTCTGTGTTGACAGGTATCAATACAAGAAATAGCAGAACAGTTGCCGCCAAACTTACATCAGCAGGAAACATTGTTGACATCCAGCATTGGGTCTACCACACACCGGAAAGTCGTCTTGTAAGACTACATCCACCTTCCAAGTTAGTAAGGATATTGCATTTTAAATTTACCTAATCAAGATCGTTAGTATTTATTTTACACTTGTTGTTGTTACATACTCTAAAAACTATTTTGTAATAAACATTGTTAAATTTTACATTGCCTTTTTTTCCTTTACTTTTTGATGGCAACTAGACACCTCAATAATCTCCCTATAGTAACGTTTACGTATTAATTATACTTCCGATAACTCCGAGAATTGGACATTTGTATTGTCAAGTTTTTCTATATTTTTATTTAAAATTTAATATAGGCTGCTATAATCACTAATATCCAAGTTAAATTCCTTACGATTTGCTTCGGCGACGACAGATTTTATGGCCTCGTATTTAAACAATTATACCAGTTATGTCTGCTACAACGACTTTTATTCTGAAACAGTTAGGTCAGGGGTTCCTCAAGACTCTAAATTTTGGCCACTTTTGTTCCACCTTTCCCCTAATCAAGATAGCTACAATTATCAATTACTAACAATCTGTTAAGCAGTCTTGTTTGCTGAATTCTTCCGTATGCAGACGATTAAAAAATGTATACAAAGATTTGTATGTTCTTCGATTGTAAAGCCTTGCAGAGAGATCTAGACTAGTATTGCGAGAACAAGATTAATTAAGTATTAATAAGTGTGCTGTGGTGACCTATATCACAAACGACAAGCTACTAATACTTTCTGGGTGTTGTACTTGATCATTTTCTACAGTTCTCTCTTACTTTTACAATCAGGACATATCGAACATTTTCGAATTTAATAACGATGAAAATGCACTTTTTCGCTTTGATAGCGAATCTTGAAACTTGCTAAGGTCAATTTCGTGCTAATTTATTGCTTTCTATTTTTTCATTTTGTGGAAGTGATATCACTGTATATGCTGTATAAAATTCTACTCAAGAATCACTGCAATACAGCTA
The DNA here is from genome assembly GCA_023690525.1 of Holotrichia oblita. Taxonomy (NCBI): domain Eukaryota; kingdom Metazoa; phylum Arthropoda; class Insecta; order Coleoptera; family Scarabaeidae; genus Holotrichia; species Holotrichia oblita. Next base: position 146,812,096 of record CM043017.1, on the reverse strand, counting down.
TAATTGAACAAGGATATAGTGATATTAGACACTTCGTTTGTGCATATAGATCACAAGACCAGTACAGAAAGATCTGTTTATCTAGTAGTACGAAAATAAATTGTTAAACAGCTTCAAAATACTAGTTTATTCATTAGATTGGTGTAAAGGGACTTGGATGCACTCTGCATGAACCAATATTGAACAGTTAAGCTAGATAGAGGGGTGGACATATTTTTGGGCGTGGTATGAGTTTCTTTAATAACAGAAACCGTTCACTCTTTTTTCTAGTCATATAATGTAGCTTTGTAGTATTTCGTTGGAAGATCGGTACATGTAAATGATATTTAATATAAGAATCATTTCAGCTAAAAGTTTGAGTTTTATTTCTCCTACATAATACTATATAAAAATATATTTCACATAAAAAATAAATATATGTAAATTTAAAAATAACACAATACATTGTTGTATATTGAATTGATTCCGTACTGTAGCAACCAGATGTGAATATGATGCAGACAATTGTTTATCCTCCCCAAGTAAGCCGCTGAACATGATCAGTCTTTCTTTTGGAACTTTTGATGAAACCCAGTAATTCTAGTTCTGCTACAGCTAGAGTAAATCTCGCTCTAAGAAGTTCGTTAAGAAAAACACATTAAAGATAAAATTGTAACCTTCAGATTAGGCAACCTATGTTGATTCACACTTAGCTTTTAAAATTCATATTTTACTCATAAAAAGGATACTGCAAAACTGGATCTGTCTCGCTATCATCATCCTCCTCAGTATTAGGATTACTAATTGATACAAATGCTTGTAACCAATCGTATAAGTTTATCATCTTTCCGTATTCTAAATGTAATTTGTATATGATACAGATATCGGGCATTGTTTTTGAAATCGTTTCTTCATTTTGCTTTTTACAGCAATTACACTAAAAATAAATAATAAATCATTATTAATCAAGATACTTTGACATCTATTATAATTACCTGCAAATAATGGTAAGGATCATTTAGTGCTGTGTGTATTGCAGCTCTATGAGAACCAATAATATGATTTTCAATTGAAGCATTATTAAAGAAGAATATTTCGTGAAAATAAAGACTATTTGGAGAATAGAGATACTTCTCAAATAAACTACTGAGGAATTGTAAAATCTTATCCTTAGCTGCTTCATATTTACTCGATGGTTTAGTTTGTTGAGTTCCCTTGTGCAACATCTAAAAATTATACATTGTCGGATTTAACTATTTTTAGATAGAATTAATAACTGTTTATACCTCTAGAAATTCTTTCCTATTTTTGGTGTTAGTTATATTAACATTTTCTATTTTCTGAGCTAGTACATCAGCGTCATTGTCGTCTTTATCACAATTCTCTACTTCTTGTAAATATTTGTAGATAATATTTAGATCCTTCTTAAGTGCATCTTTATTGGGATTGCCTGCTTTACATTCATCTTCTATAAGTTCTGTTATTTGAGATAGTTTGTCTTCTAAATCATGTTTTGATTGGAATTGTAGCAATTGCATACAAGCTTTATAATCATTTGATTTGGTTATATCACTTGTTACAGCTTTACTATATAATTCTCTTATCTAAAAACTTGGATTATGTACTTTATTATCCCATGAAATTTTGTTAGTGTGTGGAATTGGGTTGAATCTATAGACACTTACTTGTTTTCCTAATGGGTTTTTTGGCAAATCATTTACTAATATTTTCAAGCACTTTAAATATAAATGGAATGTGTTTAAATATTGTTGAATTTTACAGATTTCCTGTTGCAGTACAGATTTGAAATATTTATCGTTAGTTAATAATTTGATTTTATTTGTATTGGATTCACTCTCAACCAATTTCCTAAACGAAAGCAGTGTTCGAACATTTTCACAGTCTTCATGGTTAAACTTGGCGATAATATCTATTGGGTTCCTTTTTGTACATAACGTCATTGCTGTTCCATAATTGAAGTGCTCCAACATAGCGTACTAAAAATATATTGATTACCTACTTCTAATAACTCTTCAGAAGTTCCCAAATATTACGCATAAAATTAATACTGTTTATTCAGGTTGAAATTTAAATAAAAGTATAGCCATAGATTTTAAAAGATGGATAAAATAGTGCTATACCCACGAAAATTTTTTTAATAAAATAGGAATGAAAACATAGATGATGCCAAGGAATAAGAAATTATAATATAACAATGCATTATTTTTGGAACACAGTGTATACAGAGTTGTTATAAAGCATGAAAATGGTTTTATTTAAACCTAATATTCCATTTCCTCAATATTTTCTGGATCGTTCATGTAAATCAGATTTTTTGGATGTCCAAGTGTAATCGATTAAACGGAAAGGTGCTCCATCTCAATGAAGAGTAATGCTGTGCGTATTAATTGAGAATAAATTAAAAAATATTCTGGTCTGAAAATTGTAGATACACTTGATTTACTACCATGTAAAATTAGAATTGTTTATAACTTCTGCATAAATAAATGCATCAAAGTTTTTCTTTCAGGCTTTGAAGACCTAGATTAGGTAAAAATTTTGGCATCGAAATTCAAGTGAGTGAATGCTTGTACAAGGAACTGACCTGCAGGAATGGGTTTATAGTTATCACATATGTTAAAATTTACTTTATAATATATCGATATAACCTTTGCAAGTTTCAATTCGGTTGACAAAATGCAACAATTGAAAATATGTGACAAAAGAATCGCTAATTCGTCTATTAAATACCCCAGTAGTTTAGTTTTTATGGCATAAGCTCCCATAATTAATTTCTGTTTATTCTCATAATGATCTCAAACTAAAATAGAAAGATTGCGAGCAATGCATATTGTGGTGGTTGTGCTGATAATACGAGATACTTCAAAATATTATGTTCGAAACAATATATATACAATTTAATCTAGTAACTATTTTAATGAATCATACTTTCGATAACTTTTTGCTTATTGTCTGCATCAAGTTTTCATTATACTTCTGTATATTATTGTTCATTTTTTGTACACATTGTTTTCTATAACAAAGGGGTGGCCAATGTAGTACCAGAACTTGCGCTATTTTCTATTCCCTTTGCTTCTGTCTAAAGTAGCCTCTTATGAAAATGGTGAGATATTGATGTCTCTGTTGCCTTGATTTAGTTTCTCTATTTAATTTACTTTTTGTACGTATTCATATTTGACATTTTCTTTTCTTTACGGTTTCTTTTTTCATTGCTAGTTCTGATCATGGAAATCTTCATATTGATTTCCTGACTAAGTTATGTTCATTACATGAGCCTAATGATCTTTTTATTTAATACCACTAGACTATTGCCGTTAACGCTTTCTTAAAATGTTTCTAAAAATTTGAACGTTGATGCTCGACTTTGCTTTGAGGGGTATCTGTTCAACTTAATCAGGAAAGCGTACACCGTTGCGACAAAAAGATCTGACGGTTTGAAGTAAAAACAACATAAAAATGAAAAGTGATACAAATTGTTTTATTGCTTATTACAGAAGGAAGTACATGTAAATTAATGAAAATGACATCAGAACAACCGATTTCGTCCATTTAAGATCTGAGTAGAGAAGTTAAACCTTAACGACTATGCAAACCGGATAACATTTGCAGAGCAAATGATTGACTTATGGACTGATAGCAAATTTTGATGATGAGCGACGAGGCACATTTCCATTTTGACGGTTACGTCAACAAACAGAACTTTCGTTATTGATTGGCTACAAATCCTCAAGAAGTGCATGAATGCCGTGTGGTGTGGTGTAACGAAAAGTTGTGTTATTGGGCCATACTTCTTTGAAGAGGATGGTCGAACCGTTACGATCTGTTCTTACCGTTATCTCTTAATGTTGAAAACTTCCTGATCCTTGAACTTCAGAGAAATCGTTTAGTGCGCAAAAGGCTGTGGTTCTAGCAGGATGGGACAACTGCCCATACAGCCAATGAGGCGATGGACTTTTTGAGAAGCAAGTTTCGAGGCCGAGTCATCTCGCGTTTAGGGAACATTGCATGGCCAGTTCGCTCCCCATACCTTAGCGGTTGTCATTTTTTCTTGTAGGGATTCCTCAAAGCAAGAGTTTACACAAACAGACCTCACACTGTTGCAACTAAAGGAGGCCATAAGCCAAGAAATCGCTAACCTGTCTCCTGCATTATTAGAGAAGGTGTTTGACAAATTTAGTGCGAGACTGGAAGAATGCTTCTTCAAGGAAGGGCGTCACTTAAAGGACGTTATCTTTAGATCTTAAACGGACGAAATTGGTTGTTCTGATGTCATGTTCATTAAATTATATGTACTCCCTTCTGTAATAAGCAATATAACTATTTTTATCGCTTTTCATTTTTATGTTGTTTTTATTTTAAAACCGTCAGATCTTTTTACAGCACCCAGTATTTAAATAGACTGATTTTAACTTTTCCTCTGTAAATAAAGCTTTCCATGTTACTAGCGCTAACATTATTTAATTAATGTAATTTTATTTATGTACCATTTTTATCTATATACAGGATGTCCAAACTAAGAATCAAAACGGTACCATCGTCTGATTTATGACTTTATTATGAATTTCAGATCAAAAAATGTTTCTAAAAATAAATATTGTCTCTGGTATGAATCAAATTCTGAACATATTTTAAAATTAGTATTATTCATGTTCTGACTTACGAAATAATCAACTGTACTCTACTTACGATAGAACCGGAAGTCCACCATTATTTATACTAATTTTAAAATGTGTAGAATTTGATTCGAGGTAACATTTATTTGAAACATTTTTTCAAAAATTAATAATAAGTCGGCTATGGACCGTTGCATCTTAGGACTGGACATCCGTTATAATAAATCTCGCAAACAAAGAATTCAAAATAGTTACCATCGTTTGATTTATGACCTTCGTATGTATGAAAATGTTTCAGATCACATAAAAACTTTATTTTGGTTAAACACGGAAAATCGTAGTAGATGTCATCTGGTATGTTTTGTTTATAAACTCTTGAATGCCGATTTTCTCTCTACTCTCCTCTCTTAGGGGCTTTATAATTTCTTGACACTTTATTCATGTTCTAAATGCGAACGTGAACATCAACTAACTATTCCTCACCACTCTATTTCCCTATTTAGCTGATCATTTAGCTATAATGTGTGTACTCTGTATAATTCTATTCTTGAGTGCATTAAAAATATCTCGGTAATCATAGGAACTCTAATAGATCAATGAATTCATTTGTTGTCCTCTCAGTATCTAAATGTCACCTTGTTGCACCATTTCTTGAATTTTTTTAATCTAGAACCATATATACATATATAATCGAATTAGCTTTTGTTTTCAACAATGACAGTAGTTTATATACTTTGTAGTGACTGTATTTTGTATCAAGAATTATACAGCATGTCCACGGATTGGGTTGACAAGAGGAAAAACTTTTTATCCCTTTTTTGAAAAAAATTATTCTTTATAAAAAAATCTGCTTGTTTTACCACCGGTGAAAAAGTTTTGCTGAATTTCGAGCATGAACTGAACTGTGTGCGGCAAAGGGAGCGGGTTTATTTGAATGAAACTTTAATTCTTTGTTCTCTGTTCAAATTACAGTACTAATTAATTTTAATGAAAGCAAACATTGTAATGTCATTTTTTTTGCTAAAAGTCGAATAAATTAATGTCTTCAGTAAGTTTTCTATGATATGACGCTTCATGCTGTCATCAATCTTTGCAATCAATAATCTCTGATTGAACATTTTAAAACATGTATACCTGATAAATACCTAATTTGACAGAATCGTATAAATTTCCTTCTTTTATAATTTCTGCCAAAAGTATTGAAGTTATTAAAGATAACTCACTTGAATTCGTTGTTTTAAAACAAGCAGATTTCTTTATAAAGAATACATTTTTTCGAAAAAATTAGATAAAAAGGTTTTTCCACTTGTAAACCCAATCCCCAACCCATACTAAGTATATAATATGCTTGTTTAAATTGTGAATATATAAATCAATCGTAAATCTATTTTTACACAGAAAAGCTAATCGTAGGTATAGTAATATTTTAAATTTTGTAACAATTGTGATATTCTAAATTTAATAATTTCCTCCCAAAACATATTGTTTAAAAATAAACATATTTAATGATATTTTTCAGTAATTTCCATACCTTATATTTTTTTATGAAACCTGTAACTGATAAGTCGTAAAACAGAAAAACATCCATGAGTAGATTAAATATTTTTGGACCTAAATGGAATGGACATTCATCCGTAAGCATAACTTCTTCCAGAACATTATTTAAATAAATTGTTGATGACTGTGAATTAAAATACTGTATATTCACTTTGGACGAAACATGATAAGGTAATGTTCTATGTATAATCGATAAAGAGGTCGCTATTCCGAATACAAACACAAAAGGGAGAATATTTAAGTATGAGCTGCAATAAATAGAATTCAGATTAAGTTAATTAAATAAGGCCACTAATTACCTGCAAATTAAAATAAATTCTTGCAATATTTTATTTGAAAAGCTTTCTAAATCTGGTAAAATCACAACTAATACTTTCCGTTGATGTTTTCTTAAGTGTTTTTCAGATTTACTCTGTTTCCATACATCATGTTCTTTCTCATACCAAGCTTGCAACATCGGGAAATTTAGCTGAGTTTTCTTTAATTTATGTTTTGCCTCGCTTTGAAATTTGGACTAAAATTATAAAATTCCGTAAAGTGAAATTTGTTAATTATCACGTGTACCCACCTCATCCTCTAAAAACGGAACGTTTCCATTTATAAACTGATTTATCATATTTTCGCTAAATGATTTCATATTTTGACAATCTTGAGAATACAAACATGCAACATGCGGGCTAATCTCCTGCTTAACTTTCCTTAATAAAGTAACAAATTGTGCCATGTGATCTGGCATATTGATACCAGTTAACAACGCTGCCGTAGGTATTTCCGACACATCACTTGAATAACTATTTTTAATAAAATTGATTAAATCGGTTAAAATAGAGGAAAACATGTTTTTATTTAACACCTAAAATCAACAGCTTATTAGAATTGTACGAAACTGGAATAACGCGTACTTACATCAATTTTCTTTTCTATATTCTTCCATAAATTCGAGTAAGTGTGATACCAAGGTTCATCTGAGTAAATGTTGAAGTTAACATTACCAGCACTTCCTTTGCGTTCCTTTAAGCTTCTTGTGTTGTTTTTAAATACAAATACACCCTAAAATAACAACATACATTTTGAAAATTTAAAATTCTTACATTCGTGTTATTTCGGGAAATTAACGAATGACAGCGATGTTTTAGCGGCATTTTAACATGAAAATTTATTGTAGTTTTCAAATAAAAACCGTAATTCTAGAATAATTAACGTTAACACTTCAATCTAGGGGTATAAAATGAATTTATAACTACTTGACTATGTAAATATGTAGCAATATTTACTTTTATCTAGTTTCAGTGAGTTACAAGATATTTGAATAACATCCATACCTTAGACACAGATATATTTGAAGCCATCCTGGTAAATACAAATTTATATATTTAATTTGCTTCTTGGAATGCAGTTCTGATAGACATAATAAAGTACAAAATAAAAATAAAGACGTTAAAACTGGTTAGAAAGAGGTTAAGAAATAATGCAGGTTGCTTTATTTCCTTTATTACTCATATTCGTTTCAAGTGACATCTATGATCATTAATATTTAGTAGCAGCGTCCTCTAATGGTTAGAATGATATCCAATAGATGTGAGCTTAATTTACTTTATTTAAAACTAAAATTAGAAATATTAAATTTAAACTTGAATAATTCAATATGCAGGAAGAAACCGTAGTTTAAATTGAAATTAATATACGCATTTGATTTTTTATAAAAATAATACACAGTTTATAGAGCACTCTTAATCGAATCTTAATACGCTTTTTGATATTATTTCTTACCGGAAATGCAAGACATTTATGGCGTAGAACACACTAACATATATATTTACTTTTACTAATACTAATAGCGAATAGCCACGTTAGTGCCATTTATTTTATAGTCCTATAACGTTTATTCTGAGGACTAAGCAGTATAAGCACGATGCTGTTGGCACGTATTAGCATTTGAATTTAATTAACATTTAGTAAGACGTATAATCTTGTAATTTGCATCTTGTAAGTATATCATGCATTATTGGTTATTTATTTAAAGTAGTAATTTCATTAAAATGATAATGATAGTAAATTTTCCAATTTAAGTACTAGAAATTTCATAAAGTATAATATATCTGTTCTTTGCATAATGTTAGTTTTATGGAATAAAAAATTTGAGGTAATCTGTGATGTAAGCATTTATTTTCAAGTCTTAGGTATTTCCAAGAATTTTAAAATAATTTACAAGATTTTTTGTAAGACATAATTTTTGGAACAAGACGTAAGTTTTGTTGCGAGAGATGATTGACATTATGTTTTAAATACCTATTAAACTATCGAATAAATAGGTAGTAAACCTACCATATAAAACTATTTGGACAGACAAGGAATGTCACATTACTATTACAGTATTGTATTACTATTATTATTTTGTAATACGCTGTATATCGGAAATTCAGCGGACATTATTTCCCTTTGACCTTCTTTGTGAAAGTCGCAAATAGTAGGGTGTATGAGTCAGGGCTGAACGCAAGAGATATTTTAACGTAATCTTATGCAATTTAAACACGTGCACATTACAAAACGGATGAAATAACAGCGCTTGAATGCTACTCTTAAAGTTCAAGTTCAAAAGTTCAACATTGAAAGGAAGCAATGTTGCTTACCGCGAAATGTATAAACATACACTTCGTGTCGCGGCTATAATCTATACACATGTATCTTATTATTCTTAGATTAGTGACCCCTTATATGCATATAACATAACTTACCTACAGACAAGATAGAGATAATATATTTGAGTATTGTCTATTCGTTTGTAATGTTCTAGGTAGGTACTGTTATATGATTTTTAAGTGCTTACCTGATGCAAAATAAATTACAATGTTCTGCCTACATAAGTAGGAAGTATAGTGGACTCAGACCTTACTGCAAGACTCGTGTTATTGTATATATTGTTTTGTTAAATAATTCAAATATTTATATTATATTTATTTGATATATTATTTTATGGAATACTTTTATAAACAAAATAGAAATGAGTTTTAATACCAATTACCTCCCCTTTCCGAATACATAAAATAAATAATAAAACTGGTGGTAAAAGACACTCTATGTAGAAAAGTGTTATTATCGCCTGTTAAATATTATGTAGTATTATTATTATTTTTTATGCGTGGTGGGTACTTAGTAGCAATGACTCCGTAATTACTTGTCTAGCTATAACTGCAACTCTTGTGGTGTAGTTTTGTGTGTGTAAATTGTGCTCAAATAGCTTTCTGACGGCGTCATATCGCCTTTTATAATGCCGCACTGTTTATCACTTTGCTCCCAACAACAGTAACAGTGGTAAGTCGATCCGGATTCCAACCCTCTGAAAAAATGTCACCGTCCCTCTAGAGAATCGAAACCCGGCTCCTATCGCCCTGTCACAACGATAGTCAACCGCCTAACCACTGCGGCTATCGACCCATTATCGTTGCAATAATGATAGCGTCGCTGTTAAAACGCATTGACTTTATGTTCGACTGTTGGTGTTTTGTGGGTGAAATAGGGCTTTTTGTAAGGAACCCCAGTACTGGTGCATTATATTGACATAAATTTAAGGTTATTGGTCGTGCACATTAAATGACTAACTATGACTACTTTTTGACGTTATTGCAAAACGTCAATTTAACGTAAATTTGATGAGATTCTGACGTCTATACATTTTTTTCAGATATTGTTTTCTGTTTTCTCATTTCTATAATGATGGTTGGCAAGAACCATTCTTACTCTTATATGGCAATATATTTTTTTAATGTTTACATACAATTAAAAAAATTCAAAAGTAATTGATACAAGGGAAGTATAGTAGCAATTATTACGCTGTCATTAAGGTACTGGCACATTACTAATTAAAAAATAAAGAGTATAAGACAAAACTAAGTATTACCATTAAGCTTTGTATCAAAATTACATTTTAAGACCTTTTTACTCCTTTTTGTTACTTTTTTGTAATTAAAAATGTGCAACAACAACATGATAATAGAGAACCTATGTACATACTTTGTAATTATCCTTTAAATTTAAAGATAATCATGAGAAAAAGCCATTTCTTTTATTCCCAGACGAAAAAAATATATTTTGTCACCTAGAAATCGGGGAAGAAAGAAGCACGATTACAGCGCTTTCCCAAAACGCGGCGTTTACGTGAACTACAACTTGTGACGTATGAACCCTTGTTTATGTTATCGAAATCAATGGCTTGACTACTTGTGCCTTATATTCGGACGATTTCTTTTTACTTAAAAAAAATGGTTCACTGCCATGAGGAGAGATGTACCTTTGGTAGAGAAGACTACAGGATATTGTTGTTCTGATCATTTTGATGTAAGTACAAGTACCTATCTAACCTATACGAGTAGTATGGTATTAAAATTAGTGATATTCTTCAAATACATATACGTTACAATATTATGTATTATCATGCATGTACACAAAGTACTAATTCTATGTATTAATGGTTAAAAAAGGATCTAACAGTTGTGTTATCATGTTAGTAATGTCATAACCCTATAATCTGACTCACAGGTTTTCTACGTCAGCTTGCGTTTGGGTCACGTGACTTCCTCGGGCATCTTTCAACTCAAAAAATCTCGAAAACCTCTTTGAAAAAAATATTTCTGTTTCATTTAGTGGCGATCTCAATCCTTTATAAAATGTTTAATTCCTGTTAACTTTTGAGAAATTTAGGTTGTCTATTGCTACTGTGATTTATTTTTATTACTTGTTTTCGTAATTAAGAGAAAACTTGTATAAGAAATAAAAAACTAGTCGTTTATGGACATGGAGTATATTGTTCTCCATCCCCTTTTATAAAGAAACTATTTAATGACTATATAACTATATAAGGATGTTGTAAACAGGTGCACTTGCAATATATCCCTAAAAATAACGTTATTTCTACGTAACATCTAATGTGTCAAATGTAGAAGTCTTTTGACAGTTATAAATTGACGTCAGTTTTTATAGTTCAGACCATACCATTGGCACTGAGCGCCAAGATTTAAAATGGAATTAGTGCAGCCCTCTATATTTTAGGGAGGCAGAATAGTTGATATTTATCACGGTAGATGGAACCCTTCAAGAATAAAATTGGAGTTTTATTTTAGTTTGTTATTTAGGTTGTTATTATTATGTTCGTACTATTTTGATTATTTTTAATTGGGAACAATTCAATAGTTATAGTTTAATGTAAGTGTATCGGGTGTGAAATACTGTGAAAGCTGTTGTCAAACAGTTTTATAACAGTGGCTAATAAAAAGGTGTGGAGCATTTTAAGATATTTAAATGAGTATTATAGCCTTCGATATGTGTTCATGGACTAAAATATCAAAAATTGTATATAAGATTGTAAAGAAATGATGTCCATAGTGAAACAAACAAAGAATTTTTAAAATTAAATAAGGTTAATAATATTTTCTGGGGTGCAACACATTTAACGGGAAGTTTTAACAGGTGTATTACTTGGGTAAAAAACAAATAACTAAAGGACATGATATTAATAATGGCATATAATAAATATGATAATAATAATAATAATAATAGTGGTTTATTTGCATAGAAGAAAACTTTACAAATAGGGTACAAAGCTCGCATGCTTTCACATGAGGTATATCATAAGTTTTATATTAATGCCTAATATATAGAAAATATAAGTGTACATCCAATAAGATACACAAGAAAATCAACAACTACTCGTTATGTATAAATGCACGTATTTTAAGTGCACCTTCTATGTAAAAACTAAGAAACCTTAAGTGTTCGACATCTTTTACAGTCAATAAATTTACAATATTTAGTACAGGATCAATTTTTCTCAAATATTGCGCTCTAAGCGGTTTGTAAATAGGACATGTTACGACAAAATGGTCTAGAGTTTCAAATTCATTTAGGTTACAACACGTGCACAGGCTACCACAATCAATTTTATACGCGATTCCGTTGATGAATAGTTTAATAAAGTCTTTGTTTACTCGAATCTGACTTACCACTCGTAATCTTTTTATTGGAGAACGTAGATTCAAGTATGTTTCACCCAAGGCCAAAGCACTTATTTGACGGTATAAAGGGGAGAAGCGCGATGTCACTGCCGCGTCTATGTCCCTGCTTATTGCATTATTGGTCCATTTTTCAAATACATCCATTTCATTTCTTTTAGCTTCATTTGCAGTTGAGAATGGGTTCCAGCACTGATATTCGCCTATTGCTCCGAAAAGTTCTTTAAAGAGGGTAACCCAGTTAATGGTCCTTCTGTTATTTGGGGACTTGTCCAGAGCGACGAGGGCATTATAGCACTGCCTCGGGAGCCGATCTTCGGACATTTCTAACATTTTCTTCCACCATCCGTAGGCTCTTTTCATTGCGAGGATTTTTACAGGAGTACGCCCTGTTTCCATGCGTACTATATAGTTTGGGGTGTTATTAGGCCAATGGAACAGCTGTTTAAAAAATCTAACCTGAGCCTTTTCAATGTCTTCCAAGTAGTTAAGAGACCACACCTCGCTTCCGTATAACAGCGTTGCCGTAGCTATTGAATCAAACAGTTTGTTTTTAACGTTGAAAGTTTCTGATTTTGATTTTCTTAATAGATCTAAAACTCTGCCACTCGCGACTGTTGACCTTTGCAGAAAGTGATTAGTAGCCTCTCTAAACGAACCAGTCCTGGAGAACGGAACTCCTAGGTATGTGTACTGCTGCTTATATTGCAGAGCGGTTCCGTCATACACGAAGTTGCCCATATGCTGTTTGTTACCTAAATGGAAGGGAACAACGCAAGTTTTCTCCGTGTTTAAATTCAGGTCGTTTTCATGGCAGTATGCTCTTAGCACTTCCAACTTTCGGCTGCCATCTACAGGCGAATTCGCAAAAAGAACAGCATCGTCTGCGTACAGCAACAGCAACAAAGATCTTGTGCTGCTGACTTTTACTCCGTCATGATGTTTTAGTTTAAAGTAGGAGATGATGTCTGACAGAAAAATTGAGAACAGGAGCGGTGAGAGACAGTCACCCTGCATCACCCCTCTAGTTAGTTCTATGTTTTCCGTTTGTTGCGAGTTCACATTAACTTTCATGACCGCTTGGTCGTATAACGTCTTCAGTAACCGGATTACTTTTCCACTTACTCCTATGCGGTATAGTTTATTCCATAGCTTTGAGTGGTTTACCGAGTCAAAAGCTCTCTTGAAGTCTATGAATATTCCATAGAGATACGAGGAGGTTTTGTAAATATTAAGTGCTATAACTGCTGACAGAGTGAACAGGTTATCTTGACATCCACGATTTGCCCTAAATCCGGCTTGTTCTTCTGGAAGAATGTCATGTGTGCTACACCAGCGGCTCAAGCGATCATACAAAATTGTTGTAAATATCTTTGTGATTACGTTAATCACTGATATACTGCGATAATTGTGAGGATCCGCCCTGTTACCTTTCTTGTGTATCATATGCATACTAATATTGCACCAAGTTACTGGAATTGTTTCCTTTCTAAAAATTTCGTTGAACAGATGTTGTAGGAAATGGAGCCAAGAGTCGGGAAGGATCTTAAAAAACTCTGCTGGTAGTCCATCCGGTCCTGGAGCCTTATTTAACTTGAGTTTCCCTATACTTGCTAGAACTTCCTTAATTGTCACGTCGGCGTCTAGGGTAGGGTCTAGTACTGAAATGTATTGGGTTTCGTCCAAAAGCCTGTTGCCATATAAATCCCTCAAAAACTCAAACCATTCTCCCGCCGAGATAGGATTTTCAGGTCTGTGTCGGCTTGTAAATTGTTTAATTGTGCCCCAAAATGTTTTTGAATTTTGAACCTGTGATAACGAGTCATACATACTTTTATAGTATGATGTCTTTGATCAATTGTAAATATACCTTCTTATGGCTAAGGTAGCTTTGCAATGATTCGTCTGTTCTGTTTTGTTTGTATTTTCTCAAGAGATTTCTGCACTCTCTTTTTCCTTCTAAGCAGCTCCTGTCATACCACACCTTGTTCTTCTTTAAACTTACAGCTGTTTCATGTGTAAATGTAGTTTTTACTAGGCCGCTCACATACGCCGCTTCCCACATAACACTCACTATGGTATTGCTAAGAATATCTACATTTTCACTGTTAGTATACAGTCTATCCGAATGTTCAAGAAAGGAACTCACGTCGTTAGCCCTATCTGGCGACCATCTAAGGCGGGTGCTACACTGACCACGTCTAATCTGTCGAAATTCTCTTTGTCGTACATTTGTGCAAACATTAAGGACTATTGGCATATGTGGTGAGGGGTGCAGTGTATTCGAAACTTCCATATCTCTAACTGTGCGACAGCATTCATAATTCACAAATATAAGATCTATGGTACTACATCCTAGTGTTGTATGTAATATGATAAATCACTAAAATAATTAATATAAAATAATTCTTGTATGCACGAGCTGTGTAATATACAATAAATCTTACTGAAATGAAACCATGGTACCTATTGTAACCTCTCTTAACTTTTTGCCATTTTGCTTTAATTATGTAAGATGTGATTTTATAAGCAGATTTGTCTTGTGAGTTACATTACTGAATTTTATACATTTCAAATGGTAGGAAATATATCGCTGAAATATATTAAAAATTTGTTCAAATATGTAACCGTATTTCAGTATACATATTTCGAATGAATTTTTTATATATTTTAATGGAATATTTCTCATTTGAAAATGTACAAAATTCGGTAGAGGAAACATTTTATTTTAAAGTTGATTTAATATTCCCGCCTTTTAGTCGAGCTACAAACCAATATACTACAAATTTTCAATGCTAAACTCGCCCCATTGTTAGAGGGCAGCACTGACCCATAAAACTCAAATTTAGAGAGTGGCGTAGGTATGGTTCAGACCTCATAATTTCATGATGTCATATCCGTTATAAAAATGACTAAAACATGGCATCATTAGTATTGGTTGGCAATAGGTTCAATATAGAAAACTTAGTCGTCGCATTTTAATTTTATATAATCTTGCCAAACTAATTGAATTGTCTCTGGAGCAAGAATTTGTTGTTGATAGGTGAACTGTCACAAATCTCACTCAATCAACAAAAATTACAGTTGTTTTCTCTCTTTGTTTTTGTGTCGACCTTAATTCAGGAACGTGTTAAAATAGTGTCGGAGTTTTATAAAAATCAGTTCTGTGTCAGCACTTCTTTTTGTTCATGTTAGTGACCGCATGACGTTAAATTGTTTATGTAGGTTGATATGGTTGAAGATCTTTTTCAAATTTCGGTTAAACTTGGGGAATATGTCTAAGGATGGGGTTTATCAATGTGAGGATAAATAAATTAACTTGCAGGAAGTTTGGTCGAGGTTTGTTTTACAAAGTAACAGCAAGATTTGTAATAGTCTCCAGCTAAAATCCGATGAACATATTGGGTCCATTCATCCTGAAATAAACTGTACTTATTTAGGTGATAATATAACACTTTGAATGACAGTTATAGAAGGAAAAGATAGATAGATAGATAGATAGATAGATTCATTTTGCACACAATATTCTATAAATTTGGTAAACTTGGAGCGACAATGGATAATGGAAAAACTCCTGCAATACTAAACTTCTTTATATTAAACTCGTATTTTCATTACCTTTTCAAAAATGAAGACATAAGTTGATATATCATAATGGCAGGCACCAATTAAGTCATTGAGTGACGCGGTCATTGGCTTCATGCAAGAGAAGTCAACAATAGGGAGCTAGCACTCTGCTATGATTGATCGAAATTTAACTTTTTACCAATCACAGCTGGACGGTTGATAACCGTCGCTCTTAACTGTTGGCTTCTGCTGAATTCGTATATTTTTCTATGTGTGGTGGGTGCTTAGTTGCAGTGACTTCTTAAGCTGTATCTCTTGTTTGACCATCATACAACTCTTGCGGTGTAGTTTTTGTGTGGGTATAATAATTGTGTTCAAATGGCCTTGTGACAGAGCATTATGCGGCCTTTTACAATGCCTCGCTGTTAATCATTTCGCTCCCAACACCGATCGGATTCCAATTCTCCGATAAAAATGTCACAGTTCTTCCGCGGCTATCGACCCGTTTTTTATGTGTGATGGGTGTTTAGTTGCTTCTTAAGCTGTATTGCTTGCCTGACCATCACTGAAACTCAACTCAACTTTTGTACAACACTTTATTAATTGAACGAAAGAAATTTCTCATATCTTAATCTAAAGCTCAATACGTTTTCAAACGAAAACTTCTTGCAAATGCTAACAGAAATAAATTTTATTTTTGATTGCGTAATCTTTACGCTATATTATTTTATATGATCTCAAGGTTTTTTCCAGGTAAATACCACATACAGGAAAATATTTAAGATGCAGTAACTAGTGAAAGGTATTTAGTTATGCCAACACAAAAAAATACAATTTACATATATCCAACAACACGACGGTTTGAAAATTAACCGACTCCATTTGCATCTTAACAGCATCGAACATTTTCCGCCATTCTCCTTCTACATTTATGTATATATTCGTACTCGCAGAATATGCGGCCATTTCTTGAGAAGGTTGAATGTTGCGCGCTGTTTTAAAGTCGTTGATCTTTGGCGAGAATAAGTTAACGGCGAATTTTGCAAAGAGTTCACTTTCGACGCAGTCATAGCACAATATAACGAGCAAATGAGGAAATTCTCCGTTCTTAGTCATCAATTTTTTTTTTTTTGGTAAGAGCGAATTTAATGCGAACTTGTATAGAAGTAATATCGCGAGAGGATAAAACGATTATAATCTCTTTAGCGATGTTATTAACTTGAATTTTGGCAAATTAATAATAGGCTTTAGCTGATTATATCACTATGTATTATTGTCGTTATATCTGCCAAAGAGGGAAATCCGTTATTTATTAATTATACGAGCGGTTGTTCTTTGACAGAGTTCAAACACATTATTTTTTTTTGTTTCGACTATTGGGACAAATATTCGTTATGTATGGAATATATATAAGATTTTGTATTAAGTTCTCTGTACTTTAGCAATAATTAAGCAGCCAACTTCATCTACCATAAAATTCTTGGGTTTGATTGATATGTTGCTATAAAAATAATCGTACTCGCGGGATATTTAATTTAGACCGAAGACTTTTTTGAGGAAAGTCAGTACCAATAGATGGTGTATGTTGATCTTCTGTAACGTAACAATTGTCAAATTTAGCAACCATAAGAAATGTTACTTATATTAAAAACAATAAAAAAAGGCTTTTTGTTTGAAACTAATTGTTTTTTATATCTAAGCTAAGCTGAATTTATTAAGAATAAGGAAATTTAGTAGGCCATGAAAAACAATCATACAATGTTTATTAGTAGATCAATTCTTTATCTATCATTTGACGTTTAGTTGTTGATGTTACGTCCGTTATTATAACTCAGCTACTTATTTTTTAAAAGTAAAAGAAAATTGAATTAACCAGAGAGCACTTTCAAATCATGATTTATTATGATTAAAAAAACGGTTTAAGGGCTTATGAGTTCAAAGAGAGTTTATATTCAGTTTTTAGTGAATAAACCCTGCTTTCTTGTTGCCTTTTTCAGATTTTCCACTATATGTATCTAATTTAAGGCAATATCCAGATTTATCGGAAAGTGTATTTACGCCTTTTTGTGTATATATTGTTTTATTGAAATTATTATTTTTTAATAGTAAAATTAAAATTATTATTTTTTATTAAATTAAGGTTATTACTTGTGTATAATTATAAATGGTACAAATGATTATTAAATATATCTGTCATAATATCATTGTTACGTAGCCTACTTTGTGCAAATTGAAGTGGTCTGTTTCGACAGTAGCAGAAGAAATATACATTTTTATCTAAAACGGTTGAAGATAAATGAGTACATTCATATATCAAAAGAAAGAATATTTAATTTTACATCCAACCCTCTAAACAGATATAGGCTGTCCGATTTAAAAAAAAACAGAGTTATTGGCATTTAAATAATAATAATAATAATAATAAATAGTTTATTGATAATCGGATACAGAAAAAAAAAGAAATTACAATGTCCAATAACACAAAGAATCAAAACAACTATATGTATCCTAAATCAAAGAGGACGGTATCATTCAGTTTGTGCGCAAGCACAACCGAATGTTCTTCCTACCGCCTACTTACAACAAAGAGAAACAAAACAAGTTACAAACCTATATCTAAAATGCATATATTCAGTACCTACCCAACTAAACGCAAACATGCTATACCAAACTCAAATATACCGAAGATCCATATTATCTAATCAATAGTCAAAATTAATTATCTTATAACATATCAACATATTTCTTTTTTAGAGATTTGACAGACTCAGATATACCAAACCTTGAAATTATCACATTGAGATGTTTACCTGCATTGTATGAAAACCCTCGCTTATATAATTCAGTACGATGGGCCGGTATAGTAAGTAAGTTGCTTAAACGAATATTTAAATTGTGTGTGTCAGCTCTAAATTCAAACTTTTTATATAAATATGCAGGCGATTTAGTTTTAAGTATTTTGTAATAAAAGGCAGCGCAATGAGCATCGCGGCGATGTTCCATATTCAACCACCCAATCTCCTTTAATTTATGAGAGATAGGCAAACGCCTGCGTACACCAAAGATTAGGCGGAGGCAGGAGTTTTGGATACGTTGAATACGCAAGGCCTCAGATCTGCGTATAAATCTATGATATACGGTATCCAAATAATTAAAGTTTGATAGAACTAGTGCGTCACACAGTGTTTTTTTTGTACATATATTGAGATACTCTCTATTGCCGAAAATGCCTTTCAGTGCTACAAAAGCTTTCTGCACTGTATTGCTAATGTGACGTTGAAAGCGTAAGGTTGTGTCAATACAAAGGCCTAAGTTATTAACATGGTTATTGAATCTCACTTTGGTGCCATCGAAATTTATACATAAATCAGTTTCAACCTTTGCTCTAGTTACTTTGGGACCGAAAATGATGCCTTGCGTCTTATCAGGATTTAGTGTGAGGTGGTGACGCGTGGCGAAAGCACTTAATCTAAGAAGAGCAGTATTGATAGTATATTGCGCGCCCACCATCTCGGACGGATGAAATGACAAGTAAATCTGAGAGTCGTCAGCGTAGAAATGATGGTCACAATCACTTAAAACATCGGATAACCCAGCAGTGTATACTATAAATAAAAGCGGCGATAGAATAGCGCCTTGCGGTACTCCTCTAACAACTGGCAAGGCATCCGATATTTGATTATTATAGTTAACACGCTGAGATCTGTTACTCAAAAAGGATTTAATTAAAGCAACCGCCGATGACCCCAAACCTATAGAAGACAGAATCGCAAGAAGTATTTCATAGTTTACATTATCAAATGCTTTACTAAAATCAAGTAGTAATAAAGCAGTAACTCTACCCTTATCCGTAGCTGACACAATACTGTCCAGAATATGCGCCAATGTTGAAGCACAGCCATGAGAAGGCCTAAATCCTGATTGAAACTCGGGAATTAAACCGCGTACAGTAATGTAGGCGCGCAGCTGGCCCTCAACAATTCGCTCGAAAATCTTACCTAGTACAGGCAAAATAGTAATTGGGCGTAAATCGCTTAATACTTCAACTTTGCTCTTCTTAGGAAGTGGCATAACTAGGCCAGATTTCCAACAATCCGGGTAAATACCAGATGCAATACAGGCATTAAATATATGTTTAAGATAATCAATAATTGCTGGTAACGCCAATTTTATTACTTTTATGTTAATATCATCAAAACCTGAAGCATTCGTTTTAATAAGTGATACAGCCTTTAGAATGTCTACATCGGTAATTGAAGTGAATTTAAACTTTTCGTCATTAGGAAATCGCTGCTGGTCAATGTAGTCGCGTATATATTAGGTTCTGATCAACAGTACAGACTGAAGTCCGAGCAAAGTGACGGTTAAGTGTATTAACATTACATAGATTTTCAGGAATAGTACAGTTTAAGCTGGACTGGGAGTTAAGTTTTCTCAACTCCCTCCATAACATTTTTTTATCATTATTTGAATTATTGCAAATAAATTGAAAATATGCTTTCTTTTCTCTTTTAACAGCCTTATTAACTTCATTACGAAGAGATTTATAATATTCATGATCCTGCGGGTTTCTGGATTTCAAATATCGCTTTAGGGCTTTATCCCGCGTTTTCATCATGAGTTTGAGATTGTATGTTAGCCATGGTGCAGCTGGCTTAGAAGACACAAACTCCCTTATCGGAGCGTGTTTGTTAACTGCATTGAGAAAATAACCATTGAAAAATTCTAATTTTTCGTTTACAATTTCTATATCAAACATCTCAAACCAAGAAACACTATACAAATCACTTAGAAATGCATCAATATCACAATGAGCGAAAGATCTAGTTCGTATTTTCTTAGGTACAGTAACAGCAATGTTTGATTTAATTTCACAAAAAATTCCCATATGGTCTGAGATGTCATTACAATCGAATGTGCCAGATTGAACAACATTTAAGCTATTGCTAATGACTACAAAATCCAGTAAGGATGCAGTATTTGCTGTAATTCGTGTAGGCTGGTTTATTATTTGTGTGAGTTGGAAAGAATCCAACAGTTCCATAATGTTTCCAAATGTTGGCGCCAGTAACTGTATGTCAACAAAAGGATCCGTACATGTTAATATTGGAAATAGTAAAGCAATTTAAGACGTATCAATTTCCTCAAACCAACATTTTCTATCTTTTTTAGTTTTGATCCTACAGCTGATTAACGAGATCGCTGCAATTGTAAAATTTTTGATAAAATATTTATTTTCTCGAAAACAAAAGCACATAGGTCTAGGAAGATCTTAATAAAAGTTACTTAAAATATCATGTAGAATCTAAAAAAATATAATATATAGGGTGATCCGTTTAAAATAATAAAGTTACATACGCCTTTTCTATAATGGAGACACCCTGTATATTTGAAATTATTTTCCAGCTTTGCAACGTTTAAATAGAGACAACTTTTATTTCAAAGTTTTTTCTCTAGACCGTAAAATAAAGAAATTATCAAAGAAACCGCGTCAGCTGAGACACCCTGTAGATCTTCATGGGATCAATATTTTCCTTTTGCAGGGTCTCATCTAACACGTTAAAAAACTGGGCTACTTGAGATTTCGCAGTGTTAATATCTGGATTTCTTCTTCGAAATTCTCTTAACCAATCCTTTCCAGCGGCCTTTTTCTGATTATTAAAATGATGTTCAATCCCATTTTTTACCGATATGTTATAGGTTAACTCTAAACGTCTTTTCTTGTTAGTCCAAAGAACCTCGATTCCAGCAGTTTTAAATGTTCTACTAATTGCCATTCTACTTTTTTGGAAGAAACATAGGTTTGAATCTGTCCAGTCGTTTTTAGCCTTTTGTTAATATTTTATTTTTCTCTAAGGCATGTCTCCTTAAGGTAGCTTGAGATACGTCTTAAGTTTTAGATGCCATTAGCCATTCCATTTTGCCATTTATACTAACAGCTTCTATTGACCATAGGTCGGACGGGTCAGGAAACCCGTTATTGACCTTCTTGGGTACAGCATCATTAATGTTCTTATGGTGACATCTGTGATGAGATAATTGAAATCTACAGTTACAGAGATATTCAGTAACAATTATTCTTTCGAATTCTAGTATAGGTTGGAAGCCTTGCTTATCCAGTTGAAAACAGCAACATACAAAATTCACGCGCCACTCTGACTTTTAAAGGTTACCGGACGGTAGTGACGACTTTACTCAATTGTGCTTTAGTTTAGTGAAAAATAATTACTTCATGAATTAAATATTATTTGTTATGTATGTTATTACAAAGTTTGCTTATTACAATACATTTAAATTGTTTTATATTGTTTTGTAAGAATTGCAATAAGTTAAGATTTTAAAGTTATGTTGCTAACTTGTGGCACCAGTCAGGGTAGCCAGGAAAATGTAAAGTCTACCAAACCAGAAATCGATGTAGTGAACATTTCGCCAGATGTGGATGCCCAAATTGACGAGGAAGCTTTTGATGATGATGATTTAGTTACTACAGAAACGCCGAACGATGTTCCAGGACAACTTGAAATTGAAATTAATGAATCAGAAGATGACGAGAACTGGGAAGATGATAATAACATACCCTTGTCGGTTTTGTTTGAGAGACAAAAGAAAAAGCGAAAGATTGCAGAACCGAAATGACTAAGACTCGCGCACATGTAAACATGGATATCAAGGGTGCTGAAGATTACACAACAAATTTTTGAAAAACTCTTTGATGAAGAAGTTATTCAATATATTGTACATCAAACCAATATTTATGCACCAGCCGTTAATAACCACGCTTTCCATGTTACGGGAGAGAAAATGAAGATCTTCATTGGACTTCTTCTTTTTAGCGGTTATCATAAATTACCTGGTGAACGGCTGTATTGGAGTCTACATGAGGATCTAGGTATACCATTTGTTTCGAATGTTATCAGTCGAAATAGATTCACCGAAATCAAGAAGTACATACATTTGGCTGACAATGCAACACTCGATAAAAACGATAAAATGTATAAAATTAGACCGTTCATGAATTACTCAATAATAAATTCTAACAATGGGGCATTTTCCATGAACGCTTGTCCATTGACGAGGCGATGGTCAATTACTTTGGACATCACTCTGCAAAGCAATTTATCCGAGGTAAGCCAGTATGTTTCGGATATAAAGACTGGATTATGTGCAGTTCAACTGGTTACTGCTACTGTTTTGACACTTACTGTGGCGCAAAGCCTTCAGTCACACAAGATTTACAAACACAAAAAAGTCACCTCGTCCATTAGGATCACAAGTAGTGTTAGACCTTTTGAGAGTTGTTGATGTTCCAACTGAGCATATCATATTTTTTGACAACTATTTCTCAAGTTATGAACTTTTGAATACCCTTATAGAGCTAAGTATCCGAGGGGCAGGCACAGTGCGGATAATCGTATAAAAAAGTGTCCACTTGAAACTCCTAAAGATATTACTAAGAAAGATCGCAGTTATTATATGATTACCAGTACGATAAAGAAAATTCTCTCTTATTTGTAAGATGGAACGACAATGGAGCATAGGAAGCATAGATCAACAACTATAGGATTAGCATTCATGGTGAGAAATGGTGGTGGGTGCTCACATGATAAATGTGGTTGTTGTAAATGTCTGGAGATTTTATAAGATTTCTAATCAAGATAATCAAATGGATTTGTTACTATTTCAACGAAATATTTATTTATTTTTGTACTTACAGAAAATAATCCAAATTAGTACAATTCATTATATATACATATGCAGATATGAGACAGTAATACATATAATAATATACAACCTATATATATAATACAATATAACGTATAATCCAACTTATATCTAGTTACAGTTATACTCAGGTAGAATGAAAGTAAAAAAAAAAAAAAAAAAAATCCCATAAAGTAATGCAGACGGGTTACACATTATTAATTCAAAACACCTTGTGAGTTCAACCGTCTAACATAGGATATAAATGACGTTAATGGCCAATCGTACCAAGTTACCTCATCTAGTGAATTTAAATTTGAGAGAAGTCTATCTAATGGATTATTCTGCCCGTAGAGTGTTCTGTGGAAGGGTATATAAAATGTGTTGTTATTGCGAGAGTTAAAAGCTGGTATTCTAAAGTTAATATTGCCAAGGAGCTGCGGACAGTCCATGTTGCTGTGGACCAATTGGTAACCAAATCTCAAAGATTGCAGACGACGTCGAAATTCTAACGATTCAATACCCAACAGAACAAGTCTTTGAGTATAGTCATATCTCTCCTTGTCAATGTTTAATTTATACAAAACAAAGTTGATCATTTTTCTTTGGACATTTTCAATTCTGGCAATATGAACGGCATAATAGGGAGACCAAATTATACTACAGTATTCAAGAATTGATCTGACTAAGGAATTGAAGAGTGTGATTATGGCTAACACATCAGTAAAGTCAGCGCAGATACGCTTGATGAAACCACAAAGGCGCAAAGATCGATTTATAACAAAGTCTAAATGCGGTACAAAAGTAAGTTGGCTGTCGAATATTACCCCTAAATCAGTGATTTGGTAAACTCTTTCGAGTGTGGTCCCATTCAGAGTGTAATTAAAGATTTCTGGAGATCGGCCTTTAAAGAAAGTGATGGTGTGGCATTTAGTGTAATTGAGACGCATGTTGTTGTTACTGCACCAGGATAATATATTGTTGAGATCTGTCTGAAGTGGCATACAATCAGATAAAGATGATATGCTCTTGAATACTTTGAGGTCATCAGCGTAAGAAAGATAGTTAGAAGATATTAAACATGAATACATATCGTTTACAAAGAGTGAGAATAAAACTGGAGACAAGTGGCTTCCTTTGGAACACCGGAAGTAACCGGTATTGATCTTGATCGCGCTGATGATAGAGCAATAATTTGTGTGCGACCTTGTAGGTATGAAGCAATCCATGCAAGCAGCTGACCACTGATCCCATAAAGAGAAAGTTTCAGAAGCAATAGATTATGATCTACTTGATCGAACGCTTTGGAAAAGTCTAGGTATATGGAGTCCACTTGTTGACCAGATTCCAATGAGCAGTTAATATAGTTTGCATACACAAGAAGATTGGTTTGAGTACTGCGCCCAGAATAGAAGCCGTGTTGGTTTATATTAATAATGTTGCGGTAGGTATTAAAAATAGAATCGCATACTATGTGTTCCATTACTTTTGAAATGCATGGGAGTATACAAATTGGGCGGTAGTTTTGAACTAATTCTCTATCTCCTTTTTTAAAAACTGGAAACACATGTGCTAATTTCCATTTGTCGGGAAAACAACCAGAATTCAAGGAGCGTTGGTATAACATTGCCAACGGTAAGGATAGAGTAGGACTACACATCTTCAAAAAATACTCCGATATACCGTCAGGACCAATATTAAGTCGTCCTTTCATTTGGCTAAGCTTCTGAAAGACGTCGTCAGAAGTAATGGATATATTGTTTAGGAGACAATTATTTGCAAAATGTGTTAAATTTATGCTGTAGTTCATATTATCATATTGATTATAAACCGTTTCAAAATATTGAGCAAATAAATCACATATTATATTTAAGTTATCTGATGAAACATTATTATACGTAAGTTTTGCTGGCAAATTATTATCGTGTCTTTTAACTTTCACAAAGTTCCAAAAAGCATTAGTATTGTAGCCAATTGATTGTTGTGAGAAGGACACAAATTTTTTATAATCATTTCGTATTGCTATTTTGGATTTAGATCTAAGATTTTTATATTTTTCATATATACAGGAATCGTTAGTTGCTTTAAATTTAGAATAAAGTCTGTTTTTTTGCTTTATAAGTCTTTTTGTTTCTGCAGAATAGTAGCTGGGATAGTTATTTGATCGAACTAAGTATTTCGGAACAAACAAGTCAATGGCACTTTTTACAATATCATAAAATTGTGGCAAACATAAGTTAATATCTGAGTGTAATACATTTTCCCAGTCAAATGACCCAAAATAGTTATTAACATCAATAGCAAACTTTCCTAAAATTATACTTCCAAGTGTCCGGAAATTGCATTGCATGTATATCAGGGATACATAGATCGATACTCAGGGATGGGTGATGACTATCTGGTTCGACTAAATTATAACTGTCACTATCAACACTTACATTAGAACTATTGACCAACACTAGGTCCAATATCACATTATTTTTGTTAACATTGAGATTGTATTGTGGTAAACCATTATACTAAATTATCATAGACGATTGTTTCGATATTATTCATTGGTGCTCCAATAGGTTCGTTGTCCAACGTAGACCACTTAATTCCAGGAAGATTGAAGTCTCCAACTATGCAAAGTACGGTATTTGGATGGCGATCGGTTATCGATTCTATAGTCTGAAGAAGGTTCAAGTAAACTGTAGCATCAGATGCAGGTGGAATGTATACGGACCCAAAAATTATCTGAGTATTCTTGACATGAACGGAGGCGAACACTGCTTCAACATCGCTTGTCGCCAGAATTGAAGAAGATGGTAAATCAGATCGAATCGCTAGAAGAACTCCTCCGCCTCTGATGTTAGGATTTTGTGCGTCACGATCTCGTCGGTATACACAGTAACGATCAGTAAATAATTCAGAGGTATTTATACCGTCATGGAGCCATGTTTCGGATAGAACGATAATATCGAAATTTGCAGCAGAACAGTTATTATAAAAATCATTGGTTTTTGTTCGAAGACCTCGCACATTTT
The DNA here is from genome assembly GCA_023690525.1 of Holotrichia oblita. NCBI lineage: Eukaryota > Metazoa > Arthropoda > Insecta > Coleoptera > Scarabaeidae > Holotrichia > Holotrichia oblita. Next base: position 146,785,627 of record CM043017.1, on the reverse strand, counting down.
GATAGAAGCAATGTAGGAGATCCTTATCTTTCAGTTTTTTGAATCAACAATCTGAGGTTTCCCTCGAATATATTTAATAGTTTTGTTAGCGCCATTACGATTCAATTCGTCTAACTGAGCCCGTAAATCGGAGAGGTGTTGCCTCTGCATTGGTGTGAGATCACTATGAATCTTCACACGTGTGTCAACACTCCTCTTCCTTTTCAAGATTTTCACCCATACCCATAACCCAACATTACCTTCGCTCCTACGGCAAGGCAATTCAAAGAAGACTAACTATAAATAGACCATCAGGTTCACTTCCTAGAAGATCCTGTGGGTCATTACCCTCAAAAACTTCCACATCCCCTTAGATGTTGTCAATGCCATATGAGGGTGAGGTGGCGGTGTGAAAAATGCAACGTGACATTTTGTACAAAGAAAACGCAATGTTTAAAAATGTTTCACACTCAAAATAACTCGAACAGAGAAAATTAAATTTAGGGATTTTATTATATAACAAATGTAATATCTTGCTAAGTACCCAATGTATGTATGTACCTGTTTGAGTACTTCATTTTTTTTTGAAAATTAAAAGAAATAAGTTTGAAATTAAGCTTTTATTAGTATTAGTTAACGGGTCGATGGCCGCAGTGGTTAGGCGGCTGACTATCGTTGTGAGAGAACGATAGGTGCAGGGGTTGAATTCTCTGGAGGGACGGTGACATTTTTTCAGAGAGTTTAATCCCGGATCGACTTGCCATTCGCTGTTGGGAGCAAAGTGATTAACAGCGCGGCCTCATAAAAGGCGATATGATGCTGTCACAAAGCCATTTGAACACAACTTATACCGCAAGAGTTGCAGTGATACAGCTTACGGAGTCACTGCAACTAAGCACCCACCACACATTAAAAAAAAATTAACGTGTGGGCATTAATGGGATAAGGAAAAAAAGTGTAACTGGAAAAGGTTATGTTTATTTTGAGGAAAAATTGTCGAATATTAAAAGTTAGTAGATTTAACAACAAATTAGTTGGTGTGGGGAGAGCGGGAAATTTAAAAATAATATTTAATCGGAATCAATAATAGTTATCGTGGAGTTCATTGGCGGGTTCGGTATTTATCCAATTTTAATATGTTGAACTATTTAACAATTTGCGAGATTCTTTGGTGGGACTTGTTTGTATTATGATAGAAATGTAACATTGACATGATGAGTACCTACTGTGCTTGCTAGTTTTTTCACTCTAATCGTACATTTTTAACATTGCTACTGTATTTATGGGTCTATGTTTATTGTACTTGTAGATTTATGTGCTGAAGATTAATTTAATAAAATTTGAAAGTTAAAGATTACGATAAACGAGTCTTATTTGTTTGAATACAATTGGTTGCTAATCCCATTAGTTTATGATCATCTAAATTTTACCCCAAATTCTTTTGATTGTTAAAAGATATTAAATCTGGTTTAAAAGTATCAGAAAGAACAACACTATTACATTTTAGGTGCATAAATCTTGTAAAATTTTTAAAGGGAGTTTTCCCTTGACAAATTTTATAGTTCAGTGATAGTAAAAACTGTATATCTTCAATATCATCAAACATTGACAAAAGCTTAAGTGGAAATATGATGAGTATAATACTTTGTCATTATTTCTATCAAAATACATTTCCAAGTATGTCTTGCTGATCTGATCTATCATCATACATCCAACGTTCCAACTTGCCAATAAAATCTAATCATCTACATCTATAAATTAATTTTTTTCGCATTTATATTCGCAAACGTCAAAAGCCCCGTAATTACATACTTACATCTTGTATATGGAAAAAAATATCCGCGGGCATGATCGCGAATACCTTTCGTATATAAACATATTATACGCATAGGTAGGATGTGGATGTCGGCTCGCGAGCTCTAGGCTCGTTCGCCAGATATCGTGAAACCGATAAGCGTAATTAAAAATGCGGAATTGTGACCCCGTCTGTTCCAATCTGAGAGAGTGGCTCATGAGCTCCGGTATAGCCGGGAAGCATAAGCAATGGGAGTGTGAGTGTAGGCATAGTAGTAGCGATCTCGCTGTATCGCGTAGTGATGTAAGAAGAATTGTGCTGTTATGAAAGTAAGGCATTGAACTCGAGTGGCCTACCTTTGTCCAAGTTCACTGCTAATGCTAATTGCGACCGTGGTTTAACTCATAACGCAAATTGAATAGTATGCACGATTTGTTCGGAAAACATTGTTTTAATTTTGATTTCTGATTGTCTGTATTGTTATTCAACGGTGTTGACAATTGAGTTTAATAAGAATAATAATTTCTATAAGATGCTAGTAGATATTTGTAACCTAACTTAGGTAATTGGACTAGTAGATAGAGGATCTCATGAGTAATACATTTGTGGATGAATGAAATGTTTATATTTTTAAAATTAGAAAGGAATTAGTTTGATATATTTCTAGTTTGAGAGTTCTTCGAATTTTCTTTACTGGTGTGTCAGCAGCGAGTTGCAGTCGAAACATTTTTTGTGACAATTATTTCGGTGTTGACACGTTACTACATTTCAATTGAGATTTTTATGGAGTTCTTGGATTATAACCAAGGTTTATTCGATTAGTGGACAACATATTAAATGTAATAGAGACACTCAACAAGAAAGTAAAAGAAGTTTAAATATGTGCAAACTGAGAAGTCAGAACAATAATAATAATAATAATATTTATTCTGTGTGATAGACTAAGCTATATAGACATTGTCATAGATATAATATAACATAGATTAATGAAATTGAACAAAAAAAAAGTTGACATATAATTTAAAACTAACAACAAATTGACATCTTATACCATATTCTGCCATACTCAATTTCTTTTCCAATGCCGTACAATGTCGGATGGACTTGGTTGTTTTGAATTTTGATGCAATTTTCGGTTATGTTGTTTCTTAATCACATATTCGTTGGTAACTTGTGTGGCAATTTACAAAACAATTGCAACATTATTAATTTTATTATCTGTCAATTTATGACGTCGCGCGTTGAAATGAATAAAACCGAATACCGGGCTGTTACAAAATTCCTAACAAATCAAGGAAAACCTTCCTCTTCCAAGACAACAATTACTATTTGCGAGTGGTCAAAATTATTTAGACATGGTCGAGAATCACTGGATGATGATCCCCGTCCAGGGCGCCCTGTTGACGAGATCTCAGATGTTGTTGAAAAAATCAAGTGTTTGGTACTGGAGGATGCAAGACTAAAGAAGCGACAATTAGCAGCTGTACTAGAAGTTTCAGAAACCACCGTTTTCAAAATTTTACACGATTACCTTGGGATGACAAAGGTTAGTGCAAGATGGATGCCGCGAATGCTTTCGTTATTCCAAATGCGTGTCCGGGTTGAGACCCGTGAAAAATTCTTGGCGCGCTGTGGAGATGAGCCAGATTTAATTATCAATCGACTTGTCACTGGAGATGAAACCTGGGTTCATCATTATGACCCTGAATCGAAACAAGAGTCGATGCAGTGGCATGTTAAGGGCTCCAGCCCTCCTAAGAAGTTTAAAGTCACCCATTCTGCAGGAAAAAATAATGGCGACCATTTTTTGGGACTGTCAAGGAATTTTGTTAATTGATTATATGAATAAAGGTAGTACGACGACGAGGGAGTATTATGCAAACCTGATGCATCGCCTTAGAGATGCTATTAAAGTGAAGAGACGCGAAAAACTGATGCAAGGTGTCGTGTTGCATCACGACAATGCACCAGAGTATAAGTCCAGACTTTCAAAAGCTGCTGTAGCTGATTGTGGCTTCGAAGAAATTGAACATCCGCCTTATAGTCCAGACTTAGAACACAGTGACTATTTTTTGTTCCCGAATCTCAAAAAAACACAAAGGGGGCAAAATTTAGGGACAATGTTTTTGCTCTAGTCTTTTGTTTTCATGCCTTGTCCGGGTATATAAAAACGACCCCCTTGTAGCGATACAACTTGTATCGTTGGCATGTTGCGACAATGTATGTACATGGGGGTAGATGTGATTGGAGATCGTTCGTATATATCAGAAATAATGTTGGTCCTAAAATCGATCCCTGAGGAACACCGCAGTTAATATGGACAGATGGTGATAGGTACGTCCTTCTAACGTCAACTTGTTCAGCATTCAATGCTCTTTCCGATAAATACGAACATAATAAATTATAAGCCACTCCACGAATACCAATTCTTTGTAGCTTCTTTAATAAAACATCATGATTTACGACATCGAAAGCTTTTTACAAGTCAAAAAATAAGCCAGCAAGAACATTTCTATCATTCAGACCCTCATATATTCTACTTAAAGCATTATAAATAGCGTGAGTAGTAGACTTACTTGGGACAAGACCGAATTATCAAGGTTATCACACACTCAACACAAATTTTTCAGGTAATCGTTGACTAAACGGCCTCTATGTGTCGGTGCCCTAATGCACGCTTGCAGTCCACTCTTTAGCAAACCCTCCTGTACAGTTCGCATAGTGAGTACGCTTTCTTTTCTTGCTAGTCAAACAGCTCCAAGTTACCTTGAGGAGGACATACGCGACGCTATAGTGCTGAAGACAAGAGCGCGGTCTTTGCGTGCTGTGGTTCTTGCGTGAGGGGCCGTCCCGCTCGTGGCTGAAGGCGCGTACGTTTTTGCTCATTCGATTCTCGTCATGCCCGTTGCATTGCGGACAATGACTGCATCTGCCATGTGCATGCCCACAACCATTTCTTGCTCAAACTCACTCAGGTAACGCGAACAGTCTTACATTACGCAGAAAGTACGACCATACAATACCCCTTCCCACCGCAGTAAGAACCGCCGGTTTCTCTCACCCGATTCGGTTTCCATCCCGACGGAATGGTGCACCTGTCGGTGCCTCTCAGTAAAAAAAATGCAGCTATAGAAAACTTCGAAACTTGTTATATTAACTCGTCTTTATGCACCGGTAAAATTACGCACACGCGTTCAGATTATACAGGGTGTTTATTTCGTACACGTTTCTTGCTCCGTGTGGTGTTAGAACTTTGTTACCTTTCGAATAGAGATAAACCAAATTTCATATCAATTGAAAATGTGCGAGGCATCGTTTAAAATCCTTCTCATATTTTAAAAAATTACCAGAGAAATCAATGTGTATGGTATATATCTATGTGAATATGGTTTTCTTCAAACTGTGTGCTAGAAATGGCTTCTAGATTTATGAATTTCAAAACCTTCTCGCGGGTAAGAAATCGGTAGGCACCTATCAATTATCCAAGAAAAGAGAAACCTTTCTGTCATTACTAAATGCAGGATATATTGGCTAGTTAAATCCAATAGTATGTGTCTTAATCGCTTTTTATGTTTAAAATAGACATGAATACAGTTGCATAAAATAATAATATAATTATAAATTAATTAAGAAAAATAGTTACACATCAGAAACTTACTGAAAGAAAAGTGGTGCTAGTTCATTAACCTACTCTAAACCGAAAGTAATGAACTAAATATCCTTGTTTTACGATAAAGAACTGTGTTAGTAATAATTTTCTTCTCGGAATTTTATTTATAATCTACCAAACTACTATATTGGACAACCGTTTATTCCATAATCTTCATTCTTCATCTATGGTAATAAGTTTATGTTTCGAAATAGATGCACGTTTCAAGTTCAAGACCGTGTGCGTTATGATAATGGTATAAGTAAGGTAATAACCGTGTGGAAAATGGTTCATGAAGTCTGTATGTACAACAACGAAGAGTTCAATGGCATCGCGGGTTTAATTTTGTAATGTACTCTTCTTTTCTGTAGTAGCATAAGTGCAGGTAAGTGGCACATTGATCTCGAATAAACTCAACAGTCTCTATATCACAACCTTATTCGTTTTGCAGAAAGTCGTTCATTGGTCCGCCATCATCGTTAAATATAATAGAACCACATTTTGTATTGTACTATGATGGAAATACTTATTTAGTGTACCTAACTTATTAACAAATTTGTGTGATACATTCTGTAATGATCAAAATGTCAAGCATGTGGTCCATTCGAACGCTATAATTTTAACTAGTTTATGTGAATTAATATACGATCTTTGGACGATAAAATTAGAACAGCAAACTTTGTACCTAGGATGGAATTGTAGGTTTTACCAGGTGTCGCTTCTGATGACAAATATTCAACTATCTTTGATGTTATCATCCATGATTTGGCTTTTTTGGAATCTAAAACTTAGACTACTGATAGTGTCATTGCCTGTGTGATAAATTGCTATTTTCAGCTGGTAGTGGTTGGTTTATTATAGTGTTAGGTTTTCCGTCTTTTTAGACTTAAGGTGGTGGTAGGTTCTTCACCTACTAGAGGCTTCCTCCAGAAAAATGTTGGTAATTTGCAATCCGGTGATTCTTAAGCTGAAGCCATAATGATAATAATTAAACTGATTAACTGGGAAAGTATAGAGAGCCACATTTTGCAGCAATTCTAGGCATTTTGGAACCAATGCAGAGTGACATTGAGGATTACAGCGTAGTGAGGGTTACTGTCTTCTTTTACAGTTATTTTCTAGTCACGCTTACAGTAGAGTACAGTCCTTGTAGATTTGGACACATCTAAAGATACAAGCTCTTTCACATTCCAGACTAGTAGAAATAACTTTAGGGTTTGTTCAGGTTTAATGATTGAGGGCTGTCTTTTATGTGTGCTCATCTAAAGATATGGCCTCACAAGCATATCTTTCCAGTGTAATTCCAGACTAGTTTCCAGAAATAACTTTAGGGTTTGTTCAGGTTAGGTTGATTGACTAGGGTGTCTTTTATATGTGCTCTCGTTTCTGTTGTTTAAATTTTGATTCTGCTTCTAGTTTGGTTTTCTGGTTTTCAAATTAGCATATCGGAAAGGTTACATCTTAATTCCAGTATAACCCCTACACTCATGGTCATCGATCCTCTGTAATTACGCAATGTAGCTGAACCGTGATCAATAATTATTAGGTTGATCTCAAATCATTTACGACAGCAGCCCGTAATTTAGGCAATGATGAATATAGTTAGTGAGTACAGTCGTCTCAGATTAGCAACAAAAATAAATGCAGAGCTACTCCTTTATAAATCTTACACACTAGTAAAATTGTTGAAAAATTCTTGTGGTTCGGATTGTCCGTTTAAATAGTTAAAATTTCTTAGTGATAGACTAGTAGCTTTTTTCTAACGTTCGACATTCTATTAATTTAAATGCTGTTTACAAAAAGACAATTCTGACCCAGTTCCACATATTTCCTAATGGTTGTTATATCTTACTGAGGAAATTCATAACTAGAAATCCACTAAATATTTTCAGACTGACTTTCAAAACTAATTTGACGTGGGTTATATTTAATCGATAATTTTGTTTCTTTTTTATGTTGGACCTCTACAAGTCTCATCAATGAGAATATTGTATCTGTCATATGCATGAATATACATCTACATATAGAGAATTTATAATTATAATTATATAGCAGCCATAAGAAAGTTATAGTAATCTAGCCGGGCACTGGTTCGATTTGATAACCGCCGCAAACCGTTTTTTATGCGGCGAAAAGTAGAACCCACTTGCAGTGATTAAACATTAGATTTAGAGCAACTAGTTTTTGGCAATCTTGTGTATGATTTTTTTTTATCTTGCAATTTTATATTCTTCGTAGCGCTTGTACAAGTCTTTAAAATTAGTAATTCTTGTTAATTTAACAAAGTACAAACAACAGTTAAAGAAGTTTAGAAGCAGGAAATGCAGAAGATCGCAAAGGTTAGGCACAATTCTCTCTAAAAGAGAAAAAAAGTTAGACGAAGTGGGAGACAACAGTCGCGACTTCAATGTATGACATTGACCGTAAGTGAACCTTAGTGCTTGTTTCTCTCAATAATGCGTCTATATGTTATACAAAGAATATGCAGGCCATGCTACTGCAAAACTTACGGGAATTCTTCGCATATATCGGAAGACAATTCAATGAAATAAAGGAAAAAACGCAACTAACATATAAGATAACAGTAATGCTAACAGTAATTTATCGTTGCGTTGCGATTATTTCTTGAAAAATTAATGTTGAGTTGATATAGTGTGACGCAAGTTTAATCGTGTTACCCCTATGAGCGCTAGGTAAGTACAGTTATGAGCGGAATTTATAGCTCTATTTCTGGTTATAACTGTGAATTATGAAAAGAAACGATACACTGAATAAAAATAATGACGAATATAGAATTATAATGCAATTCACTTTTTTTAAACTTAATTCGATTTTAAGTTAACGTTTATTTGAATTTAATTATTTATTCGAAAAACAATAAGCGAATTACCCTTTTTCTGAAGGAAAAACTGGACGATTTCCCTTTTGTATGTTCTCTTTTAACGAATTCTTCAGCGTCAATATCTTCAATGTAACATCAATATCTTTTTTGGTAATTGTTTCTTTTTCTTCAACTGGATAATCTAGATGAAAAAGGATTCATTTGCGTAGTTTTATCACACAGTGATTTTTTCGGATTTATGTTGGTGTTCGTAGCACCCATCCACTGAGTATAAACAGATAAGTTACTGCGATACCGAAAGTAATGAACTGCCCAGTTCTCACATATGTAATACTTGGGTCTTTCTTTCTCCAACTTTATAGACAATAAAATATTTAACCTCGCCTAATAATAGTCAATTAAAAAGTCGCGTTGAGTGTTGTATTTATGACGGATTTAGAGAGTGCAACAGTTGTTTTAATTAAAAGGAAAAATACAGTTAAAGAATGGAAGGACGTAAAACGCAAAAAATAGAAGGCACGATGAAACCAGATGCAGTAGTATAGTATTAGTCACAAATTAGATATTACATCCTTCAATATACTGCCGTCCGGCCCGCACACACTTTTCCATTCGTGATTTCCACAAGAATATCTGTGTTTGCTAAGAATTTGCGAGTAACGATGGCTGAATGCGCTAATGCAGCAACCAATTCTTGTTGGTTCACAACTCAGGTCTTTTTCGTGCAATCCGGTGCCGAAATGTCTTCAGGACCTACACATAGTAGGCAGCAGTTACAATTTGCTCCTTGGGCATCCAGTGTTTCAAAATGATGCCTTTGGAGTCGAAAAATGTGATAATCATGGTCTTCACCTGCGATTTGGATGTACGCGTCTTTTTAGTTCTTCACCCCCCCAGGTTTCTTCCATTCACAACTCTGACGTTTGGTTTCTGGATCGTATTGGAATAGATCTCTCATCACCAACACGATTGAACATTCCCCATTTGTAGAGCTAGCCCTGACAAATGCGTGGTCGACTTTCGTTTTGATTGGAAGTCAGCAATCTGGGAACCAATTTAGCGCACACTTTCCTTATGCCTAAATCGTCACATAAAATCAGCCGAACTGTTTCACGATTGATACCAGCAACTTCCGTTATGTGTCTAATCGAGCATCGACGATCATTCTTCAACACTTGCTCGACTTTTTGCAGAGGGATGCGGTGCGAACTTCAGCTAGTCGAACAGAGCGTGAAGTGTCATTACACTCCTCTAGCCCTTCCTCAAACTTCTTGTACCACTCATAGAATTACGGTTGTGAACGTTTCAATTCCCGATTTCCTCCACTCAACGAAAAATTTCAACATTACTTTTTGCTCAAAATATTCTGGCGTAGACATCATGTACAGGATTGCGAAACACAGGTTCACTCCTCCGGCATAACATGCAGACTACCGCGTGAACTGAGTTGAAACTTGGGCGGCGTTTAGTTCAAGGTCCTTTCTGCCACACCCGACCATGTGGCGGATCACAGTGTTGCCACGAGGGCTGCAAGAAACTTTTCCGGATACCTAATTGTCAGACCTCGCACATTACAAAATTTTAATAATATTGGCTTTTAGTAAAGTGTTACCCTTTAATCAGAAATAAAAAGGGGCATGTAAGAAAAATTTAACTTTCGTTATGAAGTTCATATTGGTAAGAAAATTTCGGTTACTTATCGTGAAGGTTTCTTAAGCATACATGGAGTATGGATTATAGGAGAGTTAATTTAAAAAGTTGTCGACGACATCAGCTGATAATTGTGGAAGGCATCCGGATAAAACATAAACTACATATTAATGTTCGTCCGAGAAAGCAGAGAAGCTACTTGCCATCTCTAAATGTAAGCGTTCTTAAAATATTTGAGGTCTTATTGGAAAAACATTAACTACTAGTACTCTCAGTTGACAAATAAAATGAAAACAATTGCAAAAGTTAATTTCCGTGACAAATATTCATTTTATTTGCAGTACTTCGGAAATAATTATAACTATGCATTTGGTCGCCTTTGTTCAGATGTCTGTACTAGGTGTTAGGGACGAGAAGCCCATAGTTTGTGACAAGAATCCTCCATTAAAAATAAATGATGGGAAAGAGCTAAAATTGCATAAAAAAAAGGAGAACTTTTTTTCCTAAAATGTCTTTGAGAAGCCAAAAAAAATGAAGAAACACATATCCTATGTTTCGACTTCAAGTAAAATATTGTATGTCATCGTCTGACTACTGGTGATGTATGTTTTCAATGACAATGTCTGGTTATACGTTACGTCAGTTTATTCTGCTAAAACTTCGAAAAGTATTTTGTATCGACTTGGTCCAAGCAATTAGTCCCTTAGTCTTGTTGTCAAAGGAGTGTATGGTTCCTAAGGTCACGTGAGATGTTGGTGTTAGTTATTCAGCTTAATGTGTGGCACCGTTCCTGTTGATACTGCGCCATTTGCAAGCATTTAAACGGTTCTCCTACCGAGATGCTCTATCTAACGCTCTTGTGGCTCCAAAAAAATTGCAAAGCGTGATTCTAATGAAGTCTCTCTATACATCCTCCCAATCAAAAGTCCCAATGGGCATAAAGTCCCAAGGACTCAAAATTTTGAGCTACTGACCTTCAAAGTTCAACGTCTTGCCTATGTAATAATTCACAGGTGCTATCATTCGAGTAGTGGGATCTGTGGATTAATACTAGGGTAACATGTTGAATATTTCTCACCCTGTCAAGGATGGGAATAGGAAGAATGACTATGAGACATATTCATTCTCCCTTACGCTAGGGCTTGATTTAGGGGTAGAAAGGGGGTGGCATTCGCGTAAGCTCAAAAGCAACTATTTGAAATGATTTTTTTATATGCAAAATGCCACCCCCTTTCTACCCAGAGAAAAATTAAGTGCTATCTACATTTGACGATACTGTTATGTACATACTTGATAAGACGAGGAGTACAGTCTTTTTTAGAGAACTTCCTACACTAAACAAGAGTTTAAAGAAATTAAAGGAAGATGAAAATATTCCTCAAATGAGTCGTTCTACTTTATATAAATTAATGAGAACGCTTAATTTTAAGTAAGTTTTGGTATTAAATTATGTTAATGTTTTATATAAGTACTATTTATTTATAGGTTTTTGAGATGTAATCGCAAAAGTTTGTTATGAAGGTGCAGACATTGTTTTATGGGGAAGAAGATATTTATCTTCGATTAAAAAATATAGAACTGAACAACGTCCAATATATTATTTACATTATTTGGCTTAATGAAAGACACAAAAGCAAAAGTGTGGGTAGATGTTAATGTTACAACACGCAGACAAGCATTTATAGATGGTGTAACAACGGGTCTGAAAAATCTGGTTGGTAAAGGTAGACGCTTATTTATTTTATATATTGGTTCGCAAAATGGTTGTGTTGACGATGGCTTGTTGGTATTTAAGGGAAGAAAAACAACTAATTACCATGATAAAATGAATGCAGATGTTTTTGAGAGATGACTTAATAATATTTTACAAAAATTGCTTGAGAATAATGTCATTGTAATGGATAATGCATCTTACCATAGCAGAAAGAAAGTTTTAACACTGATAAGCTGATAAGTTTCAGGTAACTAGATACTTCTATAATTTAGTTCTATGCTTGTTAATCGTTCTTTGAGGGAGGTTTTGATTGACACGTTTCAACTTTTGATACCTAGAGTGAGTTACATTTTTCACACAGTTCTTCTTCCTATAAATAATATATATTGTACTATGTACGTACTCTAGTTTGGTGACTTTGCTGTTGACTTGTCGATATATGTATACATATGTATATTCAAACGTAAAGAAATAATCTAACAATGTAGAATTTACAACATTTTTGCGTTAATTTCAGATACAATGATTCACTTTAGTAAACGCTAATTAACAATAATATCCAGTCCTTCTCAAGGGTATCCTAATTTCATTTTCACGTTTTTTTAAGGTATACACACTGTACACATACCAACCTACACACACACAAATCGAAGAGAAGGCATACCTCTTCGCCTACTCGAAATATAACACAATGTACCGTTAGATCACAGTCGGCCAAGGTAGTTGAGGCTATGCCGACGACCTGAACATCCGAACAGTACTCCAGTGTTCAATCGGCGAACAGGTATTTTGTAACTTACCTTGGTAAAACGATGTTGAATTGGTTAGTTGGTGTATAGTAGAAGAGACTCCGGCCGTGGCTGAACCCAATTTCGTGTTGGTCGATAGAAAGAGAACGACCGACCATTCTATTGAGGAAAGAGTCTTCTTTTCGGTCTTCTTGTTGTTGTACGTTTATATACTTACTTCTTCTCGCTGGCGACGAAGCGAAGGTTGGTCGTTGACCGTTTTGTTCCACTGATGGTCTTCACGATACTTACCAATTTAAAATTTAAACGTTCTTTTGGTTACGCAGTCTGGGTCTATATTGAACCATTATGGTGATAAATCTGTATCAATAAATTTAGATCCTGTAGGTTGGAGGATTTTATAGTTCTTCTTTCAGTTGTTTCTTGTAAAATATAATAGTTTTATCTTAATTTTATAGCTTTTTAGTTATTCTAATACACTTCAAATTCAAACATATTTTAACAACGCTTTGTCCCTTATTAATATAACAGTGGAACTTTTGATGTATTAAAATGTGTTTGGTGTTTGTGAGGCATATATATGTATATTGCCACTTCATGTTTCTATTATAACAGTTTTTTTATAGATGATTTTTTGAATATTATTGTTAGCTACTTGAGGTATGAAAAATCAATCCTATGCTGCTAATTAAATCTGATTGGGATAACAGAATGTATTTTTCGTGGGTTGTTTTATTGGAGATATTACTTTCTAGAAATACTGTCAGTATAAAGTTTTATACTCTTCTCTCTAGGATATGCATTTTAAAGAAAATATCAAAATGTCAATTTATTAACAGCTGCAGTAACCAGAGCTAAATTAATCCTAATCCTTTAATGGTTTCCTGTATATTTGAAGCAGTTTACCAGTTTGAATCCTAAAAAAAGAAAGTGAATGTTTTGAACTGTCTTGGGTTGGCAACAAAAATTTCCAGAATTATTAAAATCTAAGACATATTTACTTTCGTAAGTTGTTCATACTGAACTAACATGTCTAATTTTAAAACCATAAGAGCTGCCAATATTTGTGCATATTGCATATTGTTGTAGTGTCTTGTACTTTTGCCTTTAAAGATTGAAGTATTGTCGTTGGTTGAAAAATTTTATGAACAAGATTTGAATCACACTTTTTTTCGAAAGAAGCATGGTTCTATTTGTCTGGTAACTAGTAAATAAAGATGTTGGACCAACTCTTTTCTATGATACAATTAACCCTATACGATTCAGAGAACAAACCCTTAATTAATAGTCTCGAGTCTCTAGTTTCGAAACAGATAGGAGAATTAACTAATACGATGGTTATTCTTGAACACTATTACATTTTTGCACTTAATTGCCTACAAAAGTTTTTCGATGACGCCAAGCAATACAGCTAGTTACAGTTGCGCACACACAAAAAAGTGACATATTTATTGGGTTTCATGGCCGATGTCGTTTAAACATTGATTTTTTTTCGAGTTTTCAATTTTTGATCATCAGGAGTGAACGTTTTGATTCATTGGATCTGAGAAATTGTTGTAGTACGTTGTTTCAGGCGCTATTAAGCAAATATTTGTCAGTACCTTAATCTTTCGAAATTCAATTTGTGTCTACTATTGTGTACATGCTCTGTCGTTAGTTCTCTTGCCATATTTGCAAGCAACAACACATAGATTCTAAGAATCAACAGAAGAAGAATTAACATGAAAAAAACAATATGTCTGATGGCCATATCTTCTGATGAAATATTTGTAGATACCAAAATAACCGTATATTTTTGAATTTATATATTAAATAAAATATATATTAGTGGAACTAATTTCGGTTACTTATTTTATTTGAATTTTACACTTATTCACAATTATTTAATATACAAGCTGGCACAAAATCAAGTTTTCTATAGGAAACTGCTATAATTTTGTTTTCAGTTGACATACGTCAGAATTTTTTTATTAGTTGTAAAGTAGACAAGTGGAAAATTATTCTGAATCGGTATACACCTTGAGGATCGGAGAATGCGCAGAAATTGTAAAAGTTTTGTATCAAAAACAATCGTTGATTATTGTAACTCAACGAAAATTGCTTAGAAGATTTGATGGACATCGTTTTGCATCAGCGAAGACAGTTGCAAAATTTGAACAAACTGGGACTACGGCTGATAGACAACATTCTGGCAGACCTCGCATAATTCGTTCAAGAGAAAATAATTCCATCACAAGTTTGATGTGGTGGAAAGACCAAGAGCTTCGACAGGACAATCTAGGCAGTCCTTCTTAGGCGTCTCCCGACGTTCATTACAGCAAATGTGCAAGATTTGCGCCTGTTTCCTTACAAAATCCAGGTAATCCACAGAGTTCTGTCTGCAGAAAATCAGAATGAGCGACGAAACCCATTTCTGTCTGAATGGAACTCTGAATAAACAAAACCACTGATTCTGGGGTAGTGAGAATCCACAAATTATTCACCGAATGCCGTTAGAGCTTGAAATATAATTAGACCCTATTTTTTTGAGGATGATCAAGGATGGACAACTACCGTAAATAGTGATCGTTGCAGAATGATGGTGCAACATTTCTTGGCTGCAAAAATGGAAGAATTTGAGCCGGAGAATATTGGTATCAACAGGTTGGTGCTATAGCGCACAGAGCGCGTGAAACTATTTTATGGAGAATATACTAATTTTAAAGAACAATTTTTTTTATCTTTTGTTTTCTAGAACAGCGTCGATTCGTCGAGACATTAAGTGCACTAGACGTAGCAAGCTCTCTCTTTGATTTATGCCTGGTATTATCACTTTCAGTTTTATCCTGCCAAAAGAAGCATGAGTAATCGTGCTGCTCTATACTATTAGAGTGGTGGTTGGGTGCTTCAGAGTGGTGGGACTACATTTGTGCAAAAGCTTCTTCGTACGTTGGTACCTAAAGTCATTTGAATTTTAAATGACTTTATTCCAGTCTTTGTTCGTTTACTATCTGTGCTCTGAGCCTATTCGATGCGTTTCTACTCTTTTTGGCTCGTATACCACTTTTTACTAATTTTTTCGAATAGCTCCGACACAAACTTTTTTGCACACATCGTCTTTTGATATCTTAGACTTTCTTTGAGTTCGTAAAGCTTACAGTCCATGTCCAGAGTTTTCTGACATCCGCTTTTTGTTGCTCCACTGCTCAACCTTTTGGCAATTTCATAAGTGTGTCCTTCTTCACGAAGTGCAATGAATTTTCTTCTCTATTCCAGTGACCAGTTAATATTTTTTGATGTATTCGAAGGCATATTTTAGTAATTTAGGCGTTTAGTCGGGGTTTAGAAGTGATTAACCATATAACTAATTTTGCAGTAAGCAGTTATTACTAAAACTTGGAACTGGAACTTGAAACCAAGGATGGGCATGGTGAAAATAAACATTTATGTTTATGTATATTATGCCGGAGCGAGATAATTATCTAGATAAGGTTAATTAAATCTTGTATTAATAAAAGTTTCATGGTATATTAGTGAAAGTCTATTTAATTTTGAAATTTAATCAGCGTTATATTGTTTAAAAAACGGAGTACATATTGCATTATATAATCTTTTTTTGTCAGTAAAAATATACGAAAAACCAATTCTGCAATTTTTCCGTATTCTACAGTTTAGGTGCAGTAAAACTGTAAGTAAAACGAAACTTGTACGTATCCTGAATACTAATTCGATGTGAACAACATTTTCAGTCAGTTGGCCTAAAATAATTGTCATTCCGTCATAGCAACGGTAGATACGATTACGTGTCGTGTCAGTCATAGTAACAGTGAACTATCCAAAACCAAATCGCGCATATATATACATACAACAACCGTTCGACAAAAGCAGCGCTTACCGCTATCTGAGTTTACTTTCATCATAACGGCATACTCGCATCAGGGAATTGCCTTCCTTTTCTCACTAGTTTCAGCAGCGCCCGTCTGTCTTCGGGGCCTTAACACTTTTCTTCTAACTGTAAACGAAACGAAGGCTCTTTAATTGGCCATTGAAAATAAAATAGTAAAGAAGAAACAGGGACACTCCTACTCGTGTGCCGTTATCTCTATGTGTAAGTAGTCTAAATGCTAAGTTGAGTAATTTCGAGCGGTGCTTAGACCATAGGCGGCGCTTAAGAGAGGGGAAACTGTGAGAATCAAATTATGCTCGAATAACTTTTTAATGTGCATGATTTGCATGATAGAAGATAAAAAATAGAATATTAGGCAGAAAAAGTAAACGGTGATGGTAAAAGTAGTATCAAATATGTAGACACTTAAGTGTAATACTTTAATTTTTCCCCCTTTTGTTATGAACAACCTGTACTACAGCAAGTTTTATTATTTATCTACGTTTTATAGGATCTCTGACTAGGTTCTTGTAGCATTGAAATGAATTAGTCAAACATTCTAGTGCAAGGTGAATTAACATAAGGAATATAGAGATACTTCTTTGATTATGTAATGACTTTGTAATTACATCACACCAGGACTTTATTCTTGCAATGATGTGTATATACTATTAGTTCAACAGATATAAATGTTTGAATCGCGGCCAGCATTCGCACCCAGTTTTATTAACCTTGTCAGTGAAACCTCCATTTTGAAAATTTTTGGATTTGTATATCACAATCCACCGTTTCCTTGATTTACTTAATATTTTCAAATATATAGGGCGTTCCAAATATAGAAAAATATGTAACTTTATTATTTTAAATGGATCACCCTAGATATTATTATTGTTACGTAGCCTACTTTGTGCAAGATGAAGTGGTCTGTTTCGACAGGAGCAGAACAAATATACACTTTTCTCTAAAACGGTTGAAGATAAATTGGTACATTCTGACATCAAAAGAAAGAGAATTTAATTTTACATCCAACCTTCTAAACAGATATAGGGTGTCCCATTAAAAAAAAAACAGTTAGAGTTATTGGCATTTAAAAATTTCCAAATGTTGGCTCCAGTAACTGTATGTCAACAAAAGGATCCGTACATACATGTTAATATAGGAGATAGTAAAGCAATTCAAGACGTATCAGTTTGCGCAAACCAAAATTTTCTACCTTTTTTAGTTTTGATTCTACAGCTCATTAACGAGAGCGCTGCACTTGCAAAATTTTTTATAAAATATTTATTTTCTCGAAAACAAAAGCACATAGGTCTAGGAAGGTCTTAATTAAAGTTGCTTAGAATACCATGTAGAATCTAAAAAAAATATAATATATAGGGTGATCCATTTAAAATAATAAAGTTACATACGCTTTTTCTCTAATTGGGACACCCAGTATATTTGAAAATATTTTCTAGCTATGCATCGTATAAATAGGGACAACTTTTATTTGAAACTTTTTTCTCTATAGTGTAAAATAAACAAATCAAAGAAACCGTGTGAGCTGGGACACCCTGCATATTAAACACTTTACAAAATTTTTAACCTAAACTCATCCTCTCTTACCTTAAACTAATGTGTAAATAAAAAAAAACTGTCGCTTTGTTCTTCCTGTCTTCACTTTCGCTTGAATTTTGAGTTTGCTTGAGTTTAAATCCGTAATTATTTTGCCCAAGGGCTGTTAAGCACTTTTACACCTTGAATGTTTTAAAACTTTTGTATCTTCTTCAGGAAAAAATCTTTTTACTTTTTCTTCTCTTTTCTTTTCGTCTTCTTTTGTCCTTCTATCTTTTTAATGTCTTTTCTTCTTTCAAAACTTTTGACTGTCTATCTTATTAAAGTCTTTTCTTCTTTTTAAAAAGAACTTTTCTCCTTTACCTGACTTTTCTATTTTTTTTTCTAATCAACTTTCAAAAACGTTCTTCTCTCTTGTTTTTTCTTGACCTCCTTTTTTCTTAAAAAGTTTTCTAAATATCCATAGCGGTGCATGTGTGTACGTGTAATTTTGACAATTCAATCTATTCTAAATTTATAGTACCGCCCCACTTGGTAAAATACATGATTTCTCATAGTAAAAATGAACTGTGGCAAAGTAACAGACTTGAAATTTTACACAACTAAGAACACACTAAGAAATTTTACACAACTGTTCCAAACTATACAAATCAATGCCAAAATGGCGGAATGGCCTGAAAATGATGTGTGGGACTCCTAATAATGTTATCTAACAGATAAGCACAAAAGAACACGGTTGCAGTTCATTAATTCGCTTCCAGGTTGCACAGCATCTTTTTTCATCGCTGGAGCAAAGTAACCACTTGGGGGCAAAGTAGTCCCGGTTTACGGTATTTAATATATTACTCTAACTAATTTTGATTAACATCACCGAAATAACTTTATTAGCCCTATCTTTGTTTAGTTCACTGAAATGATGATGTGGTTGCTATTCTTCATTCTGTTCATCATCTATATAATCTTAACAGATCATTTTACTCATTGTTGCTGATTGTACTTATTTTTACCTATGCGGCGTTTCTGCCTTGGCTGCGTATACTATAATAAAAATTATTCAGTGGAAATCCTGGGGTTGGGTGTAACGAGAGCTATGAATAGTCTACCTTGACGCTCTCTTAGCATGAGAGCATTAGAACTTATATGCCAAGAATTCACCCACAGAATAAAATGCCTGTTCCAGCAACACCTTGAGCCTGTGTTAAGCTAGGCAGTTCTTCAAAGCTGAAGGCAATTTATTGAAAAAAGAGAGACCCATATAAAATACTGAATTTCTACAAAATGGAGTTTCCGGTCGGGAAAGATTAATTGCGTTACCGTATCGTAATTTATACGAATGGATATCTGATCTGAGCTTGAATTTACTTGTATTTTTATAAACAATGCTTATTGCTTCGTATAAAAATAGTGAATAAAGTGTTAGAATTCTGTGTATAACAAACAAGGGCTTATAATGAGCTGTCCTTCCCGAACACAATGCAAACCGCCCTTTAATATAAGATCTCATTTAAGCTCGTGGTCGACGTAAATCCCCAATATGAGAAGCAATATGATAAATGAGACTGAAACAGTGCAAAGTATCCCATCTTGGCAACATTTTCACTCAAATCACATCCCACCACACATACAGCGCTATCCGCTGCTATGCAGATATATACTATTGAATATTCTCACTCTGCATTTCTTAATAAAGAACTCAATCAGCATGTGTGATAACGCAGGATGTTATAAATCAATATATTTTTAAGAAATTTTAAGCAACAACCTCAATGTTAAGGTAAAAACACTCTGACTGACTACTGGATTATCGGCCAGGAAACTGTGACAGCATTTCTGGGAAGAGGGGGTGGAGGAAATACCTGAGGCAGGTTACCAGAGTAATAAAGTTATATACTTTCATTTATGATAATAAACATACATATGTATGTCATTGCTTAATTCATATTTTTATGGTTCACACAAGGCTTTATTCAACACAAGCAAACAGTATTGGTAGTATCTTGGCATAAATGATTTCGAAGGCTTCCACGGTGCGAGTCTCTGTTATGATGGTACAATACAAAATAATACGACAAAATAATACAACAACAAAATAATAGTTTTATTATCGTCTTGATAATGACAGAATTGCTGTTGAAACGCGTCGGTGTTTTAGTTAACACTTGTTTGGTGTTTAGTGGGTTAAAGTGTTTAGTGTTCTAGTACAAAATAAAACAAAAGTGAAAATTAAAATACAAGAAATATGTATATGGTATACAGCTTACTCAAACTCAATGTGTCGCTAATGTAAGTGGCTTCTTCAGGAGCACGCTAGAGGCAAAAACCTTCTTGGTCAGACGATTTTTGCTTCTAGCGTGGTTGACACGTCGAGTTACTGTCACTCTCTCACGCCCCTTACTTAGTTTTGCTCCTGAAGAAGCTGCAGAGCTTACATTAGTGGCAAAATGTCGAGTTTAAGGAAGTTGTATATATTGTATTTTTTTGTATTTTTATTTTCACTATGACGCGGTCAAAACCTGGAAGCCATCATAGTAATATTCTGGTATGATTGCTCAAAATTTAAACTGCGACCAATTACATCAAAGTGCTCCCTATCCATCGGTATCTATTTGCTTCTAATGAATATGCCCAAAGATTATGGAATTGTTTCTACGGAGACGGTTTTTTCTTGCAATAATTTTTTTTGATAAAATGAATAATAAAAAGTAACTCTATTAAGCGGTTAATTTTCTTCGGAAATAGCAACGTGCGTAGATTTTGCCAATTTAATAATATTTTTTTAGATTCCTGGCGGCCTCTTGTGTATTATCATATTACCAAACAATTAAAATGTATACGTAACTATCCACCCGCAACTTTTCTCTCGCTGGTATTTTGTCAGAAATATATCATATACAAGGTTGGGCAAATGTTCCTGAGCGGCTTAATCACAAGAGAAGAAGAAATGATCGCGGATCTTGGTTTTCGGCAATCTATATGACCAAAATTATACTATTTTTTTATGCTTCCAATTAGGGAGTGACGTCATCAGCTGTCAAGAAATTGTAACCATCTGTCATTTTTCAAAAATTAAATAAATTCTTAGTTCATTTAGAATATATGTATGTTGTTACAGCGTCGTACATATGTCTAAATTCAACTGTTTGGGAAATATTAAACAAAAGAATGCAGGTACAGCAATTTTTCAAGAATTTAAGAAAGTGTTAAAAGTGCATTTTATTGCTATTGAGAATTCTTCTAATTGACCTGTCACTGTTATTACTTAGTATGGCAAGCTTGGGAATTGAAGTTCTTAAATCTTGTTGCACACCAAGATTAAGATTTAAATGGAACACACACATTGCTTTTTATAAATCCTCCCTGAACTAATTTAGAATATATATTATTATATCTTTTTATGTCTAAATTCAACTGTTTTGGAAATATTGACGTAGGATAATACAAAAAAGAGATAAACATAAACACCATTAATATTTAAAATATAATAAATTAAAAAATAAATTAAATAAGTACAGTGTGTTCCGTTAAAAATACATTAAATGTTTTTGAGCTTCGACGGTAAGTAAAAATAAGAGCACAGTCTTTCAAAATTTGACCTACAAATCTATTCAAAAACATTTCAAAAACTGCTTGCCATAACTATTGGAAACAACATGGTATTCTATTTAAAGATTGAACATTTTCTTTAATGAATAATTGTACAAATTTGTTGGC
This sequence comes from Holotrichia oblita, assembly GCA_023690525.1. Lineage (NCBI taxonomy): Eukaryota > Metazoa > Arthropoda > Insecta > Coleoptera > Scarabaeidae > Holotrichia > Holotrichia oblita. Next base: position 146,764,119 of record CM043017.1, on the reverse strand, counting down.
ATTTTCAACTACTGTTTGTATGATTCTTCTTTGACATATAGGGAAGACATTTTGGAGTCAATCTTCAACTCCCCATAAGAAGTAAATATTTTTGTTGCAGAGGCAGTAATATTCTTACGACGTAGAATCCAAACGTTTCCAAGAATATTGAATTGGTCAGTTGAAAAACAAATTGTAAACAATTGAAATAAAATAAAGATAATACTAAAAGCAAAAATGTGCGAGTTTATTGTAATTTTTAATGTAACTCTGCTGTACATATTCATTAATAAACACATATTATAAGCGGCGAGAGGTAAGAGAGGAAGTTATACTTGGATAGTAAAGACAAACATGCTATTGGAGAATGTTAAAGGTATTATTAACTCAATTAGGTCTTCTAGATTTGGCCAGCAATTCCTTATCTATCCGGCCTAGTTTGTTGTGGTATTTGTATTTAAGGTAAATTCGAAAGTAGGAACTTAAATCAGGCATTATGATTAGCGCTTATAATTTTTGATAACACATTTCATTGCTAATAAGAATCCAGTACTTGTGTGAAACTAATGTACACATTTTAGATATTTTTACAATAATATAAACTACCTCAGCACCTCACTATAGTAACGTAGTTTTTTTTACTTAAAGCATATCTATTACGCAGCTTTGAAAACATCTGCAATACATTTTTTTGTTATTATAATAAAAGGCATCTTTTCCAAACAATTTAAGTAGATATTTCCTCCCGAAATACCGAATAAAAGAGACAACTTCACAATCTGCTTATAAATTTGCCTTCGATAAAGTATTTTATTATACGCACCTTTTTTTTTCATTTTACGAACAACGTTTTTTTTAATCTCGTTCAAAAAAAGATCGATTTACTCTTACAATAAGATCGAATTACATTAGTTAGTCTGTGAGGGGGTCGTTGACCAAAATCTAGACTACATTTTTCAGGCCCGTTATTTAGTGTTGTAAGGGGGACCGACTCAGGTCACTACTTAGGGATTTTGGACGACTTCGGACAGCATAGCGACAGCGGGATTGCTTGATTGGTAAGTAACGGGACAAGTTTGTTCGGGTTGAAAAGAAAATGGGTTCCATTTCTATCATATTCACAAGGAGAATGTTCGAGATGCTTATTTACATGTATGTATATATGTACGTATGTATTACATTGCTTTGTATGTATATAGGTAGAGATATATTTACATACATGAAAATACTCTTACGTAAGGTTTTATTTGGAATGATTAAGACAAAGAAAGAAGTCGGGGAGTAACGGTAAGGTAAAATAGAAAACGTGTCTTCGTGTTTCGTTTTGTATTACGACGAAAATAAACAAGTGAAGCTGATTGTCTTGCGTTCAATGTCCGTAGCCGAATTGTTCACAGTTGCTTTGATTTTGTTTCTTTTTCACTTATTTTATGTTGTGCTTTGATGTTTTTTGTCGTATTCAACTTTTCAAGAAAAATATCCGTCTTATACGTAATATAATTAAAATGAATTAAACTAACGCGATTGCTTAGAATTGAAGCCGTATGTTTCTTATCTCTAATTTTAATTGTAACAAAATATATTATAGACATATATTTTATTAGTAGTTTATAAAAAATGTTGCTTCCTTAGGTTGGCAACAACTAACTTCACAGCATTTGTTTGATAATATGTCAAAAATGATGATTTGGTAAGTATAAATAGGCGGTTTAATCAATACATTTGAGATTTAGAATATTCAAATAGGAAATCAAGAAAAAAATTGATCTTTGATTGGGTTTATGTAATAATTGTGAAACTTTCCTTGAAATTCTGCTTATACGGCAATAAAAATCGTGTTTAAGAATTAAACAATTTATTCTAGATCACGATAAACACTATAGACGTCAAGTTTAGGGCTCTTTTTCCTTTCACGTCTCTGGTGTGCTTACTTTGTTATTCGTGATATTTTGCTTACTGTTATTTTCGTTTGTTTATCGTATTTTTCAGTATATTTTATTTTATACCTTTATTTTCAATTTTGTGATATTCATTAAATAAATAAATAATCCTTAATTACAACTATATCTGACCTTGAATTTTATTAGTGGACTACTCGCACATCCCAAATACATATTATGCTGCATAGTCCCATTAAAATTGGAGGTTAATTTATTTTTAATATTCACAACTAATAGTAATAATAATTAACGCATCGTGTAGGTACGGGTTTTTATTGTCGTGCGTAAAGTTAGACACCCTTCCATTCTTCTAAGTGTGTTGCAAGAGTTTTGCAAAATAGAGAAGCCTTTCTTTTTCGCTTGAACTTTTTGAAAGTTGCTTCAGATTGTTCCAGTTATTTAGAATATTTTTCGTATAGTTCATGAAATAATTAAAAAAAATGAGATTTTGCTAACCCTCTTTTGTTTTAATGGAACTTTCAAAAGTTGTATCAGGTTGTTTTAAATTTGTCTTATACTTTTTCAAATTCTTCACCTCCATTGTAATACAGCTTTGCGAAATAATTTTAAAAATAGATAAAGAAGAAGCTTTGCTCGATATTTTTCTACAGTAAGTAAGTTCTACATTTGAAATTATTCAAAAGTTTTGTAAAATAATTTGGAAACTAGTTATGCATTTTTTTAATCAGCCCCATCTATGTCTTCGAAATTCAAAACGTTCTTGCTTAGATTATGCTAGTAGCTTTAAATACCTGTCCCAATTTTAACTATACATACATTATAGTAGTATAGAAATAATAAAAACAAAGAAATTGTGCTAGTACCCCTTTCTTTGAAATTGAAAATGATGTCAGTTGTGCCAGGTTACTCTAGCTCTAGCTATGAGTTGAGGTGTTCAGGCTTCTTCTTCGAGAATATCCCAAAATGTTTTCCAGTTGGCTTTAGTATAATCGAAGATGTGCCTATTGGGTAGAATGATCATGCTTTTGACTTTAAACTTGAAATGGTATTACAACTTAAGAGTAGTTTGTGTATAACAGGTTACTGACATCGTTAGTATTTTTGGTAAGTATTAAGTCTATGGTTAAAGAATTTTTGTTATAGAATAGGCTGGATTGTAGTTGCAACAAAAGCAGGGAAGTTTTTGCAACGATAGTTAAAGATTTGCACGTGAAGTGGTTTGAGTTTGAAATTAAAAACCATTTCGTGGTAACTAATACTAAAAGATTTTAAAAGAGTTTCAGCTATTTCTCGTGTATCTAATTTTTGCTGATCTATAAATCTTGAGGTATTTTTAGAATGTTTAAAATCGGAGCAATTTAAAGCATTTTTTTGGTTCATGCTTTACATTATCATCTGTTTGTATACAGACTGCTTCACAAAGATCTACCTTGTCTGACTGTACTGTTTGTTCTATAACCTAACAGGTCGACAGTTTACTTTCAGGATCATACACTTTATTGTGTCAAACTTCATCCGAGAGAATTCTTCGGGAAACATATAATATAGGATTTGAACTTTCGCTTTCTTCATCAACCTCAACCATTCCTCATGACTTTGACTTCTTAGCCAATGTTTTACACATCTGCCGCATTTAGTAGTATCTAAAAAGTAAGATTAATGCTATGTTACCTGGTAGAATGTCAAAAATGTTAATGGAACAATAATAATAACAATTTCTAAAACAGCAATATGAAATAGCTGTCAAATTTCGATAAAAAAGAGTCAAGCGAGGGATTAGAGACATTTTATTTTTCTCAATTAATTTGTGAATTCTGTATAATACAAGGCTAAAATTTTTGGAAAAATATAGGATAAAATTTTAAGGCAATATACGAGGGAGCGTTTTTATATTCGCGGAATGGGGGATATGGGGTGGAAATAAAAAAACCAAATTATTTTTCTTTTTCAATATATTCACCCGCAAGACGGATACATTTTTCACAACTTTCAATTAATTTATTTATACCCTCATAAAAAAATGATTTCTCTTTATCTGCAAAATACACCGAAACTGCCTCCTTGACTTCATCATCGGCAGTAAATTTTTTACCCCGCAGCTCTTTTTTCATTTTCGGAAACAGGTAATAATCACTCGGGGCCAGGTCTGGGCTGTAGGGTGGGTGATTCACAATTTCGAAGCCCACCTTATGCAGGGCAGCTAACGCAACGCGGCTCTTGTGGACGGGCGCGTTGTCGTGCAAAAGCAGCACACCTTTCGTCAATTTTCCCCGTCATTTCTCTTTAATGGCTTCTTTTAGTCGCTCTAATATTGAAGCGTAATATTCTCCGGTTATAGAAACACCTTTATCTTTATAATCAATCAACAATATTCCTTCCGAGTCCCAAAATACCGTTGCCATGAGTTTCCCAGCTGATTGTGACACTTTAAATTTCTTGGCAGGTGCTGTGCCCTTTTTATGCCACTGCATGGAGTCTTGTTTGGACTCAGGTTCATAATGATGAACCCAAGTTTCGTCTCCAGTAACAATTCGACTCAATACACCATCCTTGACTTCATTACAGAGGTCCAAAAATGCACGCGAACACTCTACGCGCTGTTGTTTTTGCGGCGGCGTGAGCATTCTCGGCACCCATCTTGCGCTGACCTTAGACATGCCGAGATGATCGTGTAGGATTTTAAAAATTGTTGTATCGGATACTCCAACCATTTCTGCCAGTTGTTTTTTCTTTAGTCGAGCATCTTCGAGTACAATTTTTTCAACTTTTTGGATAAGTGCCGGCGTGGTCACCTCAATGCTCCTGCCCGGCCTCGGGTCGTCTTCACGGTATTCCCTTCCTTGTTTAAATAAACTATGCCACTTGTACACCATGGTTTTTCCTGGACAAGAGTCGCCGTAAACCAATGACATCTCATTCATTATGGTCGCGACTGATTTTCCTTGCCTGGTAAGGAACTTTATAACGGCACGATATTCGATTTTTTCCATATTTCACTTTTCACTCCTGATTATGTTACTTGGTTGACGATAGCTCAAAGACTAACTGTCTAATAACAATGAAACTTCGTATTTATATTAATTATGAGTCGCTGCACAGGCCATGCCCCCAATGCGCCTAATCAGCCCCCTACAACCCGCTCATTCCGCGAATATAAAAACGCTCCCGCGTAGAAGAAACCTATAACAAACTCGAGCAAAAGTGCAATTGATTGAAAAAGGGTGGCTACCGAAAAATGTAATTATTGTTTATTTCATGAACTTGACATTATAGAAGGCTGTCATTTTGGTACGATGATCAGAATAACAAGAATATTCAAAATTAAAAAAGGGATGGGCGGGAGAGGGTGGTTATCGAAATTTCATTTGTCTCAATTATTTCAATAACAATAACCTTTATTTATGTCAATACCACAAAATGTTTACATACGGTAGAATACAACTACAGTACTACATAAAAGTAAATCACATGGATGCCTATGGTATTTTGGTCTTATGCACTCATTAGATCTAGTAAAATATTGATGATAATCACTATTTAGTCTGTAGTCGTTAATATTTTCCCTAACGAAGAGTACACTCTCCAGTATATAGACACATGACGTTGTTAAAATATTAACAACATAGTACGCATTCCTGCAATCAACGTCGTAATCAATTTTCTAGCAATCAATCTTATGCATCTTCTCTGTACTTTAAAGACTTTTTGCAAATGTGGGGAATGACCCCAGACAAGTATTGCATATGCCATTATAGAGTGAAAAACGGCATAATGAATGGTTATCAAATAGCCAGTTGAAAATTTATTGTACATACACCTAATTAGAAAATTTTTTGTCATTAATTTCTTGCACAACCAGTCAGTATGACACTCCCAAGTTAATTTATACTCTAAAGTTATATCCAGTAAGGGTACTGTCTTAATCAATTCCGTATCACCAACTGCTCTAAGTGTTAAGACCTGCGTTTGTAATTTTATTTTATTTAAATTTAATCTGTTAGCTACGAACCAGTTTTCAATGTTATCACACTTTACACTATCACTCAAACCATCAACCATAGGATTACTATTTATTGCAGTTGTGTCATCCGTCAATAAAATAAAATATGTATTCCCACCGCAATATTCAAGATCATTTATATAAATTAAGAATAAACAGGGCCCCAGAACGGATCCTTGCGGTACACCATTTTTATTATGTAATTTTTCTGACAAGAAGTTTTTGTAATATACAGATTGCATTCTATCACTTAAAAAGGAATGCACTAAATTGATGGTCGTAGCAGAAAAATTATAATGCTTTAGTTTGTTAATCAAAATTTGATGTTTTACACAATTGAAAGCTTTAGTCAAATCGTATAAGGCTATTTGAGTATACTTTCCATCTTCGAAATTTTCTAATACTGTATTAGTTAAATTCTGCACAGCTGAACAAGGACTATATAAAAAATTGTTTTCGAAGTAATTAGTTATTTGATATTTTAAGAATTTTTCGAAAATCTTTGAAAAAATTAGAGTAGTAGTAATGGGACGATAATTGTTCGCGTCGCCTATATTGCCCTACTTAAAGACAGGCATTGCATGTGACTTTTTGAGTGATTTCGGAAAAACTCCCTTCTTGATACATTAATTAATTAATTTCGTAAGTGGATAAACTACAATATTTTTTGTCTTAAGTATTTTAGAATTTATACCATAAGCATAAGCATCGTTACTACAGGAACTATTCAAGTTTTCAATTATAGACCGAACTTGTACAAAAGTTGCTTCTTGAAAAGTGAAAGAGGAGGCATTGTCAGATCTGTTTACTAGGATATTACATGGATCAACAGACTCAGGTGGGAGTTGGTCAATTATATTATCTACAGCAGTGGTTCTCAACCTTTTCACTATTGAGGACCACTTCGTACCCTTCAGAATCTGAGGCGGACCACATACGATAGAATTAAGATTTCCACAACAGTTACATAGGACAAAGGTTGGTTTTAAATGAGGTTTTAAATGATTCATGAGAATATTGTTTTTTTTTGCAGCCATTCATAGTTCATGTGTATATGTAACAGAAATTCAGATATCAACATAAAATCAATCGGCCATCCCTCCAAAAGTATGAAAACTCTTAGTTAAAATTCAATTGTTTCTTTTCTATATTTATCAAGAAAATTTTCAAACTTACTTTGTACATTTGTTTGAATTTATTACTATTTGCTCATATTGTAATATGATGTTAAATTAAAGTCTTTATGCTCGAATGTCATGCCCATAAAACGTAATAAATAAGCGCTACTTTCATACATGTCACTAGGTAAAATGAAATGAATCCTAAAGTTTTATCAATGTATTTTATTAATTACTAATTTGCCAAATTTGCATTCTAATGACTTCCTTGATCTTGCATTTCATCTGAAAGTTTCTCAATATTCGGCTTGAAAGGGGTCAATGCCAGTCTCATTGGAGTATTCAAATTTAATAAACGATTTCTATGTTTATTCTTGATAACATTTAAAGTCGAAAATGCTGTTTCACAGAGATAAGTGGAATGAAAAGGAAAAAGAAGTTTCAGTGCCTTTTCACTGAGTAGTAGACTTTCATCAATCAATCCAACCAAAAAGTCTGCAACGTTTTCGCAGTGAGATTTCATCACATTGAAATGGGCATCAGACGACATTTCAATAAGTTGCTTCTGTTCACGAATAGATAGATTATTATCACTGCAAGCTAAAAAGGGATCAAGTACCCACAGATTGTTCTTTGTTACATCCGTATCAACCGGGAAGTGCTTCTCGAAATAACTGTCAAGTGATTCAACGTAGGGCTTAACCACTGTATGTAAATTTTCTTTATTTAAGCCTTAATTTTCAGAAATAAAATCTGAAAACAAGTTGAACATTTCAAACGATCCTTTTCCAGTTTCAGATTTCCATAACAATAATTTTTCTTGAATGATTCAATTTTGTTTCATAGGTCAAATGCAGTTTTGATGGTCCCTGGAGGCCAAGATTCATAATGTTGAGTTGTTCGAAAATATCGGCCAAAAAAGCTAACCTAGCGATGAATTCACCGTCACGTAGTGTTTTGGCTAAATCAGGTTTTTTTTTTTCATCAAAGAACATACCTACATACTTCTTCTCTAAGTTTATAAAATCTGGCTAGGACCTGGCCTCTGGACAGCCACCGAACTTCAGTATGCAGAAGGAGATTCGAATGAATTGATCCCATGTCCTCGCATAACATAGCAAACAGTCTCGAGTTGAGAGCGTTACTTTTTATAAAGTTCACAGCCTTTACCACAGTAGTTAAAACCTCATTTAGTTCAGGACTCAAACCTTTGGCAGCAAGTATCTCTCTACGAATAATGCAGTGTGTTAAAACAATATCACTGTTTGCTTCTTTCCTGACTAAACCTGTTTTGTGTCCTGTCATTGCCGCGGCACCATCGGTGCAAAGTCCAACACAGTCTTTCCAGGAAAGGTTTCTGAGTTTGAAATATTCGTCAATGGGTTTAAAAATGTCTTTGCCTATTGTGTGACTTTGCAACGCAGTTGAAGTCAGGAACTCCTCAGATAACTTGATACCTTGATACCAGCGCTACTGCCGTCAACACGATACTGCAAACACACACTTCAGGAGGAGTGAAACTCACCGCAAAAAAATTGCAGTTGCATGTTGAGTAAATCAATTTCGGTAGATGCATTAGTTTTTGTCCAGATTCAAAATTAAAATTAATTAGATGTTTTGCTTCGCGGACCACATGAAAATTGCCTGCGGACCACAAGTGGTCCGCGGACCACAGGTTGAGAATCACTGATCTACAGCATTCACAAAGAAATGATTTATATCGTTAGCATTCAGAGATTCAGAAGTTTTATTACAAGACTTTTGAGCATCTCATTTACAATTTTCCACATAGCACGTTGATTATGTTTGTGTTGAATAATGTATTTATCATAAGCTGCGATCTTAGCTTTCCTCAACTCATATTTATATCTATTCTTTTTCATGAACTATGTCTGTTATATGGATAAAATATACGTCAAGTCTGGAACAACATTCAAAGTTTCGAATTTAGAAAAAATGAGGGTCAACTTGACATATACGGGATTTTCCTTCCCTCAATTATTTCACGAAGTATGTCTGATGTAGGGTTAACATTATGGAACAAGATAAAATAATTTTTGACAAATCCTTAACCTGATTTAATTGTCAAAAAACAATTGGATTAAGAAAAGGAGTTCTATCAAAATTTTGTATTTATTCAGTATTTCATGGTAGAAGTTTTAACATTTTGTAAAGTTTATAATACGAGAATTTGATACAAAACGGTTTCCAAAATATCTGTATATGTATTCATTTTGTAGATATGTAGTTTTTGAGATATTTGTGCTTTATTTTTAAAAACAATTGAAATAATTGAAAGAGGGGTGGTTTTAGAGACAAGAATTATTGAAAAAAATTGTCTTAAATTTGATAGAGCGATTTTAGTTTCTATGTTTGGGTTTAGTCGTCGCAAACATACATATATTATAGTTTGAACTTATGAATTCGTGAGCTTGATATATTATTTCTCTGAAAAGGTTCTATTTATCCACAATTACTCTTTTACTTTAAGTTTGCGACTTAGTTGGACATTTTCGTCGATATTCTAGCGTATTCGTGGATTTATTAAATTGATCGGATTATCAATCTCATAGTTATCAATCGTAGAAAGATATTGCAGGCTTTGCATTGTTTTGTCTTATCTAGTTTTCGTAAGTAGTTAATTACGGTTGTATAATGTTTAGGTACCCAATATTTTCAAAAAAATCGCAGTAAATATTTAAGAGAAACCCAATTTTTTATGTAGATACTATTATATGTATTGTAATGAAACGAAACATTCCTTTGCTTTAAGCAGCATATACCCTCAAAAGAGTCTATGACGCAAAATAGCGTAACCTAAAATATCATAAAAGACTTAAAGAAACGGAAGAAGATCAAAAGAATACGCAAGGGTAACCCGTACAACAAAACGTAATAATTTTTGTCAAAAACACCGTCATAATTTTTTTGCTGCCGTAATATTTTTCAAATAAACATCTCTCCGTTATGATCTTTTTATTATACAGGAACCTCGTCGATCCTTTTTCCTTTAAATAGAAACATATATTCATAAAATAAAAGTACTCTTCTATCGATAGATAGGTAAGATATCTTAAATAAGATTCGACCATCAATAAGGAAGCAACCTAACTGTAAAATAAACCGGGAAATGTGAAGGTATTATTCATGGGTGCGTAGAAAAAAAGGTCACGGGGTAAGAAGGATCTGGTTTTTTGTTGATATTACGGTATATGTATAGGTTCCCTCCTGCTAGGAAGATGGTATAGGGTGGGTATTAGGATGATACACCTTTTTCCTGTGTATAATATGTAATGCAGTGTGTTATATTCCGTCAGGTGGTGGATAGTCAAATCACAGTAGGTTATGAATTACTGAATCTAATGAAGCGGAGATGTGTTATTTATTGTGGCCTGGCTGTACTTAAGGGTATTTTTACCTTTTTTGTGTGTTCCGTGTTACGGTTGTTCGAAATTATGCTGTTTGTGGAAAGACGGTTGACGATTTTGGTTGTTAGTTTATAATTTATTGCGGTTTTTTCGAAGATTTAGTTTGAAACTTTCTAGTGGAAAAATAGACAATATAATAGTAATATAATACATAATTATATACTTATATACAAATGACTAATTTATATCTCACTACTCGTTTGTTGAATAATATTTTGTATGAATATTATCCTGCTACAATAAAAGTATAATATTACAGTACTTTTACTGCTGCTTTAATTGCAATTACCGAAAAGCCACGCGCTGTAGTTTTGACTTAATTATATGTATGTTAACATATGTTTGTAACTGTAATACATACATATATAACAGTTCAGTATTTTGCAACTTTATATATTCATTTCCTATGCTTCTGTAGACGGTTTGGGTTTTGTATTCGTCATATAATGTAGCAACAAAGTTTTGTGTTACTGTTTGAATTAATTCTACTGTAACTGTAATCCGGAAATATTTTTATTAATGACTCGAGGACTCATAAAAAACAATTAATTACTTATATAATAATGAATATTTAGTTGAAATCTGGAAATATTCTTTCAGGTTGAAAATCTAAACTGCAAAATTTGTTTACGGGTAAATATTAAATGCATAGCCAATTAAATTCAATTTAACCCGTTTTCAGTTTCAGTGGGGGATATAATGTAAACATCTCCAACAGAGAGACCGTAAAAGCCTTCGTTCACAAATTGAGTATGGAATTATCCCTCTGGTTTGTGGACGCCTCTAAAACGCCCAACACCACGGGAATTGGAATTTGGAGAGATGAAGAAACCGCGGGGGTCAACCTGTCCATCTTTCAAGCCGAAATAATCGCCATTGAGACCTGCGCAGAGGGCATGGAGTAGTGGAAATCCTTTCTGACAGTCAGCCTGCCCTTAGAGCACTACAGGCAGTCAGGTTTGATTCCGAGGTAGTATTACACTGCCATAGTATTCTTGTAAAACTGGCGAAACATTGCAACACCATGCTGAGATAGGTACGAAGTCACTCTGCAATCAGATGCAATGAAATTCCTGACAAACTACCTAGAGGTGCCAGTGAACGACCATTCGTGGGTCCAGAACCTACATGTGGAAATTCCTATGGCGGCATCAAATCCTTTGTCAGATTCGAACTCGCTGCTAGGCATTGCTGTAAAACTCTCGGGATTCGCCCGTACGAGAAAAGACTGCGTAGGCAGTCTCTATGAGCAGGAACAAGCTGAGGTTACTCACAGGGATCTTAACCGGTCACTGTGCACTGAATAAGCACTTGCATCGCATGGGCATAGTAAACTCTCCCCAGTGCTGAAACTGTAGGAAAGCGGAGCAAACGCCAGTCCATCTTCTTCCCGACTGCCCGACAGTGGATAGGAAGAGGCCGAGTTACTTTGTGGCCGACCGATTGGATGATCCCGGAGTAAGTAAACTAACTCTTGACCAGGTTGCAGACTTCTTTGTCCTAGTGCAACCTGGTTAAAAATTCAATCTAGAAAAATGTTTCCTGGCTACATTAGCTTCACATTTGATGTGCGTGTTCTATTTGGATACTGAAAATTAGAATTTTAATAACAAAAATTTTAATGTTTTGGTGGTTATCGGAGATGCAATTTGAGGTCACTGTATATCATCACACATATATTTCTATCTATTGTTTTGATATTACATAACAATTTATGTTAGCACAAAAAGCCAGTTACCGATAAAAATTCCACTGCTGATAAACTTGTATATCAAACAAAATTAACCATTTCATGTTTCTGTATAATACCATGGAATTTTTATTGGGATAGGCTCAGCTAAGAAAACAGTCGACTGTTGGTCACTCTTCGGCATCAATCCAAGGTCTTGTCATCTGTGAAGACGAGGTTTTGTCACCTGTGAAGATGCTATATACGGCTTTGATTGAACACATTGTTGATCACAGAAATATCCTATCCATCGATGCATGACCTGCTTTTTTAAGATGTTTATTTGGGAAATTGTACAAAAACAAATAAAAACGAGGCTGCCGCAAATGAGTAACTGTTGAATATTCGAAAATCAAACAAAGGCTTTTCTGTTAGATGTTAGATGGTGAAATTGAGATTATTATAATTAAACTGTTCGCAATTTTCAAAATGTTTTCAAACATGGTTGCTAGTTATATGAGTTACGTTTTAAAAATCCTTTCTCTATATATGTTCCGGTCATTGTCGCGCCTTCAATTTCTTTAAGAAAATTTTTAGAGACTGTTAATCAAGTGGAAGCCCTACGTGACAAAACCAGGAAAAATTCAGCGTAAGAAACAACGATCGTGAAAGTCTATGCTTTTTTATTATCTATTAACTAAAACGCTCAATATCACCCCATCGTAATCTATTCTACTGATGATCATTAAAAAAATTCGTTTGGTCTAAATCTCTCAGCGATTAATGCTGAAAAAAATATACCTACCAATGCGGTCATTTTTAATAGAAATCTGATTTTGGACTTATCTTGCTTTTATTGAATTCTCTATATATTTTTGTATGTGAACAACAATTACAAAAAATAGGCTTACCTGAGTCCTGTTAATGCGGTCATTTTTAAAACAAAAATGAAAAAGAAAATTACAAAAAATATATATACAACTTACTCAAATCGACGTTTCGCCACTAATGTAAGTGGCTTCTTCAGGAGCAATTTTGCATGCATTTTGGAGGTGGGGGCGCCAGAAGGTTACTCGACGTGTGCTTTTATTGAATTCCCGGAAGCCCTCATATCTTTTTGTATGTGAACAACAATTACATCAGTTTTCCAAAAATACATGCTATCCTGTGTGACTAGCAGCTTTTGGATATCGTATTTTAATAAGCAGGTAATAGACACATATATAAAGGATATAAATTTTACTGACTTAAGATTACAGAAAAATATTGGTAACCTGTACGAAGATATTAATAATAGAATAAATAATTAACAAAACGCACTCAACATTAATTAAACGGCAATACTAATTACCGGTCACATCTAAAATTTCTCAAAAAAATATGAAGGAAGAACTGCTCAAGTATCTTGATATTTTACGCGTTTAATAATCAGGATTTTATTCAGGTGTTATAATTGTACAACTGTGCTATTGAATTTGACCGATGATTGATTTCGGTAGCTGATAAAGGGACGGCTTCTATTCTAACCGTGCTAGATTTTAGCAACGCGTTTGACACCATTGATCGTAATGTGCTGCAAGCAATGTTACGTCATTCTGGTCCTTTTTACGTGGCTGCCGAAACTTTCTCATCTTATATTAGCGATAGGCTTCAATGCGTTGGTTTCAATCCCTAATTTCATATCCAGAATTTCACGTGGGGTATCAGAGGAGACTACTTCAGAATCGCTGTTATTTATTCTTTATACACCTTTATTTCATACTAATATGAACAACTGCAAACACAACTACGTGGGTAGTAGTGAGCCAGAAGCAGTCACTACTACCCACGGATAGTGAGAGAATCCCTGGAAATAATGAAGAACCCGAACAACTTCAACCGCGGAGACGGATACAGATTGAATAAGGTATGGAAGTTGGCGCTGGAGAGCCCGGAGCAGCAAGAACCATCAAAGACGCATCCGAGATCATCTAACACGAATCGGGGAGAAGCATCGGATACGGATCAGAGCACGATAACGGACACGGTTCAGTGGACTGGAACGGATACGCATCACTGGAGCGGAGTAGGGACTGGGTATATAACGAGGAGCAGAAGACATTAACATCAGAGAACTTCTGAAGAAGCTGACTGTATGATCAGCGAAATGTCAAGTTTGTTACAACGACCACGGCAACACCCGAAAGATACATCTTTATATAATTTTATCATTCTGCGATCGCTTTTATTTTCAGAATATATTTAAACAATTTGGCATTTGGCGGATATGTTTGAAATCGATTCGAAGGAAGCTTAACTTTTTGTTTTCAGATAGCATTGATTTGCAACGCTGGATAGGCAGTAGAGATATTACAGAATCGTCTAGGCAAGTTCCAAACCATATGCAGTGACAAGACTGCAGAGCGCGAGAGTAGAGTTTCCATTCGCTGTTGGGATACAATTAACAGCGCAACATTATTATGGTGGTAGTCTTGACAAACAATGTAGTTTAGCAAGCCAGTGCAGCTCCATACTAACAAAAATGCATAAATATAGATATACTTATGCATAAAGAAATAATTTGTATTGCCCAAGCCTGAGAGTATTAGAACGTAGTACCACTAACTCATCTATTTAATATAAGTAATACATTTGCGCATTACAGTACAATAAAAATCAATTAGGTTAGGATTAGTGTCACATAGCTGGTCTTTATGCAGTGTGTAACTAGAAATTATACGTCTTGACCCGCACTTAAGACCAATAATGACGCTCCTTCTACTACGATTGAATTTTCAGCGACTGACCGCCATACTAAAACAGCGCTTCATAGCTGATGTTGTACGATGCATGGCAAAGAGAGTGTCTCCTCCAGTTTATATTAAATATAATTTCTTTGAGTAATTGGTTAAAACACTGTTTAATTACATTGAATTCAATGTTTTTTCTAATAAAAATAAATAGGTACCTGTGAACTGTATTTATTTTCATTGAAAAAGAAAATTTGAACTCGTTGTAATATACACAGGAGGTTGTCCTATTCTTCTTCTGTGACTCTTCCCCCTATTTCTTCTTCTGTTTCCATTAGCTGCAAAATGCTGTTTTTAGCTCTGTTAGCTACACGCCGTTACTTAATAGCTTTCTTTGCTTCTTCTTCTACTTTAATTTCTTCAATGAAGGGCGTATTTATAACTACCTGAGGGCCATGGTGACCCTTTGGTATTCTTCCAGACGGTTGATTTCCTGAATAGTTTGGTAAGGAATAAACAGCTGAGAGTTGGCATTGTATTGTATTACTGCTTTTGGATCCCGTTTTTTAGCAGTTTACAGCAGTGTATGGCGATGGTGTTATCTGGACTTGTCTGAATTCAATATTCAGTAAAATATTTGGATGTTGCAGTCAATGATTATCTGTCAATTAATAAGCGAAAGAGAACAAAAATCATAATATCACAACGTCAACATGGCTAAAATCTTAAATGATTAATATCGGTTCTAAAATTGACTGAGTTTTTGCCTTTTCGATGTACGAGACGACATAATTTTCATTTGGGAAATATCGACATTTTGAAAACGGAAAATAATTATAAAAAAGTCTTCAGGCTTTCACAGCCGCTGTTGATGGCTGCTCTTCGGTTTTCAGTTTTTGCCGTGTAGAAAGGTTGTGGTACTTGACGTTTTGATCATCTTGTCGTGATCCTCTTCAGAAGTTTACTTCACTACACTTCACTTCTGAAGAAGATCAGGACAAGATGATCGAAACGTCAAGTACCACAACTTTTCTATACGGCAGAGAACCCGAGAACCGAAGAGCAGCCAATTATAAAAAAAGATTATTTTATGAAATGATATACATCAAAAAAAAAACACTGAAGACAACTAAACATAAACACATACATGCATCTTGAATGTGGTGTGTCCACACTTGCATTCTGTCGTCCCATCTTTAGGGATTTGTGTATTTTGCCCCTGCCCTCTCTATATTTGAAATATTAAATTACTACAAGTCACACGAGAATGATTTTATTAAAAACAGTAATATTTATAATAGTATGGAAACACGGCAGAGAAACGACCTTAGTGTGCCAAAACACAGCACAAAAACGCATGAAATGTATCACAAATACAAAGTAGTCACTATATTAAACAAGTTACCAAAATCAATAAAAGTCATACGAACCACGCTACAATTCAAAGTGAAGCTGAGGGAATACCTCATGGGGAATATATTTTATAGTGTTGAAGAATATATGAATGTATGCAATGAATGAATGTAATTTAATAGAAATTTTTATTGTACAATTGACAATGTCTAAGTTCGCATGAACCACGACAATAAATTATTATTATTAATAATTAAACCTCCAAGTGGAAATAAATCTGGGATTAATTGACTCCTATAGCTGTAAGTGCCCTTTCTCTCTTCTGCAAATAGCATGATTGGATGGTAGATTTTCTTTTATACTCACCCAGCATACTGCAAGTGAAAACAAAATTATCATATCATAGCCGACTTTGATGATTTAGATAAAGTTTTATACCAACATGAGTAAAATTATAAAGTGGTAAACATGCTATTTTGCTCTAATATGCATATTTTCATTAGGTTATGTAGTACACAAAGTAATAAATTTTGTGATTATAAAATTTCACTATTTTTTTT
Organism: Holotrichia oblita; assembly: GCA_023690525.1. NCBI lineage: Eukaryota > Metazoa > Arthropoda > Insecta > Coleoptera > Scarabaeidae > Holotrichia > Holotrichia oblita. The sequence continues at coordinate 146,747,382 of CM043017.1, read as the reverse complement.
ACTCAGAAACGTATTCTTAATTTTAAAATAAAATTTTCCATATTTTCATGCCGATTGTAATGGACGCAATCAACAAAAAAATTGGCATGCCTTTGTTTGCCTTTATTTTCGAAAAATCAAGTTAGCTACATGAGTGACGTTTCTAGGAATGTTCCTACCTCATATAAAGAGTGGGGATCAAGTCGTATTTTACCCACAGATAGCCTGAGATAGCCTCAGGATTCAGAAATGCCTGATATGTCATTTTATGCTATTATATATGAATTCAAATTACTTAGTATTTTATTTAGAACATAAATAATTTAATATAAGGTATAATCATTCCTTTATTTATTCTTATTATAGAATTGCTTTTTGGTAAAAGTTTTTTCATTTGTGTTACAAATGGAGGTGACATTAAATTTGTTAGACATAGTACATGCGGTCGCTTTAGATCTTCCGACTTCACACGAAGCGATTCGCGACTATCGCGCTGAAGAATATAGAGGTAGAGAAGGTACACTTGCTTGGCCGTGAATGAAAGTACTAACGGGACGTTCACTTATGCAATGTATTACAGTTAGCGGAGTTTAGGTTCATGGACCTCGCGGTTGCGGGTCTATCCGTTCTCGTTCAACGCGAGAAACTCGAATGTTGCATCCTTTTCGCACCCGCAGAATTTGATATCCGTTCCAGCGAATGTGGACCAATGCACCGGAGTAACCTTCGCCTCGCTGGAGCAATGCGAACAAGCAGCAGCACAAGAATGAACGTAAACGGAAGCGAATCTCGAGAGATGAGGGAATTCGTAGGAAAAAGCTCGCAAGCGCAACCAGTCCTCCGGTAGTATATCTAGTAGATGTGATTTACAATAGGCGAAACATCTGTCAGGATATTCGGCTTAAAAACTTTTCCTTGTCGGTTTTATTGAATTTGGGTGGTGCTATGAGTAATCATATCTATTCATGGACAGCTCTATATCAGAGAATATGTTTAATTGTATGGAAAGTAGTAGGAGTAATGATTATTTAATCGCAACCATTTACTTTAGTTTGGGTTTAGATTCAAGTCAGTGATTTAATAGTTGTCGTAAGTGAACTATTAGGTCATTGTAAAAATTTATTACATCTTTTACAAGAAGAGTAGCAGCTCTTGGGAACCACTCACCACTAAAATATTTTGTTGTCATTGGTAAAATATTATCAAATAAATAATTGATACGAAATCGCTCATTTTGGACGTCTGGAGCACTAAATTGTGTCCCAGTTTTTTTTTATTATTATTCACGATCTATCTGCAGAAATAACAATCTTGTCATGATTCCGAAATCTTATATTTCCATAAGTTATGCCTGTATACGTGAGTCAAGTTCAGCAAAAGGGTCCGAACAGGAGATGAGTTTCTGAAAATAAATGTGAAGTTCAATGCTACTACTACGCTAGATGCAATATGGGGGGTCTCTTAAGTATCATGATTGTGTGTGTATGTGTATGTATCTGTTAGTTTATATGCGGTGGTGGTGGTGGGGTACTGTGTAGGTAAGTGGACCGATGTCCGCGACTGACCTCCGCTATAGCACACCAAGAAGACAAGAGTATTACGTTTGCGCTGGAACGCCTGTCGGCGCTTAGAGTTTCTTTCCTCGTTCCATAGGTTGGTATTACACATTCGAATTGAGTGGGTATTCGTCTTTATACGGTTGACATCTTATATATTGTTATACGGTTGTATTAGATATTTTAGTCTAAAACAATAATTATGTATTATTCAGAATAAGTAATGATTGAGTGTTCCTACACGTTTCATTATTGTTACATTATGCTTTAAATAGCCTTCGATGTAGTACAAGAGTATCGATAAAGCGACGTGGGTTTTTGTATACATACAACTAACTACTGAATAAGTTGAATATGATATTAGATTTTCTGAATTGAATAATTGTAGAAAAATAGAACACACCAAGTAATATAAATAAATATGGAATACGTTTAATATTAAAATAAAAGAAGGTTAGGGAATTTAAACAGTAACAAAAACAGCTTTTTCACTATTAAATTTTCGTAAAATGTATGACTTTTTCAAAGTATACTAGGCTAGGCAAAAAACAACGAAAGATTTATAATTTGTAAGATCGTTTATTGGCTTCAAAATATATGATATGCTAGTGGTCAGTCTTAAATAAAATAAATGTAGATGCTAAGTTCCAAGGTCAAAAGTATTGTTTATCTGACTCTCTTTCGTTAGTGTCTTGGTGTGTGGTAACAGTTTACTACCAGATTTAGTAATAGAAAATCAGAAAAATTTTTGTCAAAGGGAGGAACAACTAAATTAAAGAGTGTATATAACCAAAACGAAAAGTTAGGATTTTTTTTTATTTCCCCTAATGCTTGATACTCTTTCATGTGCCACATAAATATTACTTTCCTTGCAAATCGATTACATACAAAAGATAGCAAGATTATTTTAATAGTTCTATAAGAAAGCTACAAAAGTTCAAGGTAAATATCTTATAAACCTTACAAGTATTGGATTAGTAAAAAGATGGCGGTATGGAAGGCAGGAAGATGTATCGGAAAGTCATTGACAGGGTATAGTTTTTGTATTCTGTTCAAGATCGAAACGGACTTAGAATGGAACTTCTTCGCTTACAAGTAAGCTGATCAACTACACTTACTAACTACATTAGTAAGATACGTAAAAAAACGTAAGGATGATCCAAATTCTGTGGTTGACAAAACAGCTGGCAAATATCAATGTGTTTTTACCAATGATCAAGAGCTAGAACTGGTTTCGTATTTGAAGGATATGTAACAGAGACTGTTTGGTTTAACAATGAAAGAACTAAGAAGGTTAGCCTATCAACTAGCGGTTCGAAATGGTTGTCGGCATCCATTTAACGAAGAGACAGAAATGGCAGAAGCACAATGTTTTATGAGGCGTCATCCAGAGAAAGCCCGAAGCAACTTCAGAAGGGCGTGCGATGGAGTCCAACAGAGTAGCAGTCGCGCAGTTTTTCACATTGTTAAATCAAGTTATTGTTAAAAATAATATTACTGGGGAAAGAATTTATAATTGCGACGAAAATGGTATTACGGTAATTCCAAAGAAACATTCAAGAATTATTGCAAATAGGCGACAACGTCAAATGGGCGTATTGACTTCTGCTGAGCGAGATAACACGGTAACGGCCGAAATTTGTTGTTCTGCTGCGGGGAATTTCATGCCTCCAATGTTGATTTTTCCCCGAAAAAAGAAACAACAACAATTTCAATTAGGTTTGCCGCCTGGTGGTTGGGCTGAGGTTAATGATTCTGGATGGATGACGTAGAAGTGGTTTTGAAATGGTTTAGAAAGTTTATTGAATTTTCTAACCAACAAAACAGACTTCTATCGTCTTACTTTTTGATGGGGATGAATCCCACACCAAAAACCTCGAAGTAATGGATCTAGCTCGGGAAAATGATGTCATTTTATTGTGTTTTCCACCTCACTGTTCGCACAGACTCCAGCCTCTATATGTGGCGTTTATGAAACCTTTGAGTCTGTATTACGAAGACGAAGTGCGAAAATGGTTGCGGTCGAATCCAGGTAAAGTCGTTAATTTATTCCAAATATCAACCTTATTTGGACAAGCCTTTGTTAATATTGCGAACACAAAAACTGCACTCAAAGATTTCGAGAAAACGGGTAGTTGGCCAACAAATGAGGGTATCTTCTCTGATAATGACTTCTTACCAGCCGAGACTACTCATATTCCAATTGCTGAAGGCCAAGTAGGTTGAGCTTCAACCGCAAGCTGCTTATACAGTCAATGAGCCTACAGAAATTAAAGATTCCTTTAAAAATACCTCAACCCCACCTTCCAAAGTCACAAAGAAAAATAGAACTGAAATTCAAAATAGTCCTCGACCCCATTGTTCCTGGATGCCTGACCCTCCTTCTGCACCAATAACAACACCTAGTCGCTCCAGTTTTCCAGCCCTTTCTCCGGAAGTGATTATGCCAATACCAAAAGTAAAGACCACCGTTACACGAGTGCAAAGAAAAAGAGGCAAAACCGCTATCATTACATTGTCACCTTATCGAAAAGAGTTGACTGAAGCAATAGAAGGAGCAAATAAGGTTTAGGAAGCGCAAAAAATAAACAAAGTTAAAAGAAATTTGTCTGGTCAGAAATAGAAGAAAGAAACTGAGAACATGCTAATGCCAAAAAAACCAAAGATGGAAGTTAAAGAAAGCTCTGAGGAGTCTGAGCGGGAAGAAGACGCTTTATGTCTATATTGCAATGAGCAATATTCAACTTCATCTGAAGGTTGGATTTCATGCCTCCAATGCAAAAAGTGGGCTCACAATTCCTGTTCGGGGATAGACAGTGATGACGAATTTAATCAGTTCTTTACTACAATACCTTAGCACAGACGTCACCAACATCGATCCATACTGCCAGATATTACCTACAAAAAGTTAATAGTTCTCAATCTAAATCCTTTTACTTGAAATTCACTTGTGATACAAAAGTGTTTCGGAGTATCATGAACCTAAAGCACTCTAGTACGGAAGACATTTATGGTATGTCATCACGAATACACACATCGCACCACTGTTGTCAGAGTCGGTAGGTAGACTATTTAATATATGTATGTATAAATAAAAGCCTATATCCAAACCAACTAAAAATTGCGAAGATTATACCTATATTTAAACAAGGCGATAAAAATGAAGTATTTGAAGAAATACTGAAAAACAGAATAGCGGATTATTTTAATAGTAAGTCTCTCTTTTGTGCTGAACAATATGGTTAAATACCCAAGACATCTGCTACTCTGCTTGATCTTTCAAAGGCGTTTGACTGTGTAAAGTATAGAATACTCTTAAAAAAATTAGAATATTATGGAATAAGGGGCGAAACTCTAAACTTCTTTAAATCATATTTGACAGGTAGAAGTCAAATTGTAGAAATTGGAAACTCTATTAGGTCTGAGAAGGGGCATATAACTAATGGCGTGCCACAAGGCTCTAAATTGGGACCTATACTATTCCTTATTTATGTCAATGACTTGCCCAGCAATTTGAACTGCCAAACGATGATGTATTGCTTTCTGCAAAATGAAAGCTGAATTAGTTTGTGTTGAGGCAAAGAAACAACTGGAAGTACACTGTCGTAGAGCTGAAGTTGAACCTTATGAAAAAAGAAAAAATTCACAGTTACCACAAACTCAAGTTGCTGCTTGTCAATTCGTTCCAACACTTACTCATAGCAATATTTTTTATTATAATCAACATTATGTGGTGTATTTTTAGTAATACATGGAGTTTTTGAGGTTTCTGAACACACATTTTTAATAAGTGACCATAATTTCATGGCTTGTGATAGTAACTTTGCCCTTATCGGAAAACACTAAAAGGTAACGAAAACTATGGTTTCTGAAGCACAATCTTATTAGATCTGCAAAATATCAACCTCAAATACAATAGGTAATCAGTATTGCAAATCATAGATTTTTAAACAAAAAAATTCTAGAAGAACTTATTGCTACCTATTAAAAAGTAGTGCTGGGCATCCTATTCAAATTATTCGATTAATCGAATACTCAAATATCGATCAAAACTGTACCGAATTATTCGAATAATCAAATAAACTATTAGTCGAATAATCAAATAATCAATTATTCGAATAATCAAATAATCTATTAGTCGAATAATCAAATAATCAATTATTCGAATAATCAAATATCTGATATCTGATTAATTAAACATTCAAACTGGTCAACTAATAAAATTTTTATTTAGCTGCATGTAAGAGCTCTGTATGTACAAATTAACATTATTTTAAATTATACGGGGTGTCCATTCTCTATTGAATACTATAAATTTCATGTTTTGGAACAATTTTATCAATAAAAACTAAAATAATTTTTAGTACATATCAAATAATGATAAATTGTTTAAAAAAATTATGGCAATGACAATGCCGACTAAAATTAAATAATATGTATTAAATATAGTCCTAGAAACAATAAAAAACTAATTACAAGAAAATTATTAATGTCAGGTATAGGTCTTATATGTCTTAATCACTATGGTCTTAATACATTTTGATAGGCAATTAAATTCTACGTTATCTAGTATCTTTAGATACACGGCGTTTCATTTAAGATAAGAAAGTTAAGACTACCACAATCTCTACCACAACATGTCAAATCATATATCTATCTATATCTGATGTACAAATAATTAAGAAAACCGTTCTTGCCAATTCCAGAGGAGTTTTCTTAATTATCATCTGATGTATCAATCTAAACAAATACGGTTTGATATATTGTGGCGAAAAGACTAATTCAAAACCGCTTAAGAATCATTTCGAACAAATTTTTCTATTAATTGTACCCATGGAAGTACCCGTATCCACGCAACGGCTTTCCAAAATAAAGCGACCTACACATTCTTCTTAATATGCAGCTTACTCCTGTAGAAATTTTGTCATTTTCATCTCAACCCGATATAGAAATAATTGAAAAAAATTCTCTTGAAAGTAGGTAACAACTTTAACACCCGTTATCTCAGAAGCGCAACGTCAAACGTTATATAAACTACCGCTATTCTTTTATCTTGAGTAACTCACACCCCAAGTATAAACAAGTCAGCCTCTGTAATTATAATCAATTTATTGAACAGCAGATTATTTGAATTGAATTTAAAATTTTCATTGATTTGTATACGAATGAATAATTGAAATGATTGAATTGAATGTGAAAGAATAAAATTGAATTGAATAAGAAAATAATCGATCGAATTGAATTGAATATGAGTAATCAATTAAATTGAATTGAATATGAATATTCGACTAATTCGAATATTCGAATAGAAGACGAAATGATTATTCGAATACAAAAATCATCAAAATGCCCACCACTATTAAAAAGCTACAAATTTACAAAGCAGTTATGATTTCATTAGAAGACATTAAGAGGAGTCCGGAGTTGTAAAAATTAAACAAAGTTTTAGTGATGTAGTGCAAAAATGTAAACTTGCATTTTTTGTCAGCAGAAAGCAAGATAACGCAGAGAAAGGAAAAATAAGTGGCAGCAATTATAGACTTCCTGGAAAGTAATAAGCACAAGGAATATGACAAAGAAATAAATAAAATTAAGTTTCTTTTTGAAGTCTGAAGGCTTTAACGACCGGTTTTATATAGAGATTTTGTATGAAATACTACATTCTCGCCGCTGAAGATGTTGATTGCCGTTGCAAGCGAAACGGAAGAAATTCTAATCGACTATGGTCTACAGCCCATATTCTAAATTTGTTATACACCACCTTCTTTTGCGTGAGAGCCACTTCTCATAAATAAGGATAGAAGAAATTAACAGAAAAAATATCGCTCCAATTATTAAAAAAATTAATATCTGATAAAACTGTTGCTCTCGTTCTTTTGCTAAGGTACTTTTCCAGTCTGTAAAGATTCATTGAAATCGGGTAATTTTATATAATTTTTTGCATCATTTATTACAGAAAAAATTGTTATAATTGTTAACATCACTTTTAACCATACTTTTATATCAAACAATCAAATAGTATACAATAAGATAAACATTAACCTAACACGAATTTTAAACCTACATAATGAAGAAAATCTGACATTTAGTTACCACAACATAAATCGTGATTCGATTCGAATGTAGGTTACAGGTAACCAGACACAAATACAAAAATCCTTCGTTAGATTTGATTAGGTATGTGTTGTCCGAGGCTGCTGCTGCCCTTCAATTAAGTTTAGCACCTGCTACGCGTCATAGTTTTTTTTTCCTCATTCGATCTACATCTCTAATGAGCGACAAACGGTGCCTGTATCTTTTTTTACGACTGTCCCGAGATTGAAAAGGGTTAGAGGTAATTATACTGAAGCACCGTTAGGTTTTAAAATATAGGTCATCTATGGCGTGCCAATCCAAACAACATCTGTTCATGTGGATGTATGTAATGTGCGGAGGAAGACAAGAACTGGCAAGATATAATAAAGGTGCCATACAATATTAGAACATCTTGCGGCGACGATGATAAACATCAATATTAGGTTTCATTTTATGGAGACGGTGGCATCGACGCGCTCTGTTATTATGTTCTTTTTTAACGCGACTCCAATAGCGTAATATATACAATAGAGTAGGTATACGGTTCCAATAAGTATGACGTTTTGCAATGAGGTATTTTGTTAGAATAAGGAAATGATATCCTGCAGCGGAGAATGATCTAAGAAGGAAGTTACTTTTTTGATTTATTTCCATGGAAACGGAAGATTACTGTAAGTGGTTTACAATAAAAATGAACAAAAGATAGTATAGGACGATGTAAAGAAAATAGATTATTACAAGTAAATGAATTGTTGTGAAATTTGTTAGTAGGTAATTATTTTTATTTTATATTTTATCAACTAGGGATTTGAAATAAATATACATCTAGAAACAGTATCTCATACGTGCCCGGGTAGCTCAGTCGGTAGAGCATTGGACTTTTAATCCAAGGGTCCAGGGTTCAAGTCCCTGCTCGGGCGGACAATTTTTTGTTTTAGAAATTCAAATAAAATTGTAAGAAAATAGATATGTACAGCATTTTACATTATTCTTCGCAATTTGTTTTTATAAATTTTGGAAGCACACCGCATACCGTTTTAGAAATAGCCTTTCAGCGTTATCGAAAAACGCTAGCAACATACTTGATGCATTTTTTTGAGTTATATCCGATGGCATAAAGTTTCTTTAGATTTTTTTTCGTTGTTTTAATATAACTATAACTTGATTTCTTTTTTTTATATGGAACACCTGTATATTTCTTTAAAAACAAAAAAAGAATGAAAAACGATTCCAAACTGTCTTTTATTAAACACATATGAACTGTAACCTGTCAACCACTTCAATTAGTCAGCATTGGTCATTTTGTGTATACTCTCGCTTAAAATAGAAATGCAAGTGACGACCTTCACCCATTCTTAATAATCCTCTTCTAAGAAAATCTCTACAATAAGTAAAGATTCGTTTTCACAAAGAGTATTTAAACTTTGCCAATTATTTAGTTACGGTTAGTATTTTGTGAATAAATACGAATTGGCCGAAATTGCCTTTACAAGGATTACCACAGGGTCAGGTAGATGTGTAAGGGATGCGTTAAACGTTGACCATGACTAACATGATTAGAGGACACTAAAATAATTTACTGTGGTTGCAAATAAAATTTTAATGGTTTTATTGAACACGCAATATACTTCTCGGTAATAAATCACAAAGCAATTACTTGAAATCAAATATTATTCTTTAATATTAAGAAAATAATTTTTATAAACGCATTATATATATTTGTAATTAGTATTATATTATTTTATTGTCAATAAAAGACGGACCAAATTAGCAATGGACGAAAACGACGAGAGTGACAAGTCAAGGTCATACATACCAAAAGTAATTCCGTCCATTTCTTGCCGTATAACCTGGCAGTAACCATAAATTTTAACGGAGAATGTTTCTCGATTTTATTTAAGCTTTGATTTGCACGCCTGAAGTTATAAAGAACCCATTTCTTTTGCAAATAGCTAAAAAAAAGTATTTACGAGACTGTAAATGTATACGTTTTACGAATTGCTTAAGTGAAAAAGGATATACCCAGTCATAATATTTTTAAGACTTCGTAATTCGTAGGTTTTTGACATAATGAATTCTCGAAATAATTTTGTTTTGTGTTCGGTCAGTTGGTAGTTAACATTTTCTGTTTAATAATATTAAGTAATAACGCCAAAGAATTCACTGTAAAATCAAATTTATTTCCATCTTCTTCAAATATAATATTGAAATCAACAATTTTTGCTGCTCTTTAAGGCTTAAAGATTTTGCTATTAAAGATTTTGTTAAATTTATTATGCATATAATTGTTTTCGTTAAATTTGTAAAAAGAAAATTAAAAAAACTAAAATCTAAATAATTCTTTTATTTAATTTACAATTGCTACATAGACCAGTTATGAAACTTTCGTGGTCCTTGAATTTATAGAACCTGGTGCGAAAGTGGTACTTGCCTTGTGCAAATCTATAACATACAAAAGTTATTTGTACTTCTTGACAATTTTTCATTTTTTGAACGTAAAAAAATTCATAACCATAAGACATGCAACAGATTACAATAAATAATTGGACAACCGTTTTAGAATTCTGTAAAACAGATTAAAAACTTGTTGTCCTTTAAGGTACATTTGAATTTGGCTGGTGATAATATTCTCAGGTAAGTGATTGTAAATTTTTAAACACTGGAATAAGGAAGTATTTTTGTCTTGACAATTTGTTGTTTAGAACTAATACCATTACATGCAACAGATTGAGAGATCTTGGACACCGTTAGATGTGATAGATTGAGAAGTTGTCCTTCGGTAAGCGACAATGAGCTTATAGATAAAGGAACAGGAAGTTTTGTCTTTAATGTAGACAATATAATGGGAGTAGCTACAGTAAAATGGACTTACGCTAAATGTGGTAACGAATAGATTATTTCTGCAAACTAATAAAAGAAAATGTTGTAGTCAAAATTATTTTTATTTTTATTTCAAAATATTCGCCTTTAAACTCAATGCATTTAGACAATTGACAAAACCAATTGTCATAGCACAAATTCAATTCTTCTTGAGTCCTTTCAGATGTAAGGTTTTTGAAGCTCTCCACTGGATCTGGGCTTGTAGCACGCATTTTATCCTTTAGCCTTGGAAATAAAAAGAAATCTAAAGCTGCCAAGTCTGGATTAAATGGCGGATAATCTAGTAATTTTAATCCTGAAGCATTCAAAAATTCGTTTGTTGGCATGCAATATGATTTGAATTAAATTACATTGTCGCGATGAAGGCAAGTTTGGATTTAGGGGGTCGTAAACGAGCCCTGCCGTCGTAGATTATTCCACGGTAACTGTACATTTATTTTCAAGCACGATTCTTGTGACAGTTCCTGATTTTGAGAAGAAACTGGCTACCATTTTATATCCAACAGTTCGAGATTTTTTCATTTAGACTAGATTAGATTCTCCAATTGAGCCGACTGCCGTTTTGATTCCGGTTCAAATGGATATATCCAGCTTTCATCACCAGTAATGAAGTTGTAAATTCCTTTTGACCTACCTCAATCATATTTATTAAGTGTTTTTTAACGCAATTTCACTCGCTATTGTTTTTGTTTATGTGTTAAATTCTGAAGCATTCAACAACAGATTTTTCCCAAGACCAAATTATTACATACATATATAAAATCTGGTTTATTGCAGTCATACGAATACTCAATGTGCTTCTAATAATCCTATTCGTGACTCGATTGTCGTCTTGAATCATTCTTCTTATTTGTTTCAATAACGTCTAAGATTGGCTTTCCTTCGCAAAAGTTGTTACTAAGTAAAACCTTTTGAAATGTAAACTGGTTATATCAGTTGTAAACACTTCTCTGAGGAGGAGTTTGATCATCAAATGCAGCACAAAATCTTAAAACACTTTGTTCCAGAGTTAAATGCATTTTTACTGCAGACCACTCGGTTTGAAATTAGCTTGCAAAATAACTGTTGCAGTTATTTTGCAAGCTAATTTCGAACTGTCGAAATAGAAAACAATAAACAATTAGTTTCATAGCATATTTGATTCCCTTGATTCAATAGGAATCTTAGTTCTCAGGGATAATCGCTGCTACCCTCGTATCACACAGTTCTTTTGTTAAAGTTAGCCGATCTAGTAAGGAACAGAAAAAGATAGTCTACGTTCAATGCCCTCAAATAGTTAGACTGCATAATATTCACGTGGACGGTATCAATTTATCCGACATGCTAATCGCACTTTATAAAACCCTTTCCAAATCAAAACAATGATATCTTGATATTGTTGGTTAAATGATTGATATTGCAGTCAATAATGTAATCGGCAATGTAGGGACTCCCTAAGCAAAAAGATTTTTGAATTAATATTGCGATGTCTTTGATTCATTCCCAAAATATACCCATTTCCAGTAGCTCCACATCCCATTGAAGATGTTTTGTTTGATAATATTGGACATTTTCCAATTTTTGTAAAAAAGGAACGCTGTAAGATTTGCACAACTAAGCAAACGCTTTTGTGTCAAAAATGAAATTTGCACTTTTGTATCGTAATAGGAGGCAGCCAGAGAAACTGTTTTACAATTCACCATTCCAAGTAAGGTTGTATAGGCAATGTGAATAGAAGATACAATTAGTTATTTTTTGTTTATAACATTTTTTTAGGAAAATGTTGCTAATTTTGCTATTGAATTTATACATATTATAATATATAGAATATACAACGGAGTAACACTAAAGCAAAAGAAAAATCAGAATGAGAAACAGTACTAAATATCAAATTTTTTAAACCTGGAAGTCTGCAATGGCTGGTTTTACATCGAAATTTCTATAACGTTTTAATATTGTTTCATAATTATCTCAGACATCACAAAGCTCGAGTGTCTGCTGTTGTATTGAATAACCTGTTGAATTCTTTAAAATTTTTAGATGCTGGAACCTGTAAAGTTTGTTAAAGAAAGAAGGATAAGTCTGCAAACTGTTGGAGTTTGTAAATTTATGAATGAGTTCGGCATCAAAATTTAAATTATAGCAACTTCTCTTTACGCTGTCTATTGTCCCTCAGTCTGTCCTCAACACTATACGTGCAGATATCCGATCTAACTGATCATTCATAAATTATAAAAAAAATTTTTTTCAAAATAACTTTTTTATCTGGTTTTATAAAGATTAAAGTAAATTTTTGTGAAAGCACTAAAACTGTCTGAAGTTCGCAATAGAATATTTGGTGGTCCACAACTTTGGAACCTTTTAACAGACGAAAATTCTTAATGTACTTACCATAAATTATTTTAAGCTGGCTGTATGGACATCTTTTTAAAATGTTTGTCAAAATTTTTCTGAGAAATCAAAACACTGAAACTATCAAGAATTTGTTAGAAAACTATAAAAATTTAAGGTGCCGAATGTTGCTCAAACTCGAATTTTTTTGCAGTCATAGCTGGATTTTTTTCCTGTTAATTTAGGAAAAATGAGTAATGAGCAAAATCTCACGATACTATTTGATTGGCGCAATCAAACTAAGAAAAAACTAATTTAATTTTCGTAGACTATATTGTAATAAAATAAAAATAAAAATGGTCTTTCCTTTGTATATGACGAAAATGGTTACCATATTTAATGGAAGTAAGGAACAAATCCATGTTAATAATATATACTAAAGGGAAAAAATTTTTTCAATGATTTTCAATAACTGTTTTGATATACTTGCAAATCTGTTGAATTTATACCAATTTAGAGAAGAAATAATAATTAACTTGAAACAAAAAATATAGTTGTAGTATTAATTAATTTGATTTCGTATAAATAGAATATAAGTTAAAAAAAATTAAGAAACAATATCATTTCCATGTTCTGAAAAGTATAAGTTCTACTTTCTTTTTCGCTGAAGTCGACGCCATAATTAGCATCTGCTACAAGATCTCAATAGAATCATTTAGTATTGAGCAGGATAAGAAATTTAAACGTCATATCTAGGCGCTGAGCTAATTGTTTTTACTTTCCTGAAGGCAATGAACGTCTATCAAAAACAATATTGTAAGACAATACGACATAAGGAGGTCAAAAAAATATGTATAAATTTACATTGGTAGATATTCATCGAGTTATTCACTTTTAATCCACATATGTATATAACGTCTTATAAATATTCTTGACGTCGTCATAGCAAGCTTAAGAGATGAAATCATCCATAAGTAAGTGTAAGTGTAGTATTAGGTTTACATATGCAAAGGAATTATATATCTGTTTCCTGAATGAGAATATACGTTTGTTAGATTAACCATCACAGTTATTCTTCAGGAGAAATGATTTTCTTTCTTTTCCTGGTAACTTGTTATGACCCAGACCTCTTCTGTTGATTGGTCTGGAGTGGTAGTAGTAGCCATCGAGGACATGCAGAAAAGTTCAACGACCCGGTTGCTTATACTTACCTATCGTTGCACCAATAGAAGAGGTTCGCAAACGCACACGCTTAGATTGGCTCAAACGAATAACTAGACCACTGGAACATGGAGGTAACGATGTTGACGTCACAGTGATGTTACCTACATTACGGTAAACGGTCAAAGACCTCTTTGCCTTGAAATCGAGATGCAAAATACACTTACGGTGTTTGTATGTTGTAGGTATATAATGTTGACAGTGAGCGTTTCAACAACTGCTAGTAGTGAGTCCATTTTCCTGAATAGTCGGTGTATATATGCATACGGTAGCTAAGGATTAATTTACGACCGTTGTCGTGGTACCGGTGCGCTTTAAATGAAAATCTGATGATGGCGATAGCGCGAATAGTTCGGAAGAAGAAAGCTGTTAGCTGACGGCTGTTGGAATTTTCATTTTCTTTGTTTAGAATCGATGCGTCCGACTAAATTTGGTCTGGAATTTTCCGTTCGTATGTAGATTAGGGGTTTACTAGTTTTATAAAGAGAGGCACAATATATATGTATAGCGAAAAAATCGACATGATTTTTATAAATCACAATCTAAACTTTTAGTATTTTGCATTGTTTTAAATATAAAAACTGTATTCTAATATACAGTATCACGTCGCATTTTTTCAACGTAATTTTTATAATTATAATATATTATAATATAATATAATAACCACAAAGATGCTGCACTTAACTATTTCATACATCGAGTCAATACAACTCCTTTAGAAAACGATGACAAAATTAATGAAATAAATACCATAAAACAAATCGCCACCCAAAATAATTTCCCACCCCAACATATAAATAATTTACTTAATAAATATCTATTTAATCATCCTTCCCCCAATAACAATCCACATACAACTCCACAAAACAAAATTTACAAACATTTTTCATTCCACGGTAATGATAATTACAAATTAAACAAAATTTTATTACATAACATTAATGGCATCGCTTCACAAAAAGTTACCTTATATAACTGTTTACGTAACAATAAAGACCACACTCATTATCTCAATAAAAATGGTGTATATTCAATTCGATGTAACCAATGTAATTGCAAATACATTGGAGAAACTGGCAGGGTAAACTTTTCATTTAATAGGCTTATAACAAATAATTTTAGGTCATTACATAAATTTAAACAATTTCGACATGCAATCCTCGTACTGAAATTTTATTGAATGCTTCATAATAGACAATTGTAAGTATTAAACGAAAACAAATATCAATATTATTAATTATTAACTGTATATAAAATACTTCATTAGCCACTCAAGAAGCCTACAATTAGGCGAAACGAGTCTGCAAGATACAATTTAAATAAATACAATAAGGAAATACTATTTATTTCATTCAACATAATATAATAAATTTAAAATTTTAAAAAGGATTGCTCGAACTTATTTGAGCATGTTTGCTGCTATTCAGTGAACGTAACTGTTTTAACTATTTAAGGGATAAGTTGCCAAAGTTGTATGGTACAAAACTTTGCGAAGAGATCTTTGTTGATCCACAAATTAGGAAGCTTTTCAAAGATAAAAATGTTGAACGTACCATGGTAGAACATGGCAGAACTGGCAGCATGCACTTCTTTTTTAGGGTGCCGAATGCCGCTCAAAGGTCATTTTTTGCACTCACAGTTGGATTTCTATCCTGCTAATTTAGAAAAGATGAGTGATGAATAAGAGGATTGATTCGGGGAATGAGCGTAGTATGATTAGAACTATAAAGACTGTAAGATCTATATACCCATTTATAGAACAGCTATTCAGAAAAAGTTAAAAATCGTCGGCTAGTGTAAATGTTGACCCATTCAAACTTTAACTACAGATAGATGGCATTTACACCAATTTGGTATATCAGTGACATTAGTGATATTTTTCTAAAAGGTGCTGATCTCCACCTACTTTTGGACGTCACTTATTTAAATCAATCATAAGAACAATCTAATGTAAAAAGACAATCAAAAAATCTATTATTTTTTCAGCCATCAGAGCTAAATCTCTGCTGGAGCTCAAAAGAAGAGACCTGAGTACCATAACGGCTTTATTGACTGGCCACGGCACTCTTAGGTACCACTTGAAGAAGATGGGCAAGGTGGACTGTGATAAATGCCGATTCTGTTCGGAACACAGCGATACTCGACTACCTCGAAACCCCTAAAAAATTTCTAGACTTGTTCAGAAGTCTGGAGATTAATTGGGACTAAAAGATTAAGATCTTACAGGTCGCAATGAAATGATAAACGGTGACACCCCCAAAATTTCCACCATTTAACTTTTATCAATTTATAATTGAAAAATTAAGTTCATTACGTTACTATGTATGAACAGACAAATATTAACTTCTGTAATACAATGCAAATCATTTGTTTTGTGTTCAAATTATAATTTGTTCCTCAAGTTATGTAACAGGTAGAAGGTGGTTTGTTAATTTTAAGAAATTATACAAATTGCATGTGATTAAAGAAGGTACAATAGCAAGAGTTTGATTTATATCTTTAAATTACAGAGATAGAGACAGAGACGTAATTACGATTATTCAAAAAAAAAAAAAACAGGGAGAACTTCCGAATGTATGTGTCAATGAAGAAGGAAATAGTAATGAATTAAAAATCAATTTATTCCAGATATTTGGGATTAAAAAGATATGTACTTATAGGTAGGTCAAAAAGTACAAAGTTTTTCGAAATAGTTACCCTGATTTTGTACACAAAGTTTTAATTTTCATCTTCACCCACCTTATAGTGTTCTTAACATATCCGAACTTCTAGTGATTCGGAAGAATAAACGACAGTTTTGTGGTGGTAAATCTACCTATTTACTTGTTGACTTTTATGATGTGAGATTGTCGATTATTTTGGCGGGGGATTTTAATATTAATACCTCAACCGAATCGCGGCAAACCCGATCTTTGCGCGATATTTTAAACACTTTCGATTTAAGCGTTAATGTGAATGTGCATACTACAGTTCAGTGATCAAGTGCAACAATTATAGATAATATTTTTTCAAATTCAATGAAGGTATAGGTAATGCTTTTATTACAGATTTTAGTATATCTAACCATTGAATATTGTTCGCCCTTTTGTCTTTTTTAATCGTGGCGGCGTTAACGTATAATATGTATATAATGAATGGTTTATCATGGGATTATATATACAGGGTGATTGGTGAGAATGACCTATTAAATATATTATACAAACGGGACGGAATTTTAAAACAAAATTTTGTGGTTGGATATGGTTGAATATGAACTATCACGTGAAAATATTTTTGAATAAATATCACTTTCGGTTAACCGGAAGTGGGCATCACCTTTGATATTTTAAACGGCATGCTATAAATTCAATTACGTATTCAGCTTCTACGATGTATTTTACATATATTTCATGTATCATACCTTATACCTAAATACAATTCCTTCCGAGTTATTCGCAATTAAAGAAAAAATGTGAAAGATACCGATCTTACTTTATATGATATTACGTCACACAGGAGTAGAAAAGACAAAAGAAATATGATTCTGGGGTTAAGAGAACTCGTCGTACTGTTGCAAATGAAGAAGCTATTTTGTAAATAGTACAAGACAATCCTAGAATAAGCACCGGAAGAACAAGTGCAGCTGTAGCAAATGTCAATCGTGAATCTGTTAGAAAAGTCCTCAAAGAACAACTTCTTCATCCATTTCATTTCAAAAAATCCATCACTTATTGGAACAGGATTTCCTACTGCGTTTACAATTTTGCGAGTAGTAGTTGCAAAATAAAGGGCAAAACTTTCTGCCATTAATTTAGTTTATCGATAAAGTAGCTTTCAGTCGCGATGACATTTTGAATATTCACAATATGCATTATTGGAGCGATGAAAATCCTCATCAGAACGTAATACGAAATCACCAGTATGTGGGCAGGTATAATCGATAATTATCTAATTGGTTCATTTCGAATGCACAGACGATTGACAGGCGAACTCTATCGAAATTTTTTGGAAAATGAACCGAATACTTTATTAGAAGATGTTCCATTGAATATTATAAGAAGAATGTACTAAATGCATGATGGAGGACTAGCTCAGTATTCTAGGAGAGTAAGGGAATTTATGCGAACGAATATTTGGAAGTTTTATCAAAAATTTGGCAAAATTATATTTATTATATTTATTTTCTCGAGAACAAAAGCACATACGTCTAGGAAGGCCTTAATAATCACTTAAAATATCTTGTAGAATCTAAAAAAATATATAATATATAGGGTGATCCATTTAAAATAATAAAGTTACACCTTGTATATTTGAAAATACTTTCTAACTACTTATACGTTGTCTAAATAAACTCTTTCCTATATACTGTATGTAATAAACAAATGTAATAAACAAATTATCAAAGAAACCGCGTCAACTGAGACACCTGTATATTCAATTCTTCATTTGAAGCATTTTATAATATTTGTATGAAATGCTTTGATATGTTCTTTTTTTACAGTTATAACTACTATTGGTAATGATAATTATTATAGTAAAGGAGATTGGGTTACGTCTTATAAATGGCTTCTGGGAATTGTAAAAATTCTGGGAATATAAGTTTGAATACAACCAATCATCTTGTAAGCGATCCAAATCAGGTTGCCTGTATGTTTAATGAATATTCTATTGACTCTATACAGATTATTTTTTAAATAAAATTTCTAACATCTGCCAACTAATCGGTAATAATGATATAATTGTATCAAATAGTATACGTGCAATAATATAATGAGCAAGAGATAAAGAACTTTAAAAAAATGAAAAAAAAAACGATAAGTGGTGGTTTTTAGCCCATGAAAAAGCTGCTGCAAAATAGTATTTCCGTCATATAACGTTTCAAAACCGAAAATTAAAAAAAATTTACTTCGAACATTAATTACATTTAAAATAGTAGTATTATTTTGCTGAAAAAAGACAATACACACACTGTCAATACAAACCTCAGAAATAAATCAGAATGAGAGTGCGGCAAACTATTGCCAAATCTCGGTTCTGATTTTATTGAATCTTGGTTAAAATACATTAAACAAGGCGCATTTAAATCATGTGGACTTGTTAGCACTCCTCTCGCCACTCATGTATTAAAAATTAATTACCCTTGGAATACGGCTTCAAAGAGACTTTAAGACGTACACTTTTTTTTTAGAAATTGTTAGAATAATAAATTAGATAATAATTAGATTAAATTAGATTAATAAATTAATTAATTAGATTATAAGATTTAAACCTGCAGCATTATTTATAAACGTCGCAGTATACAGGTGTCCCAGCTGACGCGGTTTCTTTGATAATTTGTTTATTGTACAGTATACAGCAAAAACTGTCATTATAAATGGTACAAATGATTATTAAATATATCTGTCATAATATTATTGTTACGTAGCCTACTTTGTGCAAATTGAAGTGGTCTGTTTTGACAGTAACAGAAGAAATATACATTTTTCTCTAAAATGGTTGAAGATAAAGGGGCACATTCTTATATCCAAAGAAGGAGAATTTAATTTTACATCCAACCCTGTAAACAGATATAGGGTATCCAATTTAAAAAACAGAATTATTGGCATTTAAATGTTTCCAAATGTTGGCGCCAGTAACTGTACGTCAAAAAAAAGATCTGTACATGTTAATATAGGAAATAGTAAAGCAATTCAAGACGTATTTTCTACCCATTAACGAGAGCGCTGCAACTGCAAACTTTTTGATAAAATATTTATTATCTCGAAAACAAAAGCACATAGGTCTAGGAAGGTCTTAATAAAAGTTACCTAAAATATCATGTAGAATCTAAGAAATATATAATATACAGGGTGATCCATTTAAAATAATAAAGTTATATACGCTTTTTCTATAATTGGGACACCCTGTATATTTGAAAATATCTTGTAGCTATGCATCGTATAAATAGGGACAACTTTTATATGAAACTATTTTCTCTATACTGTAAAATAAACAAATTATCAAAGAAACCGCGTCAGCGGAGACACCTGTATATAATTTAAAGAAATTTATATTAGCAGTATAGTAGTAGTATCTCTTCAGTAATTATTAATTATTAACCTATTATCCTTCTAGTATATGTTTTCATTCTAAAGCAATTTAAAAACTAGGACTGTTTACAAATATAGAAACAAAGAAGGTAGAATTTGACCTCTTGGCATACAGTGAACAACAGTCAACAACAGACCATTAATAAAATTTAAATCAACGTTATCCTACTTTAGTTCTTTTGGTTGTGTAGTCCTTCTAGATACAGGTTAACTAATCTAACTAGGCCATCATGAAAACGAAAATTTAAATTCTAGTAAAATTGGAAAAACTTGAATAGAAAAAAAATTACAATGATTTAAAATTTTTCTAACGCGTTCGTTGTTTTAAAAGTATTTTGATTCTCGAATAGTTCAACGATCTTTATGAAGTGTAAAAGCCATATGCTGCGATTTATATTTATTGGATATAAAATTTCAAGATTTTATTAATCTTTTATGTAGAAAAGATCGTCTCGGAAGGTTGTAAAAGCTTTTAATGGATCTTCATAGAGTGTTAGACTGCCGGTGCGTAGGCTTATGTTTTAACATGATAGTCATGGTTTTAGAAACATCTGACAACCGACTGCAAAGCTATTTGCCACTTTTCATAAATTGTCACATCCGTAATCAATCAGACGCTCCACATATATGTAGAACAATTCATCTACGAAACCATACATCGAATTTTAAGAATAAAGATTTCCTGTACCTTCTTAAATTATCGAGAAGCTCTTTCTAGCGAACCTAATCGACGCAACCTGTATATATCTACAAATTTTATGAACACAACTTAGGTTACATACCTGGATTATAGTCACCGTATCGAAAGCAATTCGCTCCCTTATGTTTTAGGTCAATAGGTTCTAAAATTGTTTAGGAAATTCGTCGACTTGGTATCGAGTTCGTTGACTTTTACCTGACGTCACGCGAGATGGACCTAACCTAACGTAAGCGAACGATGCGCCGCTTGTGTCTTGACTTCGTCCGAAAGCATCAACTTTCAAATCTAATGGATCTCGTTTTTTTTTTCATTGCGTTACACACAACCAGGTTTTGTGTGAGTATGCGCCTACATATGGTGCGTTTCTTCCGCATTGATGATCCTAAGTTATTATGTTATATTACTCTACACCGGCTTTATTTATGAAGTTTTCTGTTTTAATCTTGAGTATAAACAGGTAGAAATAGCTTCCTCTTAATATAATTAATGTTACTACATCGGTAGGTACGCTAACTATATGCGCAATTTAAAATGCTCAAGGTTTCTCGCTACACTGTCAAGATCAAGGCTGACTAGATAATAGTATACCAGT
Source organism: Holotrichia oblita (assembly GCA_023690525.1). Taxonomy (NCBI): domain Eukaryota; kingdom Metazoa; phylum Arthropoda; class Insecta; order Coleoptera; family Scarabaeidae; genus Holotrichia; species Holotrichia oblita. The sequence goes on along the minus strand of CM043017.1, from coordinate 146,726,001 downwards.
TATATCGCTTTATAAATGCTTTAAAATCTGTTTTCTAAACGTTTTATTTGTTGAAATTATTTGCATCAGGCATTATCGCTGTTTAAATATTGCTTTTGTTATGTTATTGAAATTGAACAATAGATTTCAACCGTGTTTAGTTTAATAGTTTTGTATGCGAAATTACGTTTCATCAATATGTTTCTTTATTAAATTTGTAGTTGAAATTAGTATTAGTTTATTTTTGAAAATTTGATTTGAAACTTACTGGCGTGGTTTAATGAAACTTTTTTTGGGGTTTAAATTAAATCTTCAGTTGCCTCCGTTTTAATACCTAGTGAATCCACGATGTCTTTTTGACCCACTGGCGGATCATGTCTTTCTTACTTTTCAAAGGTATTCTCCGCACGAAGAATTTGTACTCTGATCCCGGTTCTACGATTAAATCGCTTCACTTTATCCATTGGTCTAAATTCACAAAATGTGTTAATAAGGCACAAACTCTTAGTATCATACCACTTTAGTGCTCGAATATAGACATTATCCATAATTAAGGGGATAATTATTTGGTTTATTTGTTTATTTTGTGCCTAAAATTTCAATAGATATAAACATAGGTCTGATCATTTCCAATAAATTTCGTTTAGAGTTATATATTTAAACGCTTCGTTACCAATCTGCAGGATCAAGAAAGAACTGAGAACATTTTCAAGAAAATTAGGAGTTCGAGGTGGAAAATAGAAAGTCTAAAGTTTGAAAAGGAGATTGAAAATAGAAAAGATAGGTGAAAAAAGAAAACTTTTTAGAAAAGAAGAAAGACATTAAAAAGCCGAAAGCTCCTAGGTTGACTTAAAAATAGAAAAATAATTAGATTTTTTCCTGAAGGGGACATCTCAAATAAAAAATTCTAAAGTGTATACAACTAAATACCTGTGAATACTAGGTTGCAAATGACTTACGAAAACGAATAATCGATGGATTTGAGCGATAACTGTGAATACATTGAGATACGAAAAGAATAATCGAAAATAATAAGAAAAAAAAGAGATCAAAAAGTTTCTAAACAAGACAGAAAATTTATTGCGTATTTTAGAATGTAGCAGTGGCGCATCGCAAAAAAGTTCAGGGTGAGAAAAGAGGGCATGACCCCGAAAAAATTATTACCCTGTAGATTTACATCATCATTTGGCATAGCTAATGATGCAGACCTTATAGCGTAACCTACCTTCCAAATTTGAGCAAAATATCTCAAAAACTGTAGGAGCTATACAGTAAAAAGTGATGAACAAATCTTGAAATTTCAACACCCTGCAGATTGGTAAGAAGCGTTTGCAGACCTATGTTTATATGAAATTTTAGGCACAAAATAAACCAAATAATTCTCCTCTTCCTTATGTACATGATATTTAGGAACACCCTCTATACAGACATAAATATATATTTTATTACTTCGTTTGATTTTTGACATAACAGTCCATTAATTTTAGAATGTACGATAGTTTTTTCGATAAGAATTGAAACTCAATGTTTCCTATGTCCAATTTTCTGACCTCCTTCAAGCAAGAATTTTTGTGGATGGTCTCAAAATAATAGTTTAAGCAATGATTATCAAATCTCTCTCTGTCGAGTCATATCTTCAGAATTGGTAACAGAAAAGTCACTGAGGGCTAAATCTGGAAAAACTAGTAGATGAGGAATCAACTCGCCACCTAATTCATAAAATTTAGTCATGATAACTACGCATATGTGCATTGTCAAAATGGAGCAACACTTTCTTCCTGGTCAAATAGTATAGTTTAGCAATAAGTTGTCGTAGTAGTTGCTCTTAATTGTTTTGCTTTCGTAAAAAACGCAAAATGCCAACTTTCTTCATAAAATGACTGTGACAGGCTAATTCACTTTATAGAATCTATTTTGTATATAAAAGACTTTGTCAGATCATCATCGCTCAACCCAAATCGCTTAAAATTTAAAATTTGGAGACGATGTTGATTTTACACCATAAGAAAGAAATTTGTTCGACCTAAAGCAGTTCGGAAAATTTGTACAGGAAAATATTCAAAAATTTTATTTTTATGGCCAAATTTGCTTAAAAATACTCATTTACAGAATTAACGAGACACATTTTTCGGCGTTTTGTTTTTAATTCAACCTCTATGGAAGTGAAGGGGTGGCAAAGTTTGTATGGAATATATTTTTATGATCAAATGTACCTGAAATTTTGAGACAGTTGTTAGCCGGGGGAGGTGGCAAAGTTAATGTGCAAATTAATACTTTTATAATGTCCACTGTCCACTGTACACATAGGAAAGTTAGTTATAAAGGGGTCATTATTAATTTGTTTGGCATCGTGAAATAACAGTTCGTTCTCTATAGTCTATTTTTAAAGTAGAGAGACGAATTTCTGAACCGACCACTTTGGCAGTGAATTCTCATTGGTTGAAAGCGAGGCCAAATTACACTGGATCGATCTTGCTCAGATTCTGTCACCTGGCACTGTTTGTGGTTTAGTTTTGTTATTGTTTCTATTATTTCTCCGTTATTTCATTAGATACTCTAGTAATAATAGTTAGTAGCAGAGCTCTACAGTAATAGTTGCCAGATATATTCGTAAGTAATATACAGGCAATATATCGAAATAAATACAATTAAAAGTTTTATAGTTGGTCTCCAATATGGATACACAACCAAGTGCAAGTGCCGTTGGCCGTGTACATGTTTGTTCTCCTACGAAAAAGCGTGAAAAGACGAGTCATTTGCGTAGTACCGAAAAGCAGACCCTTATCAACGCTTACAAGAAAATTACGATACACGCAATCTCAAGAAACTGGACATGATAAAACAAATTTCTGATGTAGTAGGCAAGTGATTTCAATTTATTACATATGATCTAAATTTCACAGAGTATACTTACAGGAGTTTCAAGAGCAACAGTATAATTAAAGTAGTAATTGGAAAAGTATGGATCATAAAAAGAACTGGTAAATACCTTTGATGAGACTGTGAAAATTGCTATACGGCAAATAGTTCGAAATATGTTTCGGCAAAATGAACCTCCGACATTAGATAAGGTGCTGGTGTAAGTAAAAAAGTAATGAAGATTTGCCAAACATGAGCAACATTGCTAATCAAGCAAATGAACTTTAAGTAAGAATTATTTATAATATAGACATACATGTATCTATATAATTGGGCTATGTCCTCTAGATACTTAAAAAGGATCAGAAACAGCATTTTGACCGAAAGAGGTGAGATTGTAAGATGGAGGCGATAATATCTCAGAGATATTTCACAATGGTGAATGAGGGTCATACAGTACAGAAAGTGTGGACTGACACAAGTATTCACAGTCGTAGACAAGCCTTTAACGAAGGAGTTACAACGGGATTAAAAAATCTAGCTGAAAAAATACGTCGTCTTATTTTGTTACACATTGGAAGTTGTGATAGCTTTGTAAAAGATGGCTTATTATTGTTTGAAGGAAAGAAAACCACTAATTATCATCGAATATCTCGAATATTAAACTATTTACCTTACAATGCTGTTATAGTTACAGATAATGGATCATATCATAGTCGAAAAATTGAAAACTCACCATCATCGTCAAGGAGAAAGATGAATATTCAAAATTGGCTAACAAGCAAGGAAATACACAAAATAAAACTGTGTTACGATTACCTTCCTTAACTCTGCGAACTGAATCCCATGGAGCTTGTTTGGGCAGAAATAAAAAATGAAGTGGCTACGAAAAACAAAACATTTAAATTATCTGAAGTGAGACAATTATTACTTGACGCTTTCGGAAATGTAACTGTTACTACTTGGCAAAACTGTATAAACCATGTTATAAAAGAAGAATCTCATATGAAAGATCTTGATACAATCATTGACGATGGGATAGAAACATTCATCATTAGAGTTGGAAAGGATAGGGACAGTGAAGATTTTGATTGTAGTTCGATATCATCATCATAATGTAGAGATATATGAATTTATTTCTAATAGTTATAAGCAACTCATAAGTTTATGATAAATATTTTTATTACATTTGCATTTCTGTAAATAAATATTTGAATGTAATTTTTGCAGAACCTGTAAGTTTACAATAAACGTATTATGATTGTATATTTTGTAATAAATAAATGTTATGCATCTTATCTATCCTTGTTTACACTTTCTAATATTAAAATTCTTTCCTCTTGAGAAATATTATTTGAATTTTGCCGGGTAGAATTTGTTTTCAAGATTTTCGTGAATGTGATTTGGGTCTGGGGTATGTTCAGAAATTCGTTCTCTCTACTTTAAAAATAGACTATAGTATTAATCTGTGTTTGCACTTATTGATAATTTATATCAGGTGTGTGAAGTTCTGTTAATAATAACTTGTTTTTTTTTTTCAGGAGCAGAGTTACTTCGGTCTAGACGTTGATGAAAGATGAGGAAAGGACAAAAATGCATTTTATACTTTTTATCATTTTCCAAATCTTACAACTATTGAAGACGTCGTTTCTTCACAACTACCTGCATAAGTAGGCTGCATCATTTCTAAATACGCATATCTCCGACATCTTAAGCTTTAAATCACTTTTATGCCTCATATAATTCATTAAATTTACGTTCGTTTTTATGCGGCATAATTCCAGCAAGAGAGAGACTTAGTGCCAGCGAACAACAAAAACACATCTAAAACTCATTGTTATTTTTATTATCACCGTACATAAATGTAATTCATAACTCTCCTACTTTACGCCTAGTAACAAATTTAGTATGTCTCTAACACACAAGCATACATTATACATATAGAACTATACATATACACGCCATTATTATAATACACATACATATATCTACTGGTAAATTTATGCATACTTGTACTATACTATATGTTTTTAAGCATATGTATGTATGTATGTGACACAATGTGCTTTACGGGTAGATCGCCTTCACGTTCTGATTTTGCCGTAACCAAACATACTCATACGCGGATCATGTAGGAATATATTTAATGATGGACTACAGACTCTGTAAGTATAGTATGGGACACAATATATAGTAATAACCACTGATAGGAATACAAACAATAAAATCATTATGCTTGTTTTTTTAAGACTACTAAAACGTGTCCTACCTGTACTGTATTTAATCAATTGGACCAATATGCAGCATATTGGAGCAAAATAAAAAAGTTATTTCAGTACGGGAAAGATGACACATTAAATAACAAAGTATGTGTTGTAGTTAGCCTTTTTTGCATCAAGTATAGTTTCATCTAATTTAATAGTTCCTCTATAAACGTATTGCAACGGTATGAGTTGTTGTTTTTTTTATTTAATGGATTTACCTTTACGCTAGGTCCACCAACTATTTAATTTATATTTATCAATATTGTTCTATTTCTTTCACATTTGTAGGATGAATTGGAAACAGTACGAGTTAGAAATTATCTAGAAGTACATTTCTGAACGTAAATAAACAGCAGATACATTATTTTGTTAGTGTAAAAAAATCTCTAAACGTCTTCACAACTTTATTTACTGTTAAATATACATATATATACAGGGTCATTCCCTGAACTGGTTCGTTAGAACTTTTTGATGTTCTCGAAATTCAACATTTCTGAAAACTTCTAACTATAACTGATATCATCTAGACTCAACAAAATTATTTACATCATATTTGAAAAAATTGAATAATTCAAAAACGGCTGATTTTTGACATAGGATGTCTTAGTAAGTTTTAATGCAGAATTGTATGCCCGATATAAAAAACTCATAAAAAATATATCATACTATTTAAATTAAGAAAGTTGACGTCAACTTCCAGTAAACCGGAAGTGGTACAATAACGTAGATAATTTTGTTGATGAGTCCAGATGATATCAATTATAATTAAAAGATTTCAGAAATGTTGAATTACAAGAACATCAAAAAATTCTAACGAACCAGTTCCGTGAATGACCCTGTATGTTATCAAAGTATACATATTAATTAATAAAAATGCCGAGAGATAAATTGCTATCTGAGGAGGAAAAAAAAATTGTTAAAGAGGTAGGTAGGGTTTTTGAACTCGAAGATAACGCTCATCGGGATTTCGGTTACCTTCTTCTGGTAATTCAACCCCGGAGCAAATAAAATGTATTTTAAATTTATCTGCAGTTAATAAACGTGTACAATAAATTTTATCCGGCAGTAAACGTTTTCGGTGGTTAAAAAAAGTTTCATAATCACACTTAAAAGAGATGCATAAACAGACAAGACTGAAGTTTGCAAAGGATCATATGAGATGGGATCATGGGTGGAACGATGTCATATTTTTTCATGAGAAGAAATTTAACTTGATACCGTCTGGTGAACACTGAACACTGAAATTAGCCGAAATTTTGTTGAATACTTAATTTCTAGTGGATTTTCTTCAGTTCACTAAATCACTTCATTCAAGGATATTGAGCTTGATCAGATGAGACAGATTGTTCTATTGTACTAAATAACATACAGTCTTCTTCCTTTTCTGATTCTGAATTAAACTCATCTTCCTTTTGTTCTGAGTTATTCAACACAACATCTTTATTCCCGTTTTTCGCGTCGGTTCCCTCATTTGCAAGCTAAAATAGAAACTGTTACTAAGATGTATTTCTGCATTTTATGATTCTCTTACGTTTGTTTCAATATGTTGCAAAAGATTTAGAACCATTCTCTCTGCAGTACGTGTTTCACCACTGCTAAGCTTAATCTTTGTTCACTCAGTCGGATATTTTCTTCGTCATCTTCTGTTCTAGATGTAATATTGTTCCAACGTTTTTCTATGATTGTTGGTTTCAAACTGTTTCATGCAATTACAAGATTTAACACAGCATCTCTTAAACTGTAATTTTGCGATGAGACATTAATGTTTGTATTTTTTACTAGCAGTTGTATTAATAAATTTCTCCAATAGTGAAGCTTGATTATTTATACTGATGAAATCGTCATCACTCTTTACCTCCTCTTCCGGCTGATGACTGGGGACGTTGTAAAACAATAATAAAGGTTTATTAGGTAAATTATTATCCTTTTGAAATTCCCGTACCTAAGGAGCGAGAAAACACTCAATGATTCTATACATTTTATACGTATACTTCAGGAACAAGTACATCAGTTTTTAAATATTTGAGTTGTCATTCATACCGTCTTGAAACTGTTATAATAAACAGGACAATTGATATTCCGAAAGCATCTTGGGTTGTTAGATTTGCTTATCACCAGTTTATGCCGCAGTTTATGATTTCCAGTCGCATATGCGCACAATAACAATGTAATTCTCTGCTTTGAAATTTTTCTGCCAGTTGTCGTTTTATTTATATTTGTAACGGAGATCTTTTCTTGTAAAAGCTTCCAATAAAGCCCTCACTTGTCGGCACTATATATTGAACCTGGCAATAGGTTAAGCTCGTCAATTTCATTTTTTTAGTTTTTATTTAAATGGCTGTTAAACTCTGGCTGGGATAATAATTTTTCGCCCGATTTCGTCAAGTCGCATTCCATAGCGCTGTTTGAATCTATTCAACCAACCATTACTGGTAGTAAACGACCATGTTTCGTGGAATATTTTTTGTAGCATTTTGCTTTTTTCTGTGTCAGAATTCCATTCAGTCGAACATTTTTCTCTTGCAATTTAAGAAACCATCTGTATACATCAGACTTTTTCATCCTTGTATAGGTAGATATTTTTAATGTTTTTGTAACTCTCTGAGAGATCACCTGTCTTTCCTTCTTTATACTGCATACAGTAAACTTTGCTACTTCAGATTTTTTCGCTAGTTGTGTTACAGTATCTCCTTTTTTAAGCATTCCAGTATTTTAAGTTAAGTAAGTTTTTGAAGTGGGTAGTTCACTCGTGTCACTACTAACAAGGTAACAGCGGCAATTGTCACACCCAGATTTCGATGAAACTTTACAAATCGAAAGAAACACGTATTTTTCTGAACGCCCGATTTTGGGGTACAGCCCCTCCCCAAAGTTTGAACGATTTTTAAATTTTTGCAAATATTTCCTAAACTATGAGAGATATTAAATTTTCTTTTGAATATAATTTGCAATATATAATACGGCCCCAAGGATGACGCGTCAATTTTCGCAAAAAGTTCATAACGAGGGACGGAGTACCCTATACCCCCCATGTTCTTAAATTCCTTATTTTTTAATTATCAAAGAAAGGCCGCTGTTACATAGAAAACGACGATGTGTAATAAATTTCGAAAATTATTAATAGTAATAATAGAAAAATAATAATAGGGCTTTAAAATCAATAAACTTTTCTATTGATATAAATCAAACTACAACAGATATAATTTTTTTCCTTTTTGCACCATGTTATACGGTCCCAAAAATGACGCCGTCCATTTTCGCAAAAAATTTATAACGGGGGACGGAGTACCCTTCCCCCCCACGTTTTCAAAAATTTTTTATTTTCTTCTTCATCGAAAAAAGGTCTTTTTACATAGAAAACGGTGATGTATAATAAATTTGGATGATTAATAATAAAAATAACAACGAAGTAACAACAATTCTTGGTTATTGTTACTCCGCTATTCACTTTAAATATTTCTTAAGGACTAAATAATACATATATATTTCTTAATTTATTTAATCTTTTTCGTGCAATGTAGGAGTACAATGTAGGCATTCAATGGAGCATACATATAACTAATTTGTTTGTAACGATAATAATATTTCTGAAAAATAGAACAGAATTAGGAAAACAGAATAATGCTTAAAAATCTTTAAATACATGACATAGTGTAATGCATTGGTACATTGGTGCATACATGTATTGCAATAGCGAACAAGATTAATATACACATAGTAACGTACTCATTTTACATAAAGAGCTACATTGGTGGAAATATACTTCTTATTTCTTCGTCTTGTGTAGCACAACGAAGTAAAGCATACCAAATTGATGACCAGAGAAGTTTATTTATTTTGAATTAATTTTTTTTCGATGAATAAGAAAATAGGAAATTAAAAACAAATGGGGGGCTATGCGGTACCCCGTCCCCCGTTATTAACTTTCTTCGAGAATGGACGGCGTCATCCTTGGGGCCGTCTAATATGGTGCAGATTATGATAAAGGAAAAAAATTATACCTGTTGTAGTTTGATTTATATCAATAGACAAGTTCATTGATTTGAAGCCCTATTATTATTTTTCTATTATTACTATTAATAATTTTCGAAATTTGTTATACATCGTCGTTTGCTATGTAAAAGCGGCCTTTTTTTGATGACTAAGAAAATAAGGAATAAAAAATGGGGGGTATAGAGTACCCTGTCCCCCGTTATAATTTTTTTGCGAAAATGGACCCCGTCATCCTTAGGGCCGTGTAATATGCTGCAAATTATATTCAGAAGAAAATTTAATAACTCTCATAGTTTAGGAAATATATGCAAATATTAAAAAATTGTCCAAACTTTGGAGGGGCTGCACCCCAAAATCGGAGTTTCCGCCGAAACAGAAAAATACGTGTTTCTTATATTAAGGTACTTTTTAAATCTGTAGTTTCATCGAAATCGAGATGTGACAGTTGTCGGTGTTCCCTTGGTAAGTTTAGAAAGAAATATGTTATAATGTAGGTATTTACTTTATTTATTAATTTTGTGTTTTTTTTTTAATGTGTATGTGTGTTTATCTTAAGCTAATTAATTTGTGTGTGTGTTCAATTGTGTTAGTGCAACTGATCTACCATTATTGTAAGTATGCCCTGTATAAAATGTAATAATTTTTTGTAATGTTGTTTTCTTTTACATTTGTGTTTCTCTGTACTTCAGCATTAGCTTTGATGCAAAATTTGTCCAAGGTATTAAGAAAATATTCTGTTCAAATGTTCATATGGTACTATAAAAATTTCGCTGAGATATTGCTAACTGGCAGATAAAATTTAGGAACTACAATGCTTTATCTTGCAGATAACGTCTATCTAACACTCAATACACGTATCATTGTAATTATCTTACGAATAAAAATTTATCTGCAAGTTAATTTATTTATCCTCACATTGATAAACCCATCCTAAGTAGGATACAAGTTTCTCATTCTCCTTAACTAATAAAAGAACAAATTTTTCCGAAGAAAAAAAATTATTAAATTCCAAATTATTAATTTTTTTATATAAAATTTAATAATACTCTTTATAGATGTGTTTAAATAAATATACAATCACATTGGATACAATCAATTTATTCTATATTTGAATCATTCTCTTATATTTTGTCGCGTACTATACAAATAGAAGCTCGCAGCACACCACACACACCTCAAGGATTACCTTTCGCCCTCAATTCGCGGCATTTTTACACCTACTGGTGATCTCTGCACGCACCTACGTCCGGCAGTGAATTCTCGTTTAGTCGCTGCAAAATCGTGCCGAACGTACGTCGTAGATAAACGTCGCGAATGATAGCGTAACACATTACGGTGAGGGTCGTCGACCGTACCGACCAGATTGCCAACTACTACTCTTCTATCTGACACTGACTGTTGGTTACTTTTGACGGTCAGTGTCTCCGTATAATACCCGCACGCACACAATTAAATTTCTTTTCGTTTAAAATAAAATATCCGTTAATGGTCTCGTTTTTCGTATATTCTTACCCGTGGAATGGGAGCCGGGTTTTTGGCTCCGATGGTTTAATGTTTCTTTTCACTTGTTTCATTTTCGTCTCTTCTTTCTCGAGAAGATAGTTTTGCTGCTTTTGCTTTCTTTTTGTTTAAATATTAAAGTGTGTGTGAGGTATTTAGATATTCTGCCACAAAAATTGTATAGAATGTGATAGTACATGAGTTTTGTAAGTTTACACTTGACAACTCGCTGATTATGATATCAGCTTCATCAGAAAATATCTAAACAACACCAACAACTCATCTTCATAGTTCCTTAGATGCCTTTGAAATAATAATATAATAAATAATATGTTAATACTTTTAAATAAAGCAATCTTGTTTTGATGAATCTCAAGTAATCTAAGTCCAACCAATTCATCGTGTGTTAAGTTTTCACTTGACAATATTGACTAGGGAAAGGATACCTAAAGACTACAACATCAGAATTGATGCCATTTAAAATACGTAATGAAATGTCGATCACGAACACGCACATTACAAACATGAAATTCTGTTAATAATTAAGTGGATGTGGTGAAGTACTACCAATGCAGTTCATACAAGCAAGATGAATCATACAACTAAATAACCCAATTTGTAGATAAATCTCCTACAATTGTTCTGTATTTTTTGAATTCTGTAACAAGTGGCCTTATCCAAGCAAATTCTATAAACAACATCAAAAAAGTTAAAGTGGAATAAAACAAGAAAGTTGCTCAATACACTTTTGTGGCTAAGCCCACCTGACAACTGGAATCAATCACAGTTGACATCAGATACCTCAGTTTGAAAGTTATAGATATTAATATTTAATAAAGGTTTTACGGCTTAAATTTAAAATCGTTGTCATTCAAATATTTAATTAATTTCGCAATGCCCTTATTAATTTTCGCGGTAATTTTACAACTTTCATCCAGCCGAAATGCCAAACATTTACCACAATCATTTGACGTTTATTACTCAGGTGGTCAAGAATTAGTGCAGATGCATCAGTATCAAAATCAATAAAAGGAACTACATATACATTTGAAGGCCAGGGCAAGGTCGAAAACGATGTACCATCCAAAGGCATTACGGTTTTCTGAGCTTTTAGATACCGGAGAATCACTAGTAATGTGTTAATAAATGAGTTACCAGCAGTTAGTAATGTTGTAATATTGTTTCGGACAATTAGAAGACATTTAAATGAAGCCAAATTAAAGAATAGAAGACCAGCTAAAAACCATTACTTACCAAAGAAAGATTATGTTTTTCCAGAGATCATCAACATTGGTCTGTCATATGTGTACGATAAAGAGAGGAAGAGAGAATTGAAAGTTGTAACATTTCATCAAAAAATCCCGTTTGGTGGGGGCTCTAAAATGTTTTGGTGGAGAAATCTGCTTCGGCGCTTGTACAGAGTCGCCCTTACAGGTGTAAGGTCTATAAATACGGATTATTACTTAAGAAGCATTGTACTTCAACAAATTATACCATTTATTCCTTTTAGGGTCCAAAATAAAAAAAAAGTGAGCACCCCCACTTGGATGCTGTTTATATTCCGTTCATGAAATGACCACTTCTCAATCCCGATCTCAACCCTACTGAGCATTTATGGAACTATCTTGAAAGAAAAGTCTAAGGTGGTATATTTCCACCTGCCAACCACAATCAACTGGTGGATACAATAATTCAAGGATGGGGACACATTGCCCCAGGATACAATTGAAAATTAGAAGCAGACGAGGATATGCAAGGTACTAACGTCCCATTAGGTCCTTTAATTCTATTACTTTTAACTGTTTAAACGTTTCTAATTTAAAGTTTTGTTTTCATATCTCATTCATTTTCATCAAAAGAGGTGTTTAGTGATTTAAAATAAGGTCATGCTTAGCAGATTGCTTTCTCAAATGGTTACATAAACTCAGTTATGAGGGCTTCCTGGTTTTGACCGCGTCATAGTAAAGTAACAGATAAGGTTTACGAACATCCGGAAAGATCTATATAAAAATTGTAAAGTTAAAAATAAATAATGGCATTATTTACATAGGTATAAAGCTGTATTGACTGTCGTGATTTCTTTTAAAACTGTTATTAAAATTGCTTTCTGTAAATATCGGTTTTGTTAGTATAAACATAGGTACGTTTGGCCAATATCTATATTATTAATAGATATAAAATAATCCTAAGTATTCAGGAAGGAATACGTAAAAAATGTCACAATTATAAGATTTTCACTAGACCGCATTTATTTTGTGAAAGCATCGCTTCTCCCGACCTCATTGAACCGTATTTCGTAGTACCGTCAATCGAAATACGGTTCCTTCAAAAAATAATCCTTTACCTCTATATCTTCCAGACAATGTAACGGAATCCATTACCTATATACAGACCTTTCTTGCACTCTTTATACCGGCGTCTCTCCAACTCTAGAAGAGAGTATCGTGAAAAGGTTCTCGCTAAAAAGACTACAAGTATCAGAGGACTTTCTACCACCCGTTGGCTTTTCATCCATAAATTAGGTGGTGAAATTGTGGTTTACGACTGACCACCCTCCTTATTCAACTGCACTAAACTTCGACTACCCGGTACATTCATCTGGATGATATATGACAACAACTGACCCTACTACCGTTATGAATACCTAAATCTCCGGGCAGTTATGCTCATTTTGTGTTATTATAGTGGTTGTTCTTGTTATCTGGAAACCTAGAAACTAATATTGCTGTAATAAAGTGCCAGATTTTATCGAAAATAAATAAACAAGTACATATATACATACACATATTTATTATAATGTATTACGCATCCTTTTCATTCTTAGAAGTACAAAAGAAAATACACACGAGTAAATTATAAAACTAAAGCGTGTTTCAGCATGTATGTATGCTAGTTCACTTTAATATGTGATATTATTCAAAAAAGGGCCAATACAACTGCAAATATTTACGTAAAAGCGCTAAAGAAGTTCACCTGAAAGATAACACGTTCTAGATGTAGTGTAAACTTGCTTTCCTTGAGTAATATTGACGCATTTCCGTCAGCTTTCGTGGAACATTAAATTGTGTTTCTTGCGATGAATTGTTTACTTTTGAAAATATCCTCACTAATTATCCTAAATATATTTAAATTCTTAATTTAAACAAATTCTTGTAAGACATAGTTCTCGTCCAATAAAAATATTTTTGTTAACATTTATACCAAAAAAACATATTTTGTTCAAGAAATATTATTATAATTTATCTGCAGGAACAACTTAATACAATTTGACAAATCAGACGCTCTAAATGCGGACCTGTCCCACTGCAGCACTCGAAGTACTGCTGGGAATCACGCCACTGGATATTTACATTAAAAAACAGGCTATATCAAGTGCCCTGTCTCTGGACAGACTTAAGGGATTAAAACCTGGGGACATTACACGAGACCTTAAAGTCCTTGAAGATCCCAACATCAATTACCTAATTCACATTGCAAAGGACAAGATCCCTATGCAATACAACTTCGGCCAACCGTACAAAGTGGTCATCGAAAGCCGTACTGAGTGGGCTTCCGGTGAGCCTCAACTCAAAAGAGGAACCCTGGCCTGGTACACGGACGGCTCTAGAATAGAAGGAGTGGGGACGGGTACTGGGATCAGTGGGCCTAACTACTATCTCAAAGTGCCTATGTGACTCCACATTAACTTATGTGCCGTAAAGAATCTCAAGTTAGGGATACGTGGAGCAACAATTAGTATATCAACGGACAGTCAAGTAGCGTTGTAGCCTGTGAGGCATACGTGTCCGGTCTACTGCATGAATGTATATGCAATTTAAGGCAACTGGGATGCAATAACCACGCAACTCTTCAGTGGGTCCCAAACCATCAAGGGATCGAAGGAAACGAAAAGGCAGATAAGCTTACCAAAGAAGCAGCGAAAATGCCTTTCATTGGACCTTATCCCTGTTGTGGACTGCAAAAGAGCCACCTAAAACAAGCAGTTAACAAATGGGAGGTCAATAGAAAGGCCTCTCACTGGCAGAATACGGTAGGACAAAAGCAGGCGAAAGCACTGTTATCAGAATCGCCTAAGACAGCGCAGTCGTTGATATCTTTCAGCAAAGGAGATCTTTGACTGCTGGCAGGATTTCTGACAAGTTATGTGTGTGTATAATTCTAACGCATTGATATTTGGTATGGAAGTAGTACTAAAGTAGCATAACTTATCCTCACCTGAAGAGTATGCAGCCCTGCTGGTAGGACATTCATCGATAGTGAGAGCATCCTCCGCGAGCAGCGCCCACCATCGCTGCACGACGACGGGACATTTGAGTCAATAAGTCATTGTACGGTAGCGGGAGAGATGGCCAAGCATGCTGCTTCAATTCGCCTCTACAGCTCCTCAACGTTAGTCGGAGGGGTCGGATAACATCGAAGTATCCAGCCGATCACATCCCATCATATCATGTTCGATTAGATTTAGATCCGGAGAACGAGCCAGCCGTGGGAGCATTCGTATGTGGTGTTCTTCCACAAAGGTCTGTCCTTGATGGGTGTACCAATAAATACATACCTATAAGCGGCATAAGCTGTCGATGCTGTAAGAAAAATCAGATTTCAGTTTCAATAAAAGTAGAGAATGTTTCGACTTATTTTCATTAATACAAAAAATGATATTTTGAAAATTTGAAGCGTTTGTGAGGTGTTGCTTAAGCATGCTTCTTCAATTCGCCTTTACAGCTCCTCAACGTTAGTAGGAGGGGTCGGATAACATCGAAGTGTCCAGCCGATCACATCCCATCATATCATGTTCGATTAGATTTAGATCCGGAGAACGAGCCAGCAATGGGAGCATTCGTATGTGGTGTTCTTCCACAAAGGTCTGTCCTTGATGGGTGTACCAATAAATACATACCTATAAGCGGCATAAGTTGTCGATGTTGTAAGAAAAATCAGATTGCAGTTTCAATAAAAGCAGAGAATGCCGAATGTTTCGACTTATTTTCATTAATTCAAAAAACGTTATTTTGAAAATTTGAAGCGTTTATGAGGTGTTGCTTAAAAATTGAGAATTTTAGCATTTTATTTAAGTTTTGTGATTGTTTTTTAATCATGTTGCACGCATCTGAATGAATTCATGACACTATCAATACACATCTTTTTTTTTGCTATTGATTCTCCTGAGGTGTTAATAACTGATGTTCTATTGAAATTTTTGCGTTATGAAAGTGAAAACCAGGTACAGTTTCAATATTTTTTTTATCTCATTAAATTTTAATCATATGTTTAGTAATTTGGTACAAGTTGTAGTATTTACGGTTGTTTTTCACTGATTGTTTTCTAATATCAATTACTCTGATTCAAAAATAAAAACTTTTCTAGGGTTTTTTTAGTGCTTTTCAGGTAATTCTATTTGATTATGGGCGATTTTCAACCATTTTCCAAGTGCTTAATTTTTGGTGATTTATAGATATCTATTGTGGCATCTAAAAATTACGTTTCTCTGTAAGGATTTTAGGTCTCTTTCGGTAATTTCGTGTCATTTTTTGATTGCTTTTTTTAAAGATTTTTCCGTATGTCAAACACCCTGGTACAGAAGTAAAATTTTATATAGACTAGGTACTATGTTGATTAGTCAGCTCCTAGATATGATTCTGGAGTTTCTTTTCTATGAATGAATCTATTACAAACCAAAAAATAAACAAATACAACAAAGGAATATCGCCTCCCCCCTCCCTTTCTTTTCTTGTAATAACTGTTAAGACAAAAATATTCGTCATCATCGGAGTTCGTTTACATACAATAATAAGAATTTCACAGCGTCATCGTTATAATCAACAACATTGAACTACATATAACATCGCATTCTTCCAAATCGAGTGTCTGACTTCTTCTTATTACACTCGCTGTGCTGACATAATAATTCGTCGGATAACGACCATGAGTACGGACGAACGTGTGGTCCTCGCGTGCGTTTTCGACGAAATAACTTTCTCTCGAACTACGCATAAGCTATTCTGACTCATTAGAATAGTGTTTTCTTAAAAACAAAAACTGTAATGATGAACACATACTAGATACTCATATCTAGATACAGCGGCCCCGATTTGTAGTTTCTGTTTCAAAATATATCGGCTATTATGCAGTCCAAGGTTAGAGTCAACGAATGCTTGAAGTTGTGAGGTTACTCGTCTAACTTATCATTGAATTTAGCCTGAAAATATCTATTTAGTAAGTAGCTACAGTTATGTAAAGTATTAAATATATAAATGTATCAAATATAGAGGTATGAGTTAGAAGTAATAATCCTGAAATATTAACGGAAACCTTGAATACGGTTTCGAGTTTGGAAAATGCGTATTACGTTTGTAAACGGTGTAATGATGCGTGGTTATACTTACTTTCAAATTAAAAACCAACTTTTTTTTTAATTATTACGTTGACTTATAAGCAGAATATATACCAAAATATTTTGAATTACAATCATTTGTATTGTATAACATTTTATAGATTTATAAGCAGTAATATGATCGATTCGTATGCCTCACATTTGAATGCAACAACACTAAGAATGGTTAAAAAGCGCAGAATTACAATCGATGTAGGAATAATTTGTTCAGCCCAGTTGGTCCAAGATATTGAACAGAATTGTATAACATTGTTAGTAAGCTAGCATTTTCTACAATATCGCGTGATCTTAAAAACTTGTACTTCAAGTAAGTTGTTACGAAGTGGTTCATCTGTAGGAAAATGAGTTCTGTAGCTTACAGAAGATTGACCTAACATTGATATTTTAAAAGTGCCCCCATCGCAGTTTCTGAGTGAGTGGTTTTGTAATTCGAATAAGCAGTCCAAAACTTATGGTTGCAATTTATTTGAACAAGAAAAATTAATCGATTATATTATTTACTATAACATGGAGTATAATTTAAAAATCTTAAACAGCAGATTAAATGGTGAAAGTTATAATAGAGAATTTTGTCAGGACAGGAGTGTCAAGATGGTTGGACAAAATTGAAAAATACCTACAGCAATCCACTGAAAAGAAGAAACATCCAAAAAATTTCTGAAAAAGAAATTATGAGAATCAGTTATTTTTGTTACTGTGCATTGAACGCAAAAACTGAAAGCAACATTAATTCGTTGATAACACAGATTTTAAATCGATCGGTTGTTTAACGACTGCTTGTCTGAAAATAGTTATGAAATGAAAATGTTTGATATTTATATAAACGACAAACTTAAAGTTCGTGATAATTCGTTGCATTTTAAAAGCATCGATAAAGGTTGTAAAAAAAGAGACGTTGCGGAAAGGTATACCTCCCAGTAGTTTATCGACAATAATTAAAAATCGAGATTCAATTTTAAAATCTAGTGATAATGCAGGACGTGAAAGTGTATGTTTTTGAAGACGTTGATCAAGCCGTTTTAAAATGGGTACATGTCGTCCGTAACAAGAATGTTTCACTATCAGGCTCGCTAGTTAAGTAATAAGCTTTGAAGTTCGCCCAATCCCGTGGACATCTAAACTTTCAAGCAAGCAACGGTTGGCTCGATAAATTCAAAAAAAGGCACTGTATTTTTGAAAAAGTTATTAGTGGAGAAAGCGCGGATGTTAATGAACCAGGTTGCAATGATTGGAGGAATGAAACATTGAAACGAATACTAAAACAGTACGAAGCCGACTGAAAAGCATAGAGCTCGTCTATTTCCCCTCAAACATGACGTCTAAACTTCATGGAATAATAAAGAATGTCAAATTTCATTATCGCAAAAGGATTCTAGTAAAAATGATAAATGCAATTTAAAAAAAAAGCTGATAATTAACCTGCGAGAATGCATTTCTGAATTGTAAAAAGCGTTGACCCATGAAGTTAGTGAATCTACTATTCAGCATTGCTTCTCAAAAGCAGGCTACTCTCAAGTTGCAGAAATTGGGATCCAGACGATGAATTGCCGCTTGCCGAAGTAAGAAATTCTTGGAGAGCACTAGAAATGTCTGGTAATATTGATAGCAATATTACAGTAGAAGATTACCTTGCCGTTGATGAAGATATTGTTACAACTGACTATCCAAGTAATGATGACATCCTGAAGATAGCAAGTAACCAGAGAAGTGAAATAGCATCAAACGATGATGACGAAGATGATTCGGATGAACCTGTACGAAAACTTACAAACGAAGACATGGTTAAAGCTTTTCAAACAATTCGTCATGGTCTACAAGATTTAGAAAATGTTCCTGAAAATATTTTAAATGCCTTGAACAAGTGCGAGATCTATTATGAGAGAGAGAGAGAGAGAAATTTTTTAACCGTTCTGGTCAAAGTAAAATTACCGATTTTTTTACTAATTAATGTACGTTTGTAGTTATATGTAAATACCATTATATGTACACTCGGTTGATTTAGAATCGACTCAAACTGCCATAAAACCCGTTAAAAGTATGCTTTATTGGGGCCCCCGAATGCAAAGCACTAATAGTATGGTCAACTGTATGTAAATTACTACGTATGTAAATTACTATCTATGTATATACAATATATTTTTCTATTAAATCCAGTTTCATATGCAAGCGATCATTTATAAATTCCTAAACCGTTAATTTCTTAATGCGAGCTTAACATATGTATAGTTAAATCGCTATCGCATACAATTTCACTATAATTCTAAGTATTTATGTAATTAAGAAATTACATGAATAAGAATATGTATGGGGGCAAGATATAAAAGTCTATTACATATTAGAGTGGATCGAAAAACGCGTTTTTTTTCTGCAATACAATGCTAATAACGTGGAAAACTTGCGCATAGGCGTCATTATAAATGAAAAAATATAAAAAAAAAACTTTTTCAAAATTTGAAATCGTGCAGAAGGCCTAAAGTTACCAAAAAAGTCAAAATACCGGTAAATTTAAAAAAAAATGCAAAAATTACAAAAAATACATTTTTTGTTGTAATAGTGAAAAAAGTGTTTTTAAGAGTGTCCTTAACGCATACAAAAATAATTAGACCCATACTTGTTTTACTGAATTCGCGCAAAAGGTCTAAAGTTGCGGGTTGTATCACAAAAAAACGATATTTCCTGATTTTCGACGATTTTTAAACATGTGCCAAACCCATAAAAGTTTTATTTTTAATTTGTAATAGTGCAAAAACCATTCAAAATAGTTTTCCCAATCCAGAAAAAATACTTTCAGACCTGTTATTCCTTAACTGTATTCGTGCAAAAGGTCTAAATTATAGTATAAGTTAAGTTATAGTCCCGTAAAAACGCCGTTTTCCATATCTGATGAGTGTTTATTTAATACATTAGGTTTGTTATAAGACTCTAACAAGTGATTTCCACATCCACCCTACACAACCAACCAACCAGGGTGAATTTTATTTACAATATTTACAGTAACTATTTACTTTGTACAATGCATATGTTCGTTGTAGGCAAAAGATTATTTACATAGAAGCCCCTTTGACTTCTGACTTTTAATTAAATGTGGGCATCAGCTGTCTTGATTTTAAAGTAGCTCTAATATAACCATCTCGATTTTCATGCCCGCACACTTTTTCTGCTGCTTCTGTAATCAGTTTTACATACCTCTCAACTGACTGGGTGTGGCATGGGAATTTGAGGTAGTTAAACGCTGATAGCGCTTTGTCTTTCAACAAAGAAGCAATGTGTTCAGTTGGCATCTTGGAAAGTAGTGGCGGCGGTGTTAACTTTGTCATTGACCAATCAATTACTTCGGTATAGTCGTTTGCACTAAAATTTATTGAAGGTATTTTGAAGTCTCTTACGTAACCTTCAGCCGATGGCTCATTTCTGGATTTAAGGATCCTCCTGTAGCCAAGTTCTCTAATGTGTGGTCTCTCATCCATTATCATAGCCAACATAATATTTTCAGGGCGGCAACCCTGCTCGCAACTTTAGGTCTTTTGCGCGAATTCAGTAAAACAAGAATGGGTCTAATTACTTTTTGTATGCATTAAGGACACTCTTAGAAACACTTTTTGCACTATTACAACAAAAAATGTACTTTTTTGTAATTTTTGCATTTTTTTTTTAATTTACCGAGATTTTGACTTTTTTTTGGTAACTTTAGGCTTTCTGCCCGATTTCAAATTTTGAAATATAATTATAATAACGCCTATGCGCAAGTTTTCCGTGCTATTAGAATTGTATTGCAGAAAAAAAACGCGTTTTTCGATTCACCCTATTATATATACTTTAGAGAATGAATGTTTGCATGATGGTGCCGAAAATGTCCTTCAGAACCAACCAATAATTAAAAAGTTTTTTCTGTGTATTAATTTGTTTTCAGTTTGTCTGCCTTTTCGTTTACCTTCTCTATTATTTGAAATAAATTATTATTTCTTTACTGTGTGTTTTGTTATAAATTCTCGAATAAAATCAGTGTTTTTAACGAAACAAACTTAATGAACATAGAATCTGCTTCGATAAATAATTTTTCTTATGGTTCTAAAATTGATTTGTATTATTATTATTTTATTTGCGTTTATATGTCATTAATGGTAATGGGTGTTGGAAAACGCTATGCTACTTACGTAATAACGCAGGTATTAAAAGTATCTGAAAAAGAATATATTTCTGCAGCGATCTTCCCATTCATTTCACACTAGGTAGCTATTTTACCTGCTCATAAGCAAATTGCTTTATTACTACAAACATCCAGTTAAATGTTGAAAGTTTCTGTGTGCGACGTTAGGTCTACGTCGCTTGCCGGATGAGTCGATTTTAAATCAACCGAGTGTACATATTTGTATTATGTTGAAAAATTAAATAAGTATTAGAATGCAAAAACCTTTTTTTCCAGTTAACGAAACTTCCTTACAACGAACTTTTTGACAGGATTTGGCGACTTCGTTAAATAGAAGTTCGACTTTAGATTTAGAAATTTATAAAATAGTTTTTACTAGACTATAAGTTTTTCCTCTATTAATATTGCTCCTTTTAAATTTGTATTTCATTCCTTAATTTACTTTATACATATACATTTTACATTTTTCATCGACATTGACAATTTGGGACCGTAGAACGTGACTATGCTCGTTTATTGGATGTACTCAGTACATCCTGCGTTTTCTTGGCTTTATCTAATTGATCTATCACACCGAAATTTATTTTTGTATATAAGCATTACAACTATATCTTCGAAAAAAAGATTAATCTTTAAGACAAACCTAAAGAAAATATCAAACATTTTATTGCAAGTATTAACATTTTTTGAAAATTGTATAACCATTGTTTAAAAGCGATTACTCATCTATTCTTCTATGTTAATTAAAGCATCTACTATACAGTTTAGCTAGTTATAACGTTTTTATAACGTTATAAATAGCAATAGCGTTTAGCGTTAATTATCTGTCAGGCAATGGATGGAATAAAGAGCAGCGAAGAAAAAAGTAAACGGTAGGAGAAAGAAACTATTTGTTTTAAATTAATGTTGTGCAGTGTACGAGAGCAAAATCCAGGTTATTGAACTGTTGTATGTCCGCATACGTTCGTGTATGTATGTAATTCTGTTGTATGTGTACAATTTACCTCTACATAAGTTGGCAAAAACCACGAATTTGGTTGCAAAATTTGCCGATTGGCTAGTTAACGCTGGTTCTGCACCTGTTAACTGGATATTCATATTTTGTCAGAATGCAAAAATGAACTAAAAGGATTATGCGATTGCACCTGCACAAGTTTGAGTGAGTTAAGTACAGTTATTATAGATATTGAAATGACGTGGAGATATTATACCGGGTAATTTAAGAGATCTACATCTTGTGGTCTATATATTACATTAGCGTTTATATGATGCTAATTAGTGATAGTTATTTTTTTTATGAATTATACAATCTTCAAAACAGTGTTATATACAATCTTCAGGAAAGTGTTATAATAATCGCTAACATATTTATTTAATTCTTTAGATACCTTTTATGGCTTTGTCTTCAAGCACTGAACTATGCCGAAATTCTCATTTCTTTTGCAGTTCTATTAGGAAGAACAAAATTTGGTTGCAGTTAGCTTCACATAAACTTTAATAGCCTGGCGTTTGTAAATTAGAGTTTGTCTTATCTAAATGACTTTCTACGAAAAATAAAAAAATTATAAAATTGATTTTGAATGTCGAAGAATTGAGAAGAAGGACTACTGAGGTTGTTACAGAAATCTTGTTTATTATACAAACAGATAAGTTGAATTTTTTCAAACTATTTAAAATGACTATGACGAAGTACATACCTAATAATAATTTCAATTATTAATTTTGTAATATTTATATTGGATTGTGCGTAGAAACTTTGGACAGAAATTGCTATTTTTATTGTAATATTTAACTTGGTAGATCAATCTTTGCTTTTGCAATTCAAAGTTGGCGTTGCTCAAAAGACACAATAATTAATTGGAATTATAATAAGTCCATGGACCACTTTAACTGGTCAACAGTGTATTATAGCGAAAGCAAATTTATGTACCATTTAAAAATACACTGTTGAAAAAAAGTGACGAGCACACCCTGTATAATCTGAATGCGTAACAATACATGCATTAGGCGGTGCGTAAAGGTTTCCCCTAGACGAGTTGATGCAACGAGTTTCGAACTTTTTTATAGTTGGATGTTTTACTGAGCGGCTCCAGCAAGCATGTCAGCCATTGTAACTGATGATGAAGCGTGGTGCTTTCGATACGATGTCAAATGTTGTGTAGTGCCTTGTGTTGTGCTACTGCCCACCTTGCTCACTAGAGGACATGAGGTTGGAATTGGTCCATTGTCGGAGGTATTATAAAAATAAATTGAGAGGTGAAAGTCGGAGTTACGCTGATGAGCCCTAAAAGGTCGAAAGTACGTGGTCCACTTCTAATGCTTGATCTATTTTCATTGCATTTGTCTGCCTTACAGACATTTTTTTATAATAACAGTTGATTTTTCATTAAATTAAGTTTAAAAAATATATTTATCAGTTAAAACTATGAAACCAAATTTTAGATCTTGGAAAACTTAGCATGTTGAGACGTTTCTTTTCGTGAAATCTTTCTTAATAAATAAGGTTTCATAAACTTTAAAGGTGTATCATTTTCAGGATAAAGAACTCGTGAAACAAATATAACGGGTTTTAAATTAAGTATTATCTTAATTGGAGTCATCGTTCTGATTGTAAAAAAGCTAATTCTTTTCATTAATATTTTTTGAACATTTCCTTGTTTAGCAGAGTTACATACTGAATACAAAAAAACATAAATATGAGGAAGCTTGCAATTACATCTGCATTAGAAGAATAAACACGTAAGACTTAAAAGCTAACAGTTGGAGTTAAAGAGACAGAGAAATGACCTTGACAAACTTAAAAAGCAAAATAATATGTGTGTAGTGATCTTAGAATTATGACATTGCAAAATGATTACTTTTAAGTTGGCAAAGAACGGAAAGAGTTGAAAGACTTCTATATCGTTATTCAAGATTACGTAATAAAAATAAAAAACAAGCATGTATGTAATGCCATTGTTGGTTTCTTCCTGTTTTGTATGTACGTAAGTTTATATATACACAAATTATTCTGTTTCGAACGAAGGTAAAAGGAGAAGAGTGCTTTATACGAAGCAATATTGGTTGTTCAAGCTGCTTAAAGACGAATTTTTATCGTCGAACCCGCACGGAACCATGGACCAGTCCAAATGATCCGAAGCAGTAGTAAAGTGAAGAACGCGAGCGTAAACCAGCTCGAAGGAAGACAACAACGTACATAAACACTGTAGAGAAGAAGAAAAAACTTCCTTAAACGTATATAGGATGTACAGTCTGTTACAGAAGAGTACGACCACTTTTATTAAAATTAGTTAGTACGTACCTACCTTTCCAAATTCCAAATTTTCAAAAAACAAAAACGATAACAAGCTTTAATCAGTTATACTTTTAGAACTAACAAAAACTTCATAACTATCTACTATACCATTCAAGGACAAACAATAGTCTGTAGTACGAGTGAGTTTAATGAATCGTTGAGTTAGTCGAAGAGAATTAAATGGTGTAGTCAGTATAGTGATACTGTCGTCAGACTTTTGACGAAACTCAAGCATATTATTCAGCTTAGAAATAATAGTCAAGCGGCTCTAACTATCTAGCTTCATTGCAACTTGAAAAATGTCTGCCAGGCTAAATGGAACGCCATTTGAGTTGCATTTAGTCCAAATATTGTTTAAGATATATATTGCGACTTTTAGTTATTGTTACAGAAATGATACAATATTCCAAGGAACATTTTCTGATTGCTGTGATAGCTGTAAGAAATGGACAGCTTGTGGTAAATAACTCTATTAAAGAGTAAAGAGGCGTAAAGTGGAAGCCATCAGACCGAGCATTGTTTTTTAGATTCTTCCTCGTGATGATGAGACAAAGATGGTAGATTGCCTTAAATCTGTGGAGAAATGGGGTTTCAGTCTGTCATAGGTCGACATGTCTAAGAAAATAATATAGATTTTCTTTTCGAGAATGGTGTCTATGGTAATGTTTTCGTTCTTCGATACAAAGAAACTCCCAATTTGTGTTTTAAGTTACTATTACTTCAACAGAGTTTTGAAATCTAGACGAAATTAGTTTTTGCTTCGACTCCAGCTCTGTTAAGATCCTTCGAGCAACAGGAGTGCCATCATATCGGACCAAACCACCAACATTAATTGTGTTTCATCGTGTATAGGGCTCGTGGACGTCACCTGACATAGTAGGATTTGATGCCATTACTAACGCTATAACCAAAAACGGCTAGATGGAAGCAGAAATATTTGCCAATGATTTCACACGAATATGTCTGCAAAGTATTGATGCTTCCCATTGATTCAAAAGGTTTAGGTGTTTTAATATTGAAATTAACATTAGACACAAGTCACGTTCTACAGCTACTAGACTTGAGTATATTCGGAACTTTAAAAATAAAGTGGAATGAAGAATTAGCACTAGGACAACAACAAAATATAGCCGAAAATTACAAAAATCAGGTTTGTCTACAATGATTGCAATTATTTGAACAAACTTTCGTGATGTAAAAAGGAAACGTTTTGTGAAACGTTGAATTTGTTCGTATTCTGATAATGTGATTACAATTAGAGCAATTCGAATTAGAAACGTATCAAAGGTGACTAATTTATTTGGAACAAGAAATGCTGCATCCGATCTTTTGAAAGGTCAAAAAGGTACACCAAGATCTTCAGGATCTCATGGTTAAAAAATGAAGATGTCGCATATAAGCCTTCAACATTCGGGGGAGAAAATGGAATTGATCTGCCGTCTCTAGTACAAGAGATAGTTGCACCCAGGAAAACGTTTGAAGCATTTCTGCTGGAATATTTATTTTGTTGCAGTTAGGAGAGGGTGGGGGCAATTTGAAATTTCTCATTTTATAATGCCTTTAGGACTGTTAAGATGTATAAGTAAAAGGATGAATTTGAAGAACAAAACGATCACCGCCCAAAAGCTTCCCAGCGCAAAACTGCTAGCTTTGTCCACCTAAACTAAAAATGATACTACCGAAATTTACATAAAACTATATTAAAAACAAATATAAGTGACGAAACAATATATTTAAGCTAATACAATAATAATTATACTAAATGTTGCCCGATGTAAATTAAAGATATTTAAAACTAAAATGAAACAAATACACAATATGAATAATCAATATAAAGACAGTAAAATAATTACTTAACAAAAAACTATTTAAAGAATACATTAACAACAATCAAGGCAACAAAAACGTACCTGCTTGAGTATACATGATATAACGCAACAACTAAAAAGAATTCATTCAGGTGTACTACATTACACTAAACACTTCAACCCACTAAACACCAAAAACTTTTAGTTAGTGCGTATTTCTGCTTCCATCCGGCAGCTTTTGGTTGTAGCATTAGTAATGGCATCAAATCCTACTATATCAGGTGACATCCATGAGTGCTATACACGATGAAACACAATTAATGTCCGTGGTTTAGTCCGATACAATGGCGTTCCTGTTGCTCGAAGGATCTTGACGGGGTTGGAGTCGAAGGAAAAACTAATTTCGTCTAGATTTCTAAACTCTATTGAAGTACTTAATAGTAACTTAAGACATAAATTGGGAGTTTCCTTAAGAAGAAATCTAGGAAATAAAACATTACCAGAGACACCATTCTTGAAAGGAATATCTATATAATTGTTTCTATAGGACTCGCCTCTTCAAAAGACCGAAGTGCCATTTCTCCATAGATTTAAGGCAATCTACCACAGTTTTTTCATCATCACGAGGAAGAGTCGCTGCTCTTTAACATGTTTATAAACAGTTGCTTTTGGAATTTAGTAAATTTGATAAATTTACTATATGTAAGCTGTCCATTTCTTACAGCTATCAGCAAATGTTTCCTGGAATATAACGGCAGTGATGATTTGCGTGTATAAGTTTGTGTCATTTCTGTAAGAACAATTAAAAGTCGCAATAGATTAGGTTAGTTATTCAAAACCAGTATAGATTCGCTACTTATTAACATATACCTAACTTTAGAATGCCCAAACATTTTCCGATAATTAAGTGTTCAACAAGTGTTCAACGCAAAAGCCATATTAGCTCATAAGACATTCGCCAGCCAAAGTTGCAATGAAGGTGGATAGTTAGAGCCGCTTGACTATTTTTTCCAAGCTGAGTAAGAGGATGCTTGAGTTTCACTTATTCCAGGTTACACTTATTAGGTATGTAATATTTCTCAATCTTTAGTGCGTTGAAGTGTTTAGTGTGCTACTTCTGCACCAAGAGATCCAGTGAAGAACTTTGTACTGTATTTACAAATCACCAACAACAGTTTTCAGTTTATCACGCTATCTACACGTTCGTAAATGAAAGATAGGCACAACCATGCTGTCACCACACATAAATATATACGTAAACCATACTATAAAATGTAACAGTAAAGAATTTGGGGAAAAACCGCTAAATAAAACCTATTTGACAGCGGGAACCAAACATAAATTTGCATTCAGGTCATGTAGGATTGCAATTCATTTAAATCTGTGGTGCTCCAGATATAATAGTAGTTCAGTTTTTTTTCTTAAAAGCATTGATTGCAGTCGACTCCAAGAATTTGCGAGATAGTTGATTTAATAAAGTTGGTACCATTACTGCTATAGATATATGCTCTTTCTTTACTAGATCCAGGTGATGTTAAGTGACCGTACGGCTGACGATGCATATCCTGAAGCATTGATCCCACAGTTATCACTAGAATGCACTAACGCATAATAAATAGTAAACATTACATTTAGTGGAATAATATGAGACAAGCTATGTCAGTTTTGTAACTGTTGAGGCAATGTGATTGTTCCAAAAGAAATCCTTTTGAATAATCAGGCTGCCATACCCATATTCTTCCATCTGATCTATCAATACCTTTATTAAGATTACTATGTAAACAGCCATGTCATATATAATCTGTATTTTGACATTTTTATCTTATCGCGGATGTGGGGATTTTATCCATAGTAACTTTGCCTTGGCAGAGTTGATCAGAAGCTTCTTATCTTATGCCCAAATTTGAAATTTATTAAAATTAGTTTAAAGATTATCTATAGCATACAAACAATTCTTATGACTTGAAGCGATTAATTGATTTAATGCTCACTCTTAAAGAAAGTATCTCACAAAAAACTAGGAAGAAAAAGTATCTGATTAGAATCAGAGGCAATTACATTGGCTGATTTCATGAAACCAGTAATTAGCAATGGTAGTATACAAGTCGTCAAAAGTGACAATGAAGATGATGAACATCCTGACGAACAAAGTGACGGACAAAAATTTTGAGGCATTAAGAGTGAAGTAAAGTTAAAAGTTAAAGTGGGTAAAGTTTTCATCGAACAAAATCACTATGTGCATATGTATCTTAAATTTCACAGAAAATTAGTCCATGTTCTTCGTTTCACTGACAAAATATGACATTATCGATCAACACTTGGCCTTTGAGCTAAGAGTAACCCATTAGGTATGCGTTATATATAGTCAGTAATGTAATCCCTCTCTAATAGTAGCACTGATTGAATGTAGTACTAACGAAACGGTTTTTTATCTTCGTTCAAAATATTATCAAGGTAAAGCCTCGCTGAGATTAAAGCGGTCACGCACATCCTTGATAGACTGTAATAAAGCGCAGATAGGAAGAGCTGGCCCCAACAAGAAGTCTTCTACATCGGAGGTATCGTGTAATACTCGCGCTGTCAGCCGAGAGTTACTTGGTTCGAGCTCGCTTGAATTTGGAGGTCGACGACCCGAATTGTACCGTTACTCTTGATGCGAGTGCTTCCAACTATCACCGTGGTGTAGCGCTACATGTATATACCATCACGGTCAAGTTTACGCCGCTTCATGGTTAGTTTCGAAAAGACTGTCAAGGTGACTGAAACTGAGTGGTGCATGTGTATAACGCGCGAAGTTTACCCTTTTTACCATGCGTTAACAGGTGATTCACCGACGCTATATACCGCAACAACACGGAAATATAGAATAATTATAATCGCAACTGTGTTAGATTAAGGAAAACTGTGCTTAAGCCTTTTAGTGATTACATATCTAATCGATCTCCTCGAACTGATATATTGACAAGAAGTGTTAAATATTCATAAATTATTATAAACAATAACATATAAACTTAGTGGAATATATTTTTGTGTGAGTTATATGCGTTTAAAAACAATTAAACATTTAAATAGTTAAGGATATTGACATATCGTGTATATATAAAATCGTTTTATTGTGTGTAAATAGTGTAAACAATGAAATAAACTTTTTGGATACGATTTTGGATAGCAGAATTAACGTTATATAAGGTCAGTGCCATCTTAAATGTATTAATTCAATAGTATAACGCGGTGATTTCAATGATGCGTTGGAATAAGAGCGCATCACTTTTAAATTGCATAGCCTAGGTTATGAGCGGTGCCTTAGTTCTTATGTAATCATAATATATTATCACTTGTGCGTCCATTATCAAAATTATATACAACAAAATCATTTATTTACCATGCTTTATAGGTTGTTATGATAATATTTAATAGGTTGAGGCATTCTAGAATTAAGATAATAGTCATGTTTAATTGTTGCTGAAGAGTGCTATTAAACAATACCAAATAGCAACAAAAAAGTATTCTAAAAGAATTGAGGTTTTGTAGGTTATGTTAATGAGTTAATAGCTTCTTGATTACATATTCTATAGATGCTATTACTTTTTAAGAATCTTCTAGATTCAACGCGGAAATACCCATAAATACTTGAGTGACATTAATTCATAACTAATAAAATATTCTTGACGCAACATGCTTCTTAGTTAACTAGTCAGTTTACTGATATCTAATATATGAGCACATCGAGCAGCTGTTTAATTTGAGTGATAATTAAGACTATAATCAAGCAATTAGTGACCAAAGCACAGTAAGTAGAAGTATAAAAATAGGTTTCTGGAGTGCTAAAACAAGATAGACAAAGATTGGTTTAATATTTATATCTATTTAGCCGATAAAATTTATCCAACTAAACAAGTCATGGTCCTTCATTATGTTTATTTAGCAATCCTCACCTTTTCCATTTAAAATGAAATCATTGGGCTTAATATATTTTTGATTGTTGTCTTTAAAATAGACATTTAAATATTGTTTTAGCTAAGACATTCAGTTTTGGTTAAAGGCTTGATAAATTTTGAGGTTATTATTAAAGGTGATGAGAAAACTATGAGAAACTAAAACTGCTATGAAAAAATTTAATAACAAAAGTCAATGCAGAAGAAGTAACATTTATTGTCGCGATAGAAGGTATAAACATATATTTATGAGTAACAGTGTATTCTATACAGAGTTGTACAAAATTATTTTCCAGTTTGTAATCCTAAATCTATAATGAACATAGGCTTCCAGACATCAGCTTCCTGCTCATATTTTTGTCATTCCTGAGGTTCTTACGAAGCTTTCGAGTTATACAAAGCAACTTATTTGCACATATATGGAAGTTAGATGGAGCTCCATCCACACACAAATTCCGCCATGTATTTTGTTGGTACAACTAGCATATTATTAAAGTATTATTGTGAGAATAAGCCAATTATCTTATTATCCGATAGCAAAAACGTTTATATAATTTTGATCTTAGTTTTTTATATTGCTTGGCTATTTTTCAATCAAAAGCTCTTCATGAAATCCCCAAAAACTCTACTATATTATCTACATTTATTCCTCAATCTAAATTGAAAATGCTGCTCTTTTACTAGTTTGTATACGTTTACACTTATTTTAAAATCATTTCATTCAAATATATTACAACGAAGATACTGTCACGTTTTCAATTTCTTGAAAAATAAATATTTTATTTGCAAATTAAATTCCAGACTCGTATAGCTACACACAAACCAAATATTTATCGCATTCTTCCGGGTTCAACTGACTTTTTTATATAGTCGATACTCGATAAATAAGCTGCAAAAAAGAACACTTAGTTTATCTTCATCATACAACTGGTTTCGTCCAGGAATAGCATCACGATTAAGCATGCTTTCATTACACATCAAGTTTGCACGGCTTAATTTGAAGCGACATTTTACCTATGTAACACTGCGCTAACCAATATAAACATTTACATAATAATATTTCGTGTAGCGCGATCAATTTCGGTATTCACCGATCGTGAACCTAAACGGAGTGTATTACACTCTCTTACAACAAATAGGTGCAATATCTACTACTCGGTAGAGAGGTTAACTACACCGTACTAGCAACAGCTATAGCGCATCTGATGTGATAGTAAATGGCATCGAACTTTTCGGCACAAGTCATTTACATTTCACCGTCTTTCGTCCTTGTCTAACGTTCGCTTACTCGTTTGCGCTTTTTCGATATTCGATTTGTAATAAATATTATTGGTGATTAGTATAATGGTTCGGTGAACTTGAAATTTCAATTAACGCAGCAATTGTATGAAATAGCAGACGTAGTATTTTGTGCATTGAAAATTAATTTCTTTATTAAGAGAGAAAAAACATATTCCTGTTTATTAATGATTAATTTAAAAAAACCACGGAAGTTGCTATTAAATTTAATTCAACTCTTGTCGAGGTTCATTAATATTTTGCAGTAATCTACGCATAATCCTTATACAGATTGTGTTTGTTTATGAGTAACCAGAAGTATCTTTTCAATTAAAATATTAAGATATTTGATAGTTACCAAATGGTGTTTAATCGAATTGTTAGTCAAAAGCTCCAAAAACATTTGGAAGTATTATAAAAAGGGTATAGGAAGTAATTAAAGATAAAGTTCGACTTTCAATCAAAAAATTATTTCGTAGATTTCATGTTCACAAGACCACTGCCTTTTTGCCAACTTTCTGAATGTTGAGAGAAAATGCATAAAAACCATGATTAATAAGATTAAAACTCAATTCAAATTTTGGTACCACAATTTATTCAGTTAAGGTTTTGGTCAATCTTGACCAAAGTAGTTTAACGACAAGGAATGGAAAGCTGCCATGTAGCTTTCCATTCCGACTACCATGTCGTACTAGAAAATTCTAGAAATGAATCCTGCTCTTGTTCAGAGAATGATGCAACAGTCCACAAAAAAAAAACTAAAAAAGAAAGTTTGAAGACACAATGTCGTATTTTTCTAGAAAATTCTAGAAATGAATCCTGCTCTTGTTCAGAGAATGATGTAACAGTCCACAAAAAAAAAACTAAAAAGAAAGTTTGAAGACACAAGCGGATAAGAGTGTCGTCCAAGAAAATCTCTTGTTTTGGAATAAATTGGTATTTAATTAATTGTTTTAGAGTGGTTTGAATTATTTTAATTGGATATTTTTAAGTATGTGATTTTAATATTCATACTCTTAAATAGTAAAGAATTCTTGTGGTTTATCTCTATCTACATACACAGAGAGGAAATCCCTATTTATAGTATATAAGTGTCTAATGAGTAATCATATATTTCCTTCTAGACGCCATGGAACATGTCAGAATAAGCATATTTAAGCAAATTTAGGTACCAGTAACGTGGACCACGTCAGAGCATATAATCAAAGATAACTTGAGAATTAGATGTCATCTGATTTAAACTTTCCTCTTAGTAAAGAAAGGTGTCATTTGATATCTTTGTCCATTGTATTAAAGAAGGAAACAAGATTATCAAGCTGTAGAGTGGAAGTACTGGCTGTATGACATTAGGGTCAAAAAGGAATATAGTTTCCTTTTCTTTTTGATTATCAGGCTGTTCGCAATTATTCTGACCATGTTGATTTAAATTCAATAAAAATGTAGGTAAATACAATCCATATTATGCGCTTTTGTCATATGGTTATCTAACAATGTAGAGTTAATAATTTTTGGCAGATGTACTATCCTTTTCAAAGCATTTGCACTAAAGTAAATTTAATTATTCTGAAAAACTTCGTCAAAACAAACTCTTTATTTACTAAATGGAAATTCCCCGGTGAGAAAATTCCCATTAGTTTGGGAAAGATGGTATATTGGATGCCACATGGACTTCCCCGTGTTAATTGGAAGCATTACATTGACCGATATACTTTAAACGTTTGTAGATTTATGGCTTTAAATGTAAATTATTTTGACGAAGATAGTTACCCCGACAAAATTGATGTCTTTATTACTACTGGTAATTTAAACAGACATAAAAGTCTATGTGTTTTTATATGACAACATAACAGCAGTATTACTACACCTCCGAGATATTCTAATAAAGTCAATTCTTCATGTTTGTAAATATGAACCCCTTTCAAATGTTAGCAGTCTTCTCCGCGCTACCCTGATTCTAGATCTGATGTGAATAGCAAGTTTTTTTAATCGTAGTTTTCAATAAATTAGAAGAAACGCAAACCTTGGTAGATTCAGCCTGTATATCATCTAATGTAGGTAATAAAGTGTTTCATTGTTGTGGCCTCTGCGGAGAATCGTTATACCATTAATTATTTTGTTTGTATTCCAAGCTAAGATATTTGATTTGAATTAACTGGGGTATCAATAATAATACCAATATCATTGCTTGTCTGGGTTTAGTGGGATGTAAACGGACGAAAATAATTAGTAGGGTTTGCAGCTAGTGATTACACCTTCAAATAAGACTCAAATTGTACCTACCTTAAGTTCTCGATTTTATTTCAAAATTTTCATAGAAAGGAATAATCTACAAATGATTTAGAATTCGATTAGAAACCAAAATGCAATAAAGCCAAGATAGTTCAACTTCATCACTCAATCATGTCATACTATGTCCAAGAGAATTTTTTGTTTTGATGAAACGAAATTAATAAGAGGCTTTTTTTAATAATAGATTTACAGGAATTTACGAAGGTCATATATTGAAATTATCATGAAAACTAGTTAAAAAAATGTAATAACCAGAAAATTAATTCATGTAAAATAAAATCGTGTGGCAAGCCACATGTTTTAACGCTGGAAAGTTAGGACTTCGAACAGAATTTAAGGGAAAACGGCCTTTTTAAATTAACGTTGTAAAAACCGTTAGTTTCCTTCAATTATTGCTTTTACTTTCACAAATAAATTATTTGTAATATAGGGAAAAAAACTGCCCTCATAGGACGACTCTAGTAGATCGACCATTTGTAAATAGATGGTGCGTCAAATAACTTTATCAGTACTTAGCTGTGGGGGTTTAAAAATACAGCCGGATAATGTTATTAAAATCACATTATTAGGTTAAATAAAGACATCTTTGCCTCCATTTAAAGCTAACATTTGGTTAACTGAATGCATATTTGATTCAAGAATTTGTTTTGCTGTGTGCAGTGATGGCATTTCACCAGGTATAGGCACCTAGCAATATTTTTACGGAAGCATTATAATAGGCTAGTTCAACCACAATTTAACAAATTTCTCTTGAATGCAGAGAATTCCTGGTTTACATGATGTCATACATTTGAATTTTAGGTCCCCAACGTGAATAAAATTGGCAAAATGACCCTGAGGAACGTTGAGTGAAGATGAAGGTTGGAAGATGTCCACACGATAAATATGAAATACGGCCAAAACATTAGATTAGATTCAAAGGAAAAATTGTTAAACAAAGCCTTCAAGTAGTAATACGTGCGTGCATGAAATCTAGAGCCGGTAGATGCAAATGCAATTTTGGAATACAGAATGTTAGTGGTGGAAGCAGTAAAAAATGCTGATAAAGACGCCAATAATGGCAGAATGTCGCTAGGCAGAACATGGTATCAAACAAAAACATCGTCTTTCTTCTTCTCGATTAGATAATTGAAAATCAAAATCTTGTGTAATTGTCGTATTTACGGAGGTTGCAGTGCTATGAACAAACATTTTGCTCAATTTTTATCGTAAATCAGACATTTACTCCTGCTCATTTTATTGCCTGTAATTATTGACATATAATAACCTTGGAAGTATTTTTTATTAAAAAATAAGATAGATATTTTTATTAATTGACACGTGATTTAAGTCACTTATTCGTCATCCACTAGTTAATTTTTAAATCTTAATATTACGTTAATGACTGCTTGCTTACAATCATTTTAACAAACATACTAAAAGATAAAATGTTAAAGAACGTGCAACATCAATAACTAAAACAAATGTTTGACACAGTAAAACTGAACGTATCATTCATAGACGAGAACTCGAACCTAAAGTATTCCCCTTCTCATTTCCAGTCGATGTAGTTTTGTATCCTGTATCTTCTAAACATGTTTAATTTCCTGCTACTACTTCATGTGAGATTAGTGCGTCAACTGCTTCTTTGCTCGATGATAAAACGTTAATTTTAAGTGATAACAACAATTTGGCAATAATTATAGAATTAAATAATATTATTTAGTACACTACAACAGTAATAGATTAAAAAAACACGCTGTAGCTAATTTTCCTTATGATATTTATTCCTTCAGGAGGTAATATTTAAGTCTATATGTTATTTATATTCACTAAAAGCGACATGAAGCCATATTATTCGTTTAATATATTCAATATTTCTTCTCCTACATCTTGAAGCACGTACACACCGAACATCTAGAGCGACGCGCAGAAGAAGAATAGTCGAGAAGTACTTTCGAAAACGATGTAATACTTTCCTAGATTAATTCGCACCAATCGTCAATTTGTTTACTGACAACTACGCTGTGTTGCACTAGGTTGGTATTATGATCCGGTAGTATATAGTATGTATGTTGTACCATCATCGGGTGGGCTACTATAAGAAACAAAAGTGTGATAATTAATTTTCTGGAAGAACTGTGCAGAAACATAAATATATGGTGACTCATCAAAATTTTATTTATAAGTAGCTGACGTCAGAATTTAATTAGTTTAATTGTAATGTAATTGTATTTCTACATTTCGGCTTTTTAATTTATATGTTTCAAGATTAGGTTAATTATCAAAATAATAGAATGAATTCTGTCGTCGTTTAAGCGTATCTTTGTATACAAAATAATTGTAAAGTTCGGAACAAAGTTAATAACTACCTTATTAAATTTTTTTCTTGTCTGGCGCAAGTTGTGATCTAGTTCACCTAGTTTATCGGGTGTTCAAAAAAAGGTATACAGTTGGTTCTTTGAAAATAGAAGCAAGCTGTTCTCTTGGATAGTATAGAAAATTCTAAATACATTTGATGTTCAATATTGTCTACCTTCCCATCTTTAACTGCCCGATAAAATTTTATAAAACAAGCAAATTAACCTTTGTTTGGGGTTCTAACATATTGTTTTAAGCGTTTTATTTACACTTTTTTATAGAGAACAAAAGCGATGAAAATAAATCCAACAAATCGACTAAATTATTTCAGTTATCGTGTGAGAGGTTTAAAGAAACTGATTGCCAATTTTACAGATCTTTGATCTGTCAAAATCCTGTCGCAATAAGATTGATCTCAAGTAGATGAAGAAGTCAGAATATTGGTTGTAGTTTCCTGAAGAATTTAGATTTTTCTGTGAGCAAAATCCAAATTTTTTGAAATAAATCTTCACTGGCAGCAAAATTGTCACCTACACAAGCTAACGAAATTGTAGGATTAGTACTGTGATGGTACACAGTTCAAACGCTTTTTATTATTTCTTTTTCTGTAAGACAAGGCGCCTTGTATGATATGTTAAAGCTAAAGAGACTAAAATCATTTTCACAAAAATTGTAATTGTACTGTGGAAGGGTCGTTAAGCTTATCAAGCACCTCTCCTCATTGAAACCTAGTGATCTGTTGTGATTATTCAGTGCCATTATTATTATTTGCACTACAACATTCTCAGCAAAATCTTGGATTGATTTAGGTGTCGTAGCTTTATCTACGTTCTAGATGCTGAAACATTAGCCGAACTAATGCTTTGCAGTCATAAAGTACATGGTCAGAAGTCTCGGTTCTAAATTCGTGAAATCGACTTGTCTTCATTCGATTTGCCCAGTTTTTTAAAATTGTATCTTAAAGGACAATAACCAGGTGGAACCTGTGCATGTAAGTGCTCTTAACTCTAGCTTTCTAAGATCAGATAGATTCTTGTTTCAATTTAGCGAGAATTTTATAAGTTTCTTCGTTGAAGCTTGTCCGCGTGTTATTCTCTACTACTTTGTTTTAGCTCCCATGGTTTAACTTTACTTGAATTTTTTTTGAGAATGTAAAGAACAGGTTCTGGTTCAACGAAATGTATGTTGCCTTCTTGTTCGGCAAGTTCTAGCGTTAGAATTTCCTTTGGCATTAGAGTGTCAGAACTCATATCAAAAAGATATTCTGTTATTTGTAGCTAACTAGATAACATTAATTCAACATTTCCAGGCCGGTTTAAACTCAAAGTTATATAGATTCAACGTTTTTAGGTTGATATGATCCAATTTCAAATTTCAATCCACTCGTCTCATGGTTAGTTCTTATGATAATCTTGGTTGCTGTAAGTTGGGCACAGCAGTTCCTTTAAGTAACATATTTACAGGTTCTGATACTCCCATTGGCATAGTAGGCTAAGTGGTTTCATGAAAGTTAATTTGGTACCTAAATATTTTATTATTTCTTAACATAGAAGTTCAATATTATATACCAATGAAAATTGTTTACACGCGAGTCAATCAATATATCATTAGACTCTTATTTGTTCCCGAAATACAAATAAAATCCACAACCAAAAGAAAAATTATGAAATAAAAATTGAAGTGTGCTACTTAGAAAGTCTTGTAATCATTATATTAATTCCACAAAATTTTTGTTGTCACATGTCAATTTATCCTACCAAAGAAGTTAGTATTACTAAAACACACAATTATGTTGCAGAAAAAACTGACTTAATTCTTTTATTATTTTATTTGCCCAAATGGAATAATATCAAGAAAAAAAAAGAATTTATATGACGACATTTTTGGTAAAAACCAGATGACAGACTATAAGACAAACAAGCAAAACAACATGAACTTATAAATACATATAAAATAATGAGGTTAGCATACTTAAAAAGATAAAAATACTTTAATTATACACCTAAATATATTCGTATATTTTAACTGTTCCTTAAATGTTTACTTTCATATAAATGAACCATTTCGTTTATAATTTCTGTAAAGATACTCATTTAACCGCAGAAATGATTGTTTTTAAGTAGAGATGCGATTTAATGGTCAGTTATTGATATTGACACACCACATATTTCAAATAACTCATAGATATATAAACGTTGATATATAACTGAACTTTAAAACCTGAACGACGACAAGGTGTTGAAGAAATAAAGCACGAGCAAGTGGTAATCACTGTTAGCCGTTACCTAGCTTACATGTAAGACTACGGGGTCAATGGCCTGCCCTAGTATCCTACTAAACCGAAAGGAGAAAAGTTGAAGACAGAAAAAACTAGAAGGTTATAAAACCTCTATTGGCGGCTGATTTACGTCACTTGTGTGTAGTCTCATAATTCTTTTCCGATTTACTACCTCAATAATTTTTCGATTTAAAGTAAGAATAGCACTTCTACTCCATACGAAGAAAATAGTTTTAAATTTAAAATAATGGCAAATATTGTTTTTAATGTTTGAGTGGAATGTAAATAAACCCCGCCAAATCCTTTACTTTTGTAACTTATAATGTAAATCTAGTTGAAGAAGGGAACACACTTTTACAGTTAAAAATAGAAACTAACATTATCTGCCTATCTCTCCTTCTCTCTCTATTTCCTAAACGGACCTATTGTGGAAAACAAGTACTCAAAAGGGTTTTACGTGGAATATTTAATCCTTTTTGCAAACATTTTCCTGTCAAAAATTTCTGTGTAATTGTTTTGAGTCTTTAAAAGAGAAGCGAAGATTTAGTTCACCGCCAAAAGACATCTGTTCTATACTCGAGTCAAACAGGCACCGTTTACCAAAATGGAGAGTAATATGTTTTAAGGTGAAATCTGTTCAGCTGTATACTTTTATCCTGTACTTAAATATTGTTTCTTTGTAAAGTGAGAAGGCGGGACTTTTGTATTGTATTAATTCAGAATGAATTGTAGTAATCATTTAAGATAACTTGATGATTTTTTTCTGTTCTGTCGTCAGAATTTCGAGTCTGCTCACACTTTTGTTGCAACCTATTAAAATTTCATAAATTCCTTTCACACATATCAGAACAGTTCGTTGAAACGTCGTAAAATGTAATGCCTCATTTAAGGACCCAGGTAATAAAACCAGAAACTTTTAATTTTATAATGACATGCGAAAAGTTAGCAATCTTTTAAAACGCGTTTTAGTGTTTGCGTACTTAATATTTATTGTTGTTAAATGAAGGAAAATGTTGTCCATGACTGTAATAGATCTGCTCGGGTATATCAACACCCAAATAATATCACTAATTAATAACTTGTATCAGCAACCTAACCCAATGGAATATTGTGTGGATTATATTTGGATCTTAGGACTATACTGTTGAATAACCTGTTAATTATTTCAAAATATGTTTCTCCTAGTTATGGTTATTAGTATTGGTCGGATGCTTTAGACATTTTAGATCCACCTTCCTACCATGTGCTGTCAATATTGTTGTTTTGAAGCAAATATTTCCGACCTAAAAAGGAATACCAAAATCAAACTCAAAATTTCAAAATTTGTCAAGTAACATGAATATTTCTAATCCCACTGAAAGTTTAGGTAGGTACCAGTGTCAGTTGGCACAACTTGTTGGTTAAAGTTTGTTCAACATGACTCTACAAGTGTTTAAAGGATTAGATGAGGCTAAGATCGTACCGAAATATCGTTGTTTGTGCCTTTTTTTAACTTCATAAAATTTTTATTTTAAATATAGTTTAATATATCATTAAATAAAATCACACTGTTTAAAAATCCTAAAAATCAGCTATGAAACTTGTCTCAGAATTTTGTGCATAAGTGCAAGTCCCATTCGATTAAGAGATTTGTTAATAAAATCTTGATCGCACCCAATACGAAACCGGGAAAGTTTGAAAACTATTATGTATGCCTAGATAGCATTACAACCATCGAACACACCTAATAAACGAGAATCCTAGAATTCCTAAATCTAAAAATTTTAAAATCGACGAACTCAAAATCTTAAACACCCCCCAATAGAAAAGCATAATCACTCTAAAGAAAATATCATAATTTTGAATCAAGCAATAGGTAAACCCCGTCACTTATTATTTATCTTTTATCTCACGAATTCTGTCACGTCTATTGGGTAACCTCCAAAAAAAAAATTAGTATTAAGAGAACCAAAACCTAAATGAGAGCTTAAAATTTAATGCCAAAACAATGGTGATAATGGAAAAGACAGGACACAAGATCAACAGAAATATTTGTTCATTTATCTGGAAGTTTAGGTTGTTTTATTGTTTCATTCAGACTAATTCTAGGCACAAAAGTCTTCATAAAGCAGTTCAAAGGCAAAATAAGATGTCGAGCCCCACGTTGGGCGCCCAAATGTTGCTGTCGCGTTTTTAAGGATCTTTTATAAAAAAAAACCGTAGTTGAAGGTGCTAAACATTCCTACTGAAATTTCTTACATTTCTGTCAATGTTGAAGAATTTGCAACAGATATGGAAGATGCTAGTTGCTAGTGCCAAGAATAAATGCCACCTGATTATCGAAATACTGTACAAGTTGGATTGTGCTGGTCCCAACGATGATGATTCATCTAAACGGGCAGACAGATTAGCGAGATTCAAGTATGACTAAAATGGAAACAATTTGGACAAATTGTCTCCAGCCTATTGGCAGTTCAGATTAGTAACAGAAGTCGATCCAGGTAACAACACAACGAAATAATTTGTGTTGTGACCCTAAGACGTTGTCAAACCTATTTTGAGAGTAGAGACGTGAGTGGAAAAAAGTAAAAACAAAAACCCAAAATAATTCAAAACTTAAAAAGGATTTTCAAAGGCCAAATACCCACAATTTTGTCATCTCTTGTTAAAAGGAAATGCTCTCCTTGCCCTAACATCCAATACAATTTTAGCATGAAAAAGTCTTTCAATATTTGTTTGATTTTTTAAGGGGGTTTTCACGTTCTTGAGATACCATTTCTACAAAGTAAATACTAATAAATTCTGTATGCTTCAATTAAAATAACCTGAGATTTTTAGAAATAAAACTGTTAGAAATACAAACAAAAAATAAATGAAATAACTTAAC
Organism: Holotrichia oblita; assembly: GCA_023690525.1. NCBI lineage: Eukaryota > Metazoa > Arthropoda > Insecta > Coleoptera > Scarabaeidae > Holotrichia > Holotrichia oblita. The sequence goes on along the minus strand of CM043017.1, from coordinate 146,684,779 downwards.
GCTATCCATAATTTTTGTAAATGGGGTTTATTAAAATAAAGGTGTTAAAAATGTGTTCATCACTGTATAATGCATAAACATATGGAAAATATGTTCTTTTATATGTAGTAATTTATTTAATTTTTGTCTAACATTAAACTCCAACATATAAAGTCCAGTTTATTGTAATTACATCTTCTAGCTTGTACGCTTAAAAAAAACAAAGGTAACTATATACTTTAAACGAGAAACACGTTTTAGAAGGACAGATGTATATCGGACTTAACGCATCAGTTACATTATTACTAAAATATTAAAACAGTCTTTCCCATTTTATCATTAATCAAACGCTTTTTTGATCATATCATAATCCAGCTTTATCTCTTATCCAACCATCTGTATAAATTCATCCGCACTTCCGCGAAAAGGAAGCTGACAATCTCTGCGACTGAGCCAAGGTAGTCGAGGAAAGGTTATTGCGATCCTGATGTCAACATTGAGACCATGGGTTCAATGTCCGACACACTGCCGGACCAGAGCAATGCCGATGTCCGCGTTGCTACTGCTGTACGTCTACCTGTTCTTTCTATGTGTGCGTGTCTGTTGTATATGTATGTATGTATAGGCGTTCTCTTTCTTCTCTCACCTGTCTAGGAGCTACGGTAGGAAGTAAATCTTTCTCGTTGTTAATATAATCAGTACTACGATTGTATTTTATATATGTCAGTTAAAATTATTAAAAGGTAAATTGCTCTTAATTATTTTATAGTTTACTTATTTTATTTCATTTTTTCTATTTTAATTTTTATTTGTTGCGGTTAGGTAGCTCTATCTTAAAACAGGAATAAGAAAAGAAATCGCAAATTAAAGCGGATAACAATAAAATTACTGAAAAATATTCTCTACATACATCATTCAATCATTATTACAAAACGATAGGTAGTTTTAGATGCCATTTTGAATATCGCCGAACGTGAGTCTTGATATGTTTCGTTTATTCCTTGATTAAGCCACAAATCTTTTCTTTTCGAAAGAGTTGACAAGTTAAACTAACTTCTTTGTTTACTACTAGTTTGTACATCTTGGTTTTATTAAAATATGTGAGCTGAAATAATTTACAAAATACAAACTACGGCTACAATGGTAATAATTATTTTCCATCAGCAGTCAAATAATAGCACGGGAACTATGCTACGACAAGGTCGCAGGTTTTCCAATGAATCGAGGCATTTGAGGGAGTCGATTAAGATTAACCTCGCAACCGAGAAAGAATTGTATTTGACTCAGTGACTCCGTAATCACTATTTATAACTGATTCTTGATCAGTTTTAGTGTGTGTAAGTTGTGATGGCTTTGTGACAGCATCATAATGATGCCGCGCTGTTAAACTTTGCTCCCAACAGCGAATGGCAAGTCGATCCGGGATTAAACTCTCTGAAAAAATGTCACCGTCCCTCCAGAGAATTGAACCCCGGCACCTATTGTTCTCTCAGAACAATAGTCAGCCGCCTAACCACTGCGGCCATCGACCCGACTCACATCACTATTTATAAGATTCTGATCAATGGGAGAGGAGTAAGTGAGGAAAATTTGCACAAAAATGGTTCCGAGGTGACAAGCCTTGAGTGTTTAAGTATGAGTCGAAATCTATACGTTACGAGTATAAACTGCTGCACTACAATTTCAGATGAAAGAAGCAACAATGCATGTAGATTTGCTTGTTTGAGAGTTATCGAGATAACACTTGTGTTGAGAGGTTCTCAAGCCTTCGAAAAAGAGTGTTGTGTACTCCAGAACAGCTGGATTTTGTGTCATAACAATATATCATCATGTTACACAGAAATTTTAATAAACGACTTTAACCAGTAACAACATTCTTGTGATTCATCAGCCTCTTTATTCACGTGATTTGATTTCTGGTGACCTTTTCCGAGGAGACATTAACAGATGTCCTTTTGGAACTATGACCAGTTGAAGGCTATTTCAGAGTATCCAAATTTTAGCACCATTGTAAGAAGTGGCTGTGTGGTATTCATTTTCTAACGTTACCAGTTTCTGGTTCCAGTAAACGCTGCTCGTGAAAACCTAGGCTCAACTATGTATGTACATCCTTCACGATTTCCATTTCCACTCGACTAATAAATTCTAGCATCTGGTTCTGATTTAAAATAAATACATTTGAAAACGGATTTAATTTACAAAGTCGGTTTCATTGGTTTAAAATTGCAAAATTAAGAAAATTGTCAAAAACGTCGTAATTGTTACAGAATTTGTCAATTCCTCGAATTATAGTGTATACTTGCAGTTGCATTTATCAATTGCAAAAGAATTAACTATGACTATATGACGACTTAAAGACCCAACCAATGTGTATCATGACTAATTTCTATCAATGACTACAGAAAAGGTTGGAACAGGTGGTACAAAAATCGACATATTGTCCCAAAATTAATAATACAATTGCCGAGATTATCCTAACATTGCTATGATCTTCATAGGAAAGTATGGAACATTTATATCAAGAAAATTTGACATTGCAACAATGTTTTGATTTGACGTTAACGATATGTATGTATAATCCTTTTGACGATGTAATAGAGAATACTGGAGACCATATTCATGAAAAGATGGGGAGGGAATTGGTTCAAAGATTAAAAAAAAGATGGAATCATTTTTCGAGGCGATACAGAGAAGATATTGATTGAAGATGTTTCTCCGCGCATGCTATATCAGGTTTTGGAGTGCAAGTACATATATTTATAATCACCAGTGTATTCCAGTGTATCTATACTTCACAACAACCTCCATACAGATAACAGTACAGGTCTTATAATATCCATGCATGCACATATTACAAATTGGTCACCTACTTCACCATCTATTCTAAACCTAAATATTCTACGTTACTCACAAGTTGCATTCATAGTCTCTAACTATCGATAATACACACCAAACACGTATATGATGCATAACAGTAGTTCTATCTATCTTCCTTGTACACGTATATACAACGCAGGTAGTAAAAACCAGTGTATACACACATTACTTACGGTGTGTGTACCTAAAAGCAGGTCATATTGCTAGTGCGACGGCCAATGGCGAGCCACATCACGAAGCCGCTTTCGCATTTGCCGGCCATATTACGACGCGTTAAGCGCTTGCTGGCCTTTTGGCCTAAAAACGTTATAGTTGACCTACAGACTGGAGTTTTTCTAGATACTTGTGCACATACATATAATATATAAATATATAATGCTTGATTGACAGCTTCGATTAATGATGACGGAAATACCAATCATGCCAATTCGTGCCTTCTATTATATAGAAAAAGGCGAGCAAATCATTGGAAAAAATCGAAATTGCGAACGGTTTCGATGATTCTCGTTTATTGCGGAAGATGCGCTGCTAGTTCGTAGAGAGTTGGTAGGTAGCGTTCAGGTAGCGACATCTTTGAATAATAGATGCGAACATTGATGAATTAATAAATTTGAATTTCGCGCGTATTTTTTTTAAGTTTAAAAATATTCTTCTCGTCATTTTAATAATAAATTAACTCTAAACATGTTATCGAGGATTAAATATCTTCTTACAGTTTGAAATCAACTTTTCAAATACTGCTTTTAATATCAAAAAACAGAGTCAGCAATTGTAATTCAGTACTTCCAATTTTGATTTCAGTTTTGGCAGTTGCAACAAGCAACACACCACCACATATTGTTGTACTAGTTTTTTAGAAATCCATACGTTTGCTGAGGACAAATCTTTGGAACAGAAAGGAATGTTATATGTATTTATTTCACAAAAGGAATAACTATTCTAACATCATGTCGAAGTACCTATTCGATTTATTTCGCTTGAAATAAACTGAAATGAAAACAAGATCAAAACATGTTGATCCAGAAATATCATACAACATAAAAAAACATACATAAGTACATTTTAACTTGATTCACACCACGCGACTGTTATCCAATACAGTTAATAATAGCACTTGTTTGGATCTGTTTATTTGAAATATTATATTATATATACGTTAGCGTTGATCGACTGTACTGACCTTACCCACACTGGGACATGAGTCAGAGCGAAAATATTTAGCGTTAAACTGAGAAGTTGCGAAGGTGGTTAATAAATTTCAAACGAAATTGTTAGTATTTGCTAAATTAACTTAACTGACGTATTTGCAATTTTTAAACATGGTAGAGTTTTGTTTATTTCTAATTTTGGCGTGATTTGGGTTAGGTTCGATTTAGATTTTATACACCGAAATAATAAATGTTTTTGGAAAGGTTTCCAATAACGTTAAACTTCTTAAAATTATTATTTTGGGTATTACCGTAGTTTTCTTATGCAATAAAACTATGTAAAAAGCTTTGTTTGAAGAATATATTTTGTTATTTGATTGGAATCTTTTGTTTATTATTACTAGTTTAAAAATATACAGGATGGTCTTAAATAATTGCGAAAAATTGCATTGGACTATACCTTGGATTATTCTAAGAAAAGCAGTTCCTATGAATATATGTCCAGAATTGGTTTGTTGCGGAGTTAGACGATGCTTAAGACATTCAAAATTGATTTGCAAAAACTATTGAACAAAATTATAATAAGTGTTGGAACTGACCACCCACAGCGGCAATACACGATTCTGACCTTCTTCTCATTGATTAGCGAACACGTTCAAAAATCTCTAAAGGCGTATTCCGAATTATTTCACATGATGCAATTATGCGATTCAGTAAATCTTTTAAAATATTTTCAATGGGGGTGGAATAAACCAAAGATTTCAAGTGTTCCCAGAGAAAAAAATCCAATGGATTCAAGTCTGGAGAGCGAGGTGGCCAAGATTGCGCTCCTGTTCGACCTATCCAACTATTCGGATAAACAGCATTTAAATGCAAACAGACGGTTTGATTGTAATATGCTGGAGCGTCGTCATGCATAAACCACCTTTGGTTTCAGATCTGGAGTGGCACATCTTCCAGCAGTAGGTCTCGGTAGATCCTCTTCGAGAAAATGGGTATGTACCACCATTTAGCCTCCCCGGTAAAAAATGAGACCCAATTAAGAAGTCATTGATGATTCCAATCCATACGTTTAGCGAAAATCGATGTTGATGACGAGTTGTTATTATTGCGTGTGGGTTTTGTTCCGCCCAAACATGATTATTATGAAAATTTGTTATGGCTATCCTGGAGAAATTATCTTCATCAATGAAAAACACTTGTGCAAAAAGCTGAGGATTATCTGCAAACATCTGTAGAAACCATTGGCATAAAACAACAGTTTGTGGAAAATCTCCTGGTAATATGCGCTTGTACGCGCTGAATGTGATACGGACATAATAGTTGTTGAGTTCCACAGTCAAAAGTTCTTTTTTGAAACCTTCCCCTTTCCTGAAGGCGTTGGTGGAGACACACAAACGTGGTGTGATGAGGTAGTACTCGTCGAGGGCACACTTCTGCGTAAAAACACCTGGCTGCTGATGAATTGCCATCAGCACGCCTGTATACAAAATTCGTATCGCAGATTTCTGCGTTTATCTATTGATTCATGGTAACTGGTATACAACATATTATATTTATAGGTTTTTCTTAAAATAATCCGAGATATAGCCCAGTGCAATTTTATTTAGAACCATCCTGTATATGTGTATCCTTTTTTAATACATACCTTTTCTCAAATAGATGCATAAGCTATGACTTCTGTGCTTCGATTTTTTGTGAGTAGATGGCGCGTAAAAGATAAACGTCAATAGAAATGAATGAATCAAGAATGAAATTTCAGCATTATTTCAGCATATATTATATAATAAATTTTGGCTAACTAGTACTAATCACGTTGATATTTTCTAAAATCAAAGGCGACTAAATTTCGTGCTCCTGTTTTGTGCTAGCAGTTATAACGTTATTCTAGAAGTAATGTACAGAAATTTAATCTATTCAACTGCATGTTGGATGATTATACATTGACTATCAATGATTTGATTCTAATCATGCTATTGATTCAAGCTCACAATTATTACGATTAATAACTACGCTTTAACCACCGGTTTAATAACACGTTTTCAGTATTTTTAAATAGGTATCGAGTTTTAATTGAATTTAGCTCTACGAGTAGGTATTCTTCAAAGATTATTTCATCAGTTATTTTTGAAAGCTACCTTGAACATCAAATTAAAATAGTACGTATTGAAATCGGTGGTTAAATGCGATTATAAGAAAGTGTAATTATTATAGAAATTAAGCAGTATACTATTAGTATGTGACATGCGATGTATTTAAATTCGACTAAAGTTGAGTTACAATAACTGACATATTTAAGAATAAAACTCGATTATTCTAACCCTAAGTCCATTGCACTATGAGAAATTCTAGATTGTCTTCGGTTTTTTAACAAAACCGTTTGATTTTGGCTGTGTAATTGGTCGTAGAGTGATTTTACAGTCTGTATAACCAGATCGTCGCGTTGATAACATGGAAGAAACATATCTTGACAGCCAGGACGTATCGTTAGCGTAATAAACAGAAACTGTAGTAATACGCGTTATAGTGAACAGTTTAGTGAAACTGGAATAATGTGAGAGATAGCTTATTAATGACTAAAAAAAAATTTGATAAACAAAATATCAGGTACCGTAGTACTGTGTTAAAACCCTTATTAACACAAATACCGCGCATGAATAAGGGTTGCGATTGGAGCAATGATTTCGTAACTAATTAATCATTTGGGACACGGATTCTTATTAAGAATACTTGGTAAAGTACTGATGATCGCACACTGCAACGGACCGTAAAACATCCTTAACGCGTCATATGCGGGGATGCTTTAATATATGTATGTGGTTTTGGACTTTATACACATGTAACAACAACTTAAACGGCACAATAACGATTAAGCTGCAAAAATAGAGTTTCTGGGATCAGTAAAAAAGTGACAAAGACAACGATCCAAAACATCATAGCAGTCTTCGTACTGACTGGAAACATAAAAATGGTGTCATAACCATAGATCGGCCATTTTAGTCCCCAGACAAGAATCCTGGTCATCTAGGGTCCATCATGAAGCGTAAGCTTCAAGAAAAACATATATCTTCCGCGAAACATCTATCGCACCATATTGGCAATATATAGCGTTCTCTTTCGACAACCTATGTAGAAAAGTTAGCGGAAAGCATGCTCAAAATGTGTCAGGTAATTATCAGCAAAGAGTGAACTCTTTACTAATATAGTGGGTAAAGTTTTAGTTTTCTTTTGTTCTAAAATTAGCAGCAACGTTCCTACTGGACAGACTGTATGCAATCTAAATTATGCAATTCCGAATTCTTCTACTTCTACGTAGCTAATTTTTCAAATCGACATTTCGCGATTATACATTTTCTTGATTACTTTTAACCTTCACTTCTACTTAGGATTCGTCAGAATCATTCTTTTAAGATGAATTTAGCCTGTTTTAAAAAATCCTTGATTATTTTGTTAGTCGACTCAATTCTTTAACGTGGTCAACTATGAAAATTTGATGATCTGATCTACTTTTTTGGTGGTCGTTCATTAATTTTGTGAAGACCACTATATATGACTATATATGAAAATTATAAAGGTTATATACATATTAGATAGCTAGGTACTTATTTGGGGTGCTGTCTATTCTCAAACAGACAATCTTTTAAGGTTGTTGTTTTTTCCTTGTGTAGTTTTTACCCTTGCGATTTAAATCCTTCCGTCTTTTCACATTAACAAAAAAGACATTACTTAAATATAAATATATGACAAGTAAATAGATGGCGTTGCGATAATTTACGGTTTTGCTCTTGCACTTTAATTTATTCGTTTGTAAATACATTTAAGATATATTTCGGAAAACCTACCTAACATAGGCTCCTTACAAAGCTATATTATAGACTTCTAATATCAAAACCTAATTCGACCCAATCTATATCGTTCAAAAGTTTATAGATTTCAAAATTTATGACAATAAATTACTAAAGAACTTTGAGACGAGAAGTCGAAAACTTGTATTAAATTCCTAATCTATTATAAAGAAAATATGTACCTAGTAAATGTCGGTTTCGACAACTATATCTGAGGTATTTTTATAATTTTATTTCATCTGCAACCCAGGCACTACTCATCTGAAAAATCTAAAATCGAAACTCCTATTCAGTTTGGGAAAACTCGGCATTCGCTAATTAAAATACTCCTTGAATTTGTTGAACGGATCTGTCAAGATATAGACGGTAAATACCTTCCAAGGATTGTTAGACTAGTCTCACATCACAGCTATCTGAGCATTCATTTTTATTTAAAAAATAAATGCAGCCTTATCAACAAATCAATAGATAAATGTTTCTATATAAAGGAAACTACACCACAAATAGTTTAAAATAATAAATAAAATATTTTACTGCATTACGTGATTTGAAAATTGCATTACTTGCATTATTTTTAATGAACTCAACCTTAACATTAAACTTTACACATGGAATATTCAGATTGCGTTTTAGCATTGAGAAATAATTAATTAAATATTCTATTACCACTCTCAATACTTTGGCACATCACTAATCGCATTCATGTGTGAATTTAAAGGTTATATAATAAAGGTGCCCATTAATACCTATTTACGTTCCTAAAGCAAGACGACGTAATCTTTAATTTATTTAAATAGTTTTACGAATCGATACTATCTCGATGTATTTTTCGATTCAAATATTGAAAACCTATGAATTCAAAAAACAAGAAAGAAGAAATTTTAAACAAATGTAGCAATGCCAAAACTAACGACGACAAAAAGGATCTATTATTTAGAATAGTAAGCACTTTCAGTGTACAGTCTAATACATAAGTAATGAGCCTACGAGTTAGAAAGGCTATATTTGCTTTTACGAAAATGCTACTTAGAGATAGGTTTCCAAAGCTGTCTCATGCAAAATTTCGCGAAGGAATATTTGCTGGTCCACAAATTAGAAAGCGTTTCAAAGATGAAAATTTTGAACGTACTATAAATGGTGTAGAGCTGGCATCATGGACTTATTTTTAATTGCCGCCAACATTTTTTGGAAAATCAAAACAATAAAGACTACCAAAATATCGTAGCCAATTTGCTACAAAACAATTTAGGGTGCCGAATGTCGTTCAAAGTTCATTTTTTTTTGCAGTCACATTTGGATTTCTTTTCTACTAATTTAGGAAAGATGAGTGATGAACAGGGAGAAAGATACCAAAACGATGTTGTAGAAATGGAAAAACGATATTAGTCATCGCGTCACAATGGGACACTATTGCTGGTTTCTCATTAGAGTAGGCAACAGCCAACGTAAAAGAAAGAAATAAATCACAAGCACTCTATAATCTGTAATGACATTTCATACTTGTAACCTGGTAGACTGATGGTCACTAAAGAGGAACTGATTTTTCTGAAAATATTGTGGGGTATTTATATTCCCTGCAGTTCCAGACTTTTGAGGTTGCTTGTACAAACAAGACAGTACGGCAAACAACATAGCACGTCCAACTTTAAATATGCAGCAAGAAAAACAAGAAAAACCAAAAGGCACACGTGTAAACGTACGCGTGTGCATATTATTGTTTAATAGATTCTCGTCTTCTTATAACTTATTCTTTCCATCCGGTGTTTCTCCCCTCTTATATACCTAATCGTGTTATGCAAAAATATCGAGCGGAACGTCAACCATAAACGGCGAACTTTCGTGAATGACTTACAATCGAGTAGGCCGTGAAGCGGAAGCTCTGGTCCGGTGCAACGCAGCATGAACCATACTGTGGCGAGAATGCGGCCGTAGATAGAAGAATGGATGGAGTACACGCGACTTGACAGCGCGAATGTGCAGGTGTTTCCATTTGTAGTATCGGGTGCGATGACATTGCAATCCTGTTTACTTTTTTTGTTTACGTTTATATAGTAAATTGTTTTGAAGTTCCCTTCCTTATATCTCGCGTGCTATTACATTTATCAGTGTAAATGGGAAGGTTATGTCGGTTGGTTATGCAATCAACGGGTTTTAGCTCAATAGATTTAAATGAAATTAGCAAACGAGTTTGGCTTAATTTGTAGCGTATGATGTTTCGATGTCCTTTTACATATCGTAATAGAGGATGATTGATAGCGTTAGCTTTAAGTCTTGGACAAATGAAGCTTGGACTGATGAAATAAATTACCATTTTAGAAAAAGAGGATTTGAACTATCCGAAAGCGGTTTGTTTTCAAGTTTGTAAAACAAAATCACCTCCTTTTCAAGATGGTATGTCAAGGATTGACTGATTTAGGAAGTTGTAAAAAGACAACCCTAATCAATAGAATTTGCCATGAAAAATGCATATTGGTAAAAGATTCTAGTAATAGATAGCAGTAAAACAAAAGCTGTGGGCAAAATTCATTCTTGATCAGTACCTTCTGAGGAAGAGGTCTATCAGTAATCATTTTTAAAAGTAGTGATATTGTCACGGCCTATGCGTGATGAGGGTTTGCTCAAAGGGAGTATTCTCTTAGCAGGTACAAATTATTAATTATAATTATCATAATCATTAATCTTGGCGTCTCCCTATCCTTCAAGGTCGATCAAATAAAGGAGACACAACAGAATTTCGTAATACCAATCTTTATTGTCTAGAACTCGCGACTTTACTGACCCGGACTCTTCTAATCTAGATCTTATTCTCCTACGTCTAAAAAAATACTTAATCTACGATCAGTACTTTGCCACTTTTTCCTGTATCTCCAAAACTTTCAATCCAAAAGACGCTGCCTCAGATATAAGTGCGACATGGACATCGATATGTGATTCCGGAAATCCCAAGTCAGATACCGATCGCTGCTGGAGACACCTGCCGAATACGATATGCACAGGAAAAAGCCACAATACGCTGATATTGTAGAATTGATTTGTGACAATATCTAGAATTAATGCCAAGTTCCTGACGATGTCTTTCCTAGCATCTATGCTAATATTTTCTTAGTAGTATCTTCAAAAACATTGAAATTCTTACATTAGGCTGAAAAATCCTAGTAGTAGGTACTCGTAACATACGATGGACAATCATCACATCAGTCAGCACTGGATACTAAAATTTTAAAATTACTATCTCGAATTATTCACTTATTGCAATTCTTCGATCTTTTCATATTTATATAAATCATTAAAAACAAACTGGAATGGAAGTTTGTTAAGCGACAGAGGCACAACGTTAAGCGTAAGCTCGTACACTTAGATGTTTTCAAAATTTATTACAGGATGATACCAAGGCAAAGCTAATATGCGGTATTGTGCCATTTGATGATAGAATCGTATCAAGATAAAAATTCGATATCCATGCAGTAAAATATTAGACTCCAAAACCACTACAGTTAGTAACAGCACTGTAGAAAATAATAATGATCGACAAACATTACCAAAATACTCTAAATGAGGTAATCTTTGTTTATCATGTATCCGAGTGCCTGGTCTTTCAACAAAGTCAAACAATATTCTGTCTTTTCAACATCATCTATAACCAAAAATAATAAAAGAAGGTTGGCTTCTGGAGCTCAATTTATTATAGTTTCGAAGAAATATGTAGGTGAAAATAAAAAAAAAAACAGAAAAACTTTTCAGAAATCAATAATTTTTTTTCTGATTCGTCCAGTCGTATGACAAATCAATAGATTACCAAGATTCAGAAAAAGGCAGACAAATAGCACAAATATACGGAAGATTCTTCCACAGCCAACAGAAGATTGAAGAATATCTTCTACTTGCGTTGAATGGATTTTCTATTCTTTATATTATAATAAAAATATTTTTGTGGAATCAAAATATGAAGAAAACTTTTATTTTTTATGTTGCTCCACAGGTGTTTCCATCAGACAAACACACCCACATACACGGAAGTTTTCGATAGTATCTAGTATGCCGCCTCGTTTCTTTAACCCCGATCTTTGTTTTATTCCATTTTGTAAACTATGGATTAATTAATACAATAAAGAGGTACATGGATTGATTTAAAAAGGGTTGCAAATTTTCTGTAAGCTACAATCAATAAATTTATGTAAATTAATCTTTAATATCTTTATTTACAAAAGAAATTTTGCAACACAATCACATTATATTCTATTACAAAAAAATTAAAAAAACGAAGGTCCTATAAAAGAACCTTGAGGCAATTTTATAAATTTCGTTTACGGAAGTTGTATTCACAACGCACAACAGCCGGAAAACTGGGTGGCATCGTCGATGAAATGCACTTGTGAAAGGTTCGGGTTTGACCCCACATGACCTGGGCCAACACTTTCCATGGTAACCGTCACGCAAGTCGCGGTTACGCCGATCGATTTTCCGACCGTTTCCGCTCTCTTCCTACCCCGTTTCGGGCACAGACATTAGATACTTTGATTGAAATTACTCACTCATATAATGCTCACTCATCAATACTGATTATTAAATATGGTAGATGTAAATATACTGATATACAGTATATGTACAAGAGCGGTAGCTTGACAGGTCGTCGTTGGCCATGTAATAATTAGTACATAGACGACATCGACATCTACATAGGTATACACCTAGGTGTACTATATCGGGCGCATATATTTGTGCATAGATGGCGTTGTTTTCGAATGTGTGTGAAACTTGGTTTGTTTTATTTTATTGTGTTCCAAATTTGCTCAAGAATATATTGAACTTAAAGTTTTGATATAGAGATGCCAGTAACCTTTAAAGAAATCTGTTGATTTTCGGCAAAATTATTTGCTGAAATTATTTTGTTATTCGATAATGTTATATCGGATTCAATATGAAAATATTTGTAATTCCATTAACACAATTATAATAATGCGTAGATAAAACAGGTTAGTTACATAGTCTAGACAAGTTAATGCCTTGGTATATATACATAATGTCAGGCTTTCTTAACTTTTGGAGTAACTTATTTACAAGGATCGAAGTCATAAATATGGAGTTGTTCGTATACTTTTAAGATGCAGTATGATTTAGGCCTGGACAAATCGAGTATAAACATCATGAGGAAAAAGATTGGAGGTCTATGAACAATATCGGTAATATTTTCTAGTGGGTTATGCTTTCACAAAAGACCAAATAAATATTTGGTACCCACTGATGTTTGATAGATACAGTTGTTTTTTAGCATATATGTAGCAAACAAAGATGATTCTTCAAAGACAACAATTTGGGCTGCTTTCTTTAAACGTGGCGATGAGAGTCTCAAGGATCAAGAACGTCTTAGAGCCCCCAAAACACGATGATGTAATGTTACGTGATTGACGAGTGTAAGTAGAGGTAATAGCTAAAAATGTGGTCATGTTTGTTCAAAGTGTACACCACATTTTGCATATCGAATTAGTTAACCCCAAATTTTCTACCAATTTATTGCCTTACTTACTGAATGCTGATCAATTAGAAATATTTTTACTCGCTTTGTTACGACAGATAAAACTTATTACTACTTATTACGACGTGCCAAAATCGAAACAGCAATCTCCGCAATGGAGATATTCCTTCAGTAAGAAGTGTGGGTGCACCTAAGACTGAAATGGTTATTGTCACTGTCATTTTGAAAAAGCTCGGATCAGATCAGCAGATATTCAGCAATCTAATGGATCTAATTGTTCACCTGGTGTCAAAAGTACTAGGTACTGTTTGAAAATATATAACAATGTTACATAAGTGTCTTAGTTATCTATTGAAAATGGTAACCTTCTTAAAAATGTTTCGAGTTGTTCATTAAAGTTTTGTTCTTAAATGAACTTCATGCAAAGGTTGAGTAATTTTTTTTAAGGTTTCAAATCTAATACTTGACACATTCCTGGTCTTTCTTCATATGTTCTTTTTCTGCATGTGAAATTGATTTTGCGATTTGTTGTCCTTTAAATCAAATATTGGTTTAAATTTCTTCCAGTATAAATTTTCGTTTCTGATTTACCAATTCCTTTAATTTTTCTTGTACTATAATTTGATTTTTCCTCAATTTTGGCCGAACATGCTACGCCAATGATTAACGCAACATTGGTTTTTCTGCAACATCCAAATGAGTCTTTTCTTTAATAGAATAAAAACAATTGAAGAATGTTTCGTAATCAGCCATGACCAGAAGTTGTACGATCGAGCAGCAATAATCATTTTTGGCACATTTAGCAAAAAATGATTATTTTTTATTCAACGTTTTGTAAACGCTTATACATCTTCAAATTTATTTTTCTAAAGAGAAATCTCAATATGAACTATATAAGTCTATAATTTTTACTTAAGAATATATCATAGTTTTAAGATGTCAACCAATATTTTGCTCTTGATATAAGGGTTTTCAATGAGCTTAATTGTTTACATTGAAGAGCCTATTTGTTCAGAAAATCATATTTGTCCCCCCAATTTACGTTTTTTAATAAATTTCTGTTTTTGTGAGGTATTTAGTAAATGAATAGCAATACTTACTATATTGAAGATATTTTCATTATTCTGTTAGTTTAGTTTTTGATCGAGGTTCAACTGTTTCAAACTTAGGAGGGTGCAACCTAAACACAGTTTTAGATGTGTCTTAAGATAATATTAATTTATGTGAAGGAATTGTAGCAACTTTACTCAAACTATATTTGTTAAAAAAATACTGGAAAGTCACAAATTATTTGTAATACTTGAAGTTTCAAGACAAGCAGTTTCTTAAAATAATTAAATTATAATTATCTCTTAAGGAAGCAATGTATACGAAAAAACCATCAATAGAGAGCACTTTTTAAAAAAATAATATCCATATCAATTAGTTAAAAATTTTTTTTACAACTTATATTGAATCGTACTATGTACTACATGGAGAGCAGATACCTTTCCCTGCTCCTAGAATTCCAGAATTATTGCGGGCTGTGCAGCAAGTGCATCGCGTAAGTTCAACGACCTGGTATTGATTTTGTATAATTTCACTTTTATTTTGTTTTGACGGAACTCACAGGATATTTATTGGATGAATTGAAGTTCTGCACCAAATTAAAGTATCATACACATTTTACTGGTATAAATACTAGTTTAGATGTGCATTTAATTGGACGATGTTGCTGCAGAATTTCTTGAAAGGTTTTTAATTACTTATTTAAGATACACTTTAGAAATGGCTACTTCTCTATAATTCTTATTATGTTTTGACTTTTTTTTATTATAAAAATAAAATATTAGATAAAAATTCAAGATTATTCATCTTCCAATTAGAAAAAAAAACAGATTACTATAATATTATGTCCAGTTTTGAATTTGATCAATACATAATTTTATAATTTTATTTTATTTCGGAAATATTACTACTATCCTAAATTCAGTTCGTAGTAGTCCTAGTAAAATCGAAGATTCGGTTGAAAGCGGTTTTCAGCGTATAAGCGAAAAACAAAATTCGTTGAATCAATAACTTTTACTGGCCGTTGACCCGCACAGCTTCACCAATAGTATTCGGAGTTTTTAATTTTAAAGGTTCTCAAACTCCGAACAAAGGCGCTAGCTATAACGGTTTATACTAATATATAGTAAAGAGTGTTGTATTAACACTTTCATTAAAGTAAGAACTATCATTTAGAATACATATATCATAATTTAATGGCAAATAAAAGTTAATTAAGTTAAAGAAAAATACGTTATTTTATTTTTGTTTTGCAATAACGTGGGAGCTGGATACAGGGAACTGTTTAAATTCCCAACATCTTCTTCTCAATTAAACTCGAAAAAATTGAATATGTTTTAGTTTCAATTAATTATTTGATTAAATAAATATTAACCTAACTCAAGCTTTCAGTTCAATCCATGTACCTACAAGAACATAGCTCTTAAAATTGGACATAAGAGTACTTCAGCTGTTACATTAAACAGTGGATTGTGTTTTTTACATGTTTTCCGTGATGGTTGATACATTGAGCTTGTGAGCTTGTATTTGCGTCAAAATGTTTTCGCGTGATGGTTGATACATTGTCTATTGTGGCTTGTACTTTGGAAAACTCACACAATCGACGACTGTTTTCTTCTCAACTCATATGCATTAATACAAATTTCGCCATCTGTACAGAAGTTATGCAGTGATCCAAAGCCAACTAGACTTTTTCGGAGCGGTTCATGCTGATTGATTTTGGACATTCTTCTTTAACTGCAGCTTATAATAAATACAGTTGAAATTGACTTTATTGGTCAAATGTGCATGTCAACCATGTAACTGTATTACAGAATACTGGAGGCTGTGGAAACACTTGAGTAGTTGTATTGCATTGAATATGCAGCACTGATCATAATAAAGATTTTTTATTTGAGTTATTTCTTTGTTGCATTTTGCAAAACATTCTGTTGCCATTCATTTATCATAAGCTCCAAAAATTGTTTTTCTGTTTCTTAAATAAAGCAAGCCCAATTTGCTCTAGTTTTTTTCTTTCTTGTTTCAAAGTGCATGTCTTGGAAAGTTCCAACTGCTCAAACCAGTCAAAAGTGAATTTCATAAAGGTAAAATAGTGTAAGTGTAATAGTATCCTAATTTGGGGGGATGAGTTTGGAATAATGGGCAGCAGCCAAAAAATAAAAAAAACTTTTACTCTTTTTCAATGTCTGAGTTTTCGTAATCTATTAATTACTTCATCAGAGACAAAAAGAGAGTACCATAATAAAAGCAAGCATCAGAAGAAGGAAGCCAGAAAACACAAGGACACATCACCTTTATGTTCATCATTCAATACCGGACGTCATGTGTCCTTGTGCTTTTTTGTTTCCTTGTTCTGATGCTTGTTTTTATTATGGTACTATCTTTTTTTTTGTCTCTGATGAAGTAATTAATAGATTATGAAAGTCTGTTTTTTTATTTTTGGCTGCCGCTCATTATTCCAAACTCATCCCCTCCATTATACAGCCGTTAATCTCTACTCAGTATCCTTATTTGGTTACATTCATGAATAATTTTTCCTCAATTTTTTGTTACAATATCATAAATATCACTAAAATGGTGTTGATTCAATAACTCTAAACTTAAACTACATAGAATAAAATTTATATATATACAAGTATAGTATGATAACTTCATGCCAGGACATGCTATAATCATGATAGTAGAGAAGCAGTAGCATAATTTAGATAATAATTATTTTAAAATGATTTTTTGTTTATCAGAATACTTTACTAGAAGAAATGCAAAACTTTATTCAAAATGTCATGAATGTAGTCCTTTTGTGAGTAGTTCAAGACAGGATAAGATAATTGGAAACCCAGAGCCCACTCTTGAAATTTGTATTGAATGTTATTGGTTTCGTGATAACTTCACACCATCAGGTCACTATAAAGTATTCAATAAGATGATTAATATTTATAATTAAATGTAAAGGACAATCATATGTATAAAAAAATACTATACAAATGAATTTTATTATATTTAAATTTGTGAGAAATGGACCTTAGGTTTCTTAGTATCCCATCCTGTCATATTTGAGAAAGTTGGCCAGGATAATTTAGCTAAACAAATTAAACAATTTCATTTACAGCTAACAGCACCTATTTAATAATAGCATTGTTTTGAAAATATGTCGGTTTGCTTACAAAACTGTGAAGCTGAGAATTGTATTTGTTTGCAACGTTTCCATAAATGAAATACATGCATCGTATATAGAACTATTTATAGTGATTATCATGGCGACCCTGAATGTAATAGCTATAAACATACGCATTTTAAATAGATGTAATTTCAGATATATTAAGTTCTAATAAAACTGATTCTGCTTTCAATAGGGCACTTTAAATATCTTTAGGCTTACATCAAATCGTATAGGTTTTGCGACAAACTACATCTGCATACACTGCAATTTATCTAATTATGTTAAAAATCCAGGTTAAACCATGCTTGCACGTAGCCTAACTAGATAACAATGCAGGACAATCCATCTTGTTGCAAAATTTGATGCTAATAAGTAATTTTGGAACATTTAAAGTCGATGCTGAAAATTTTCTTTTGGACTTGACTAGAATTTTAAGCGAAACATCGTGGCAAAACCTATTTCATTCGATTTTGCTTCAAGTAAAAGGACATAAAATCTCACCACAGTAAATTGCAAGGTACACGTTAGGTCTCCGTCATAATATTATCTCAGTATGCAGGTACATATAATTTTAACATAACTAGCATGTCTCTGTCAAATTTATCTAAAATCTCCTGAAATCGATTCTAACTGCTTGCATGTATGTAAAAAAATCTTGTAGTTAAGGTAATATTGCATGACAATTCTTTCTGCTTTAAGAACTCAAATAGAAAACGTTAAATAATTTTGTACGTATTCTTTTTTAATTGGAGCCGTTCTTGAATATGCAGAAAATTCAATGCAACGTTGAATCTTCCTGGAAATAGAAATTTAAAATTAATTAGAAATATATTGGAGACGTCCAGCATGAATTTGTGTATTTTATTTTTGAATAAAAATTCCCCAAATTTATGCTGTGATACCTTTCATTATAGTTTATATATTTGTGCCTTTGATACATGCATAAAACATCATTCAGTGTATATATATCTCTAGATATTTACACAAGGCGAGCTATAAAACATAATCTAAGACGTTTCCTTGAAATTTAGTCGTTGCGTATACAGTTTATACATCTTATTACCATGCATTACACTAATATTATCATCACATCATTGCATTTATCACGAATTTGCCCTTGTTCAATGTCAAAGTGATTCCATCTCCATCCACACAATTTTCGGCAGAAAAATTAAATTTAACCCGGAAAATCTTCCAAAAATATCTAATTTAAACATATATAAAATTCAGATAAAAATTTTCCCGGAAAAATCGCGGTTTTTCATGCAGATTTTTCAGGTTTCGATGCACCTTAGATATAAAAGTATCGAATTAAAAAAAAATCGTTTTTTTTTCTGTAGTGTTGAAGGGGACAAATTGCATAATCACTTTATGAATGACGTACTAGTTCGCGTAGCGTTATCAATACAGCGCAGGATACGATAGAGATGGATAGAAGTCATGTGCAGCGCGATGCAACTCCTCACGCTAGAGAGTGTTAGGCTAGGTCGGTGTTCCATACCTTTACCAGCCAGTGCATTTCCGCGTTGTGCTATTCAGAAAACGTCGTTGCCGGTAGTGCCTCCCGCCAAAAATATCAACGCCGTCGTGGAAATATAAAAAAAAATTCGCCGAAAAAATTGACTACTACATCGTCGCAAAAAAAAACAAGTGAATGCAGCGAAATAATATTTTAAAATTCCCGCGCGTTTAACGATATTTAAAGGAAAACCTAGGATAACAAAAACGGGACGATTATAAATAATAGTAATAGGATAGTTATAAACAATTGTAAATGATAGTTGTGTATCGTGCTATTTAATTGTCTAGACCACGATTTATACGATTTTAGTTGTGATATTAAGAAGTTTTAAAGTATTAGTAAAATAATTGAGCATCGGAAAACAAGCGATATATAGATTTAAATATTTAAGTAAATCCATACTTATATTATAAATTTAATAACTTAAATTCGGGCATAAATGAATGTTTTAATTGAATGATTACGTAAAAAAATTCAAGAATAGCCTTAAAAATTTTATTAAGTTATTTAATAACTTATTTTTGTCCAGGAAAACATAATACTCAATCAAAATTCACGGTAAGTACCTAAATAATATTTCTATTATGATTATATGAAAAATGCATGTATTTTTAAAGCGCCACATAACCTCAAATCTTTCATGTACATGATACATATCTAAAACACATACCTTTTTATAATTAAAAATACATCTCACCTCTAAAAGCACTGTGAGGTAACTTGATATTTCGCCAAAGATATCTTTAGAACATATTTTCGAAATTTATATTCCAAAGCAACCATCTTATTTCATATCATAGATTATGTATCAATTCTTATGTAATACACACAAGCACATATCCCACGTTCCCATTTTAATTTTTTCCAAACTTATTGTATAGCGAGAATATCACTTTTCCATGAAAAAGTTTTCGTTATTTTCATCGTTCAATACGATCAAAAGTGAAAATTCAAGATGGCCGCTGCCAGCTTCCGTTTCTAATCGCCGCCCTTCATAGTTGGCGCGTCTATTTTAAAACCATCTTCTCGCACAAACGTTCTACTACTCAAGGTGAGACACAACGTACATACATACTAAAGAGTGTGTTAGCGAAATTTTTCTGATTTTCGTGATCCCCAACCTGAAGAATGTTACCAGATCGCGCACCATCAGCTTCCTCCGTCATTGTTCATTCAACTTTGACCTTTAAAATCGAAATCGAAACGTTGGTGATGCCACAGCGTGAACCATCATTGTTCATATCAAATTTTCCACCGAAATAGTGCCGCTAAAGTAAGATAATGTTGAAGCATGTTTGCTGGGACGGTATCTATAACATTGTGCGTAATATCGCGAAGCCACAGTATAAATAAACCTCCTTAGTTCGAGTGAAAAATACTTGTTTAAATATGCGCTTCGATTCAAGTTCAAGTCAAGGTTAGTTTAATGAAGGAAAAACTATATGTAATAGATGTTTGCAATAGTTACATCATTATTGTACACAGACAGGCGTTTATACACGACCAACAAATTGTGTTTATATCATTACATTACTTATTATCTACAGTAAATTGTATTGTATTACTTGATTTGATGATGTTGTTGTTGCGTAAAGTGGTCGTCCTGTCGATTATAAAGGTCCCGTTTATTTATATTAGTTTGGGATTTTTTGCAATAACTCTCTCTAATCAGCACCCAGGATAATATAAACAGAATAGTTTTTGCAATACAGTAAACAACCGGCAAGGTTCTTTGAAGGTCTTTGCACTTAAAATAATAAACTGGATCTATATTCGAACCTAACCTAAAACAATCAGGATCAATTTGAGGGTTTACAAGGTTTTGTGCTTTTGCCAAGTTCTGCGTTTATATTTTCAAGATTGGAATAGCGACTAAAGTAAATTATTTATTATATTGTGCTTGTAATCTATGTTAGAAGAATTTGCATGAATAGTAAGCTCTCTAGTCCTCAATCTTTAGTTGTGTGTGAGCATGAAGATATTTTAGTAATTTTCTATTTTATTCGATTTAGCATGTTATCCAGATGTAAAGCATTCTTTAAAACAACACTTCCACTTTCAATATTTAGCATATTTCTTCTTCAAAAGAAAGTACAAAAAATATCATGATTAGGTTAAGATATTCATCTTAGCATACTAGTTAATTATGCAAATTATTAAAATATCTGCAGATATTATGGCCCATCCAATTCCCTAATTTAAACGTTAATATAAGTTCTAATTTGATCTGTCAATTTCTAATCTGAAACTGCCACATTGTACATATTATAGAGATTCTGATTAATAGCTATTTGGAAGTTAACAGACAAATATGTATAATGCCTATTTTGGGCAATGATTTATTGGTAACAACTTGATTTTGTAACAAAACACTACGCTGCTTCTAAAATATAAATATTACCAGAGTATATTTAACATTAGTATGAACCTATGTTTACGTTAGTACTAGTAATATTTTAGTGATATAATTTTCGAGAAGGAAGAAACACAAAATTTCATAATTTAATTGTGATTGTGTCAACAAACATATGAAAGTTTGCTAAAAAAATTATGTGAAATATATAAATATCATGTGCGGATAGGTAATTCCCCCAGCTTTGCAAGTCTTAATATTTACACGACTAACAATATTTTTACACATTAACACTTATTCAGTTACACAAAAGATACAAATGATTCCTTCTGGTGAATTTACTTTTACAACACTATATTGTTGTAGGTAAGCCGTTTTGCAAATATTACTCATTTAATTTGGTTGCAAACTATTAAAGCTGTCTTATCTTTATTCTCTATTTTTGGATAATTTTTCAGTCTGCAGACAGCTTTACTTGTGTGCACGTCCTTATTTTGAAAACAATTGTGCATGTTGATACAACTCAAGTACACTTAAAAAACGAAATTAGTTATCTAGTATCACAATATTGTGCAAGAGAGTAAAAAATCCTACCACCTCAAGAAAACTATCTGGTCGGTGAAATATCAGTCCTAATTGAGTGCCAATATGCCTTTTACAAATTAAAAAGGCTTATTTGTGTGAAAAGATGGGATAAAAGACGAACATAAAGTCGTAAGTCTATTTTTTTATATTTATCAAAATTTTTAATTCAATGAAACTCTGAAATATTGTGTTCACAATATTTTGAGATGACCAAGACATTGCTCTTAATCACTATTTCGAAAAGAGTGAACTTATCTCAAACAAATACTGGGAAGGAAACAAAAATAAAAGCAGGGCATATGACGCTTGAATGATTTAATCGTTAATATGTATTATATATCTACATGTTTTAGAGTATTTCATGAAAATTATCCCATAATTTTAAGTTTAAAATATCTCTTAATTAATAATTAAATTAGGGCAAATGGTAAAAGCTTGACTCCCCATCCAAATGTGTTCTAAAACATATATTCAATTACTAGATAAAATTATTGAACAGGCGGAGAAAATATTTAGAAAACACTTAACTAGTTTGGCAGATGATTTTAATCAAAGGAGTATTTTGCTGGCAAAACCATAAGATTACTGTAATAGGTTGCCAGAAGCCTGGATCTAGATCCTATAAAAATTGTCTATTTTGAAAATAAGAATGATCATTGATGAAGTTCTGCCTAGCTGTCTATATTCAACCACGTTACCTTTGAAATAGGACCTGGTACTTGGAAAAAAATGAAAATAGATTGCAAGGACAAAGGTTAGAAGATGTTAGCAGCATATTGTGAGACAACTTATACATCCTCTTTTAGATAAAAGAAGAAACATTACCACTGATAATTTTCACATGTTTGTCGTTGGCAAATCCTAAAAAAATTCCACAATTATTGGAACAGTAAATCGAAATCAAGGAAAATTATCAAAATCGAGCAAGATGAAGGAAAACATCCTTTATTCCAATAAAATCTGGAAAAATGATACTTTTTTAATATGCTATCAGGCGAAAGGAAGCAAACATATAATAAAAATATAATACTTACAAGTTCATAGATGTTTTTCAAACAAAGAAAAAGAGGAGCTAGAAGGAAACTCCTACTGCAGTTTGTAGAAGGACTAAATGAAGGGTAACTAGAAAAAGAAATCTAGTGCATACGTCGAATCAAACTCTTTCTATGACTTGTACTACTCTAGTAATCGGCGTTATCTGTCTCGCTTTACTATCTTAAATTTAGAAGAAAGTTGCATTTTATAAAAAGTTCTTATATCTGAGAAAATAACAAGAATATTAAAGATTTACAAAATTCCGTTAAGCTAAGCCTTAAGAGCATAGATCTAGAGATTTTTCAAGTTCCTTTTAATGAAGCAGTTCCATTTAAATTTTACTGCCATCTATAGTTTTCAGGTTTATATACAAGTAAACGATAAACAATTACATACTGGCACTTTAGTTGTTATTATCGGACACAATACAATTTTGGTATATACTTTTCAATTACATTTAAATGACTCATTACCTTCATTATTATTTTCTCCACTGTATAGGTACTGCGGATAGGCTTTGCAAATTGATTTCTCATCTAATTCTGAATCAGTCATTTTTTTACAACACACTGGGCTAGCATGTTAAATAAAAATTGCAAAACTACCGCAAGGTGGCGATCTGATAGTCCATTGTGTGTGTTTCCATATTTGATTTTGTGATATCTCTTGCTGAACAAGATATAAGTGGATCGATTGAAAAAAACATGCACAATACATGGATCATTAAAATTTTTACTCACCTCAAAATTGAGGTGCGGTTTAATATAAGTTCTAATTTTAATTTTATAAAATGAAAATGAAGCAAGTAGTAAATCCTTTTACCTATGCAAAGAGGTAATTATAAGCATATGCACAGGCAGTTTAGACTTGACTACTGCTGGTTGACGGTAAATTTCTTGCGTTTTCCCATGCAATGTTAAAAGTTCGTTGTGAACATCTTTAATTACATATTATTATAATTAGTACAAACATAAACGGAAATTGAGACAATAATTTGGCAGAAATAATTTCGTCCACTTTCGGTTATTGGTTGCTAGATAAACAAACTAAGCAAGCAAAAAAAGAAACGTTTGCTGTTTACTTAGTAGCTTGGAGTAAAAGAACATATTGCTAAAACAGGACTGAACATATATCTATCGTTTCAAAGTTAGAAAATTCCACATTTCTCCAACCAAAAACACTTTAAAATAATAGTTGTGGATATTGTGAAAGCACTTATTGTATTATTTTTTTTTACTATTAGCTTGAGATGATAGAAAAATGAGTGTTAATTGTCCAATACTGCTTTGTGCAACAAGAGTGCATATAATGTCAGTATAACATATCATTCCCGAAAAATAATAATTTCACTACTTTTTCGATTAAGTAATTATTTTTTCAAAAAAAAAGGCAAATTGTAAGTAGTCTTCTTCCTCCGCTCCACTGCAGCTTTCAAGACACTTTCCACATTGGATCCACCCTTCCCCTTTTTGCGAGTCAGAAAATACTTCATGACAATATAAACAATCAACGTCTGTGTTTTTATCGTCTTCAATGGCAGAATCATGAATTAATAATTTAGTTTTTTTTGATGAGACAATTTTATTGTATTGGTTCTTCATAAGTGTCTGTTTTTGTTTTGAGTTCTTCTTTGAGTCGTCACAAATCAATTTTGCCCTCCTTCATAGCACTTTTTTTCATACGCCTTTTTATTTTCTTCTAACTGATATTCTAATTCAGTTTTATATGGTGAGGATGATCAAATGACAAGTTGATCATCTCAAAGCAGGTCATCTAAAACAGCCCAAAATAAATGTCTAAATCAGAAAGAAGAGTCTATCAATTCACATGATCGGGCGGCCATCTTCCTAAAATACATCATAGCATGTCATAGCATATGTTCTGTCTCATCATTTCTATTTATTAAAATATGAACTCTAGATATTTCGGCTACATGCTATCATCAGAAGAGAATAGTCACTTGCTTATTAGTTATTAAATTATTCCATTTAAATCGTTTGACTAATTCAATAAATGTGTGGAGACCATGTTTACGTCATAATTTAT
Organism: Holotrichia oblita; assembly: GCA_023690525.1. Lineage (NCBI taxonomy): Eukaryota > Metazoa > Arthropoda > Insecta > Coleoptera > Scarabaeidae > Holotrichia > Holotrichia oblita. Next base: position 146,659,709 of record CM043017.1, on the reverse strand, counting down.
CATACAATTGCCGTCATAAGGTAATGAAGGTAGCGAAAAACGTTTTTTTCCCATTGTGATTTAGAAGCTTGTTCTGTGACTTAATCTAATTTTGAATGGTCACTACACTGTCATTAAAGTTTGTTCATTAGCATACTCTAAAGCTGCTTAGAGCTGCTAGAACTAATAAATCGTGTTTGTTTCTAATCGATCAATTGCTAGAAAACTGTTCGTTTGTTAATCAGACTTTAACTGATCATTAAGTCGATTAAATGAAGAATGGTGAGGACTTATATGTTCTTTGGTTTTTATTAGCTTTTTTCAATTAGAAATATTGTAACATTCAAACGCTACCTCCTCTTCTAAAGAATTTTCGATTAAATCTAGAAATTGATCGTCAAAGAATGCTTCTACGATTATGTTTTCCTCAAGTTCAACTTTAATATCTTTCTCCACTGTATAAGCTGTAAGGTTCTTTGTACACACCCACGGACTCATACACATATACGTAAATATAGCCGGGCTGGATCCAGTATGTCGTGTGGGCAAGGAACTTAATCTGACTGAATTGTACTGCTATTTTCGAGGTTAAGTTAGAGTCCTCTACAAATTGTAACACGGGTTGCAATTCTTTATACGACTCCAGAAATGTACGTCTGTTCTGCTCTATTGTGATATGGTTTACTTTACAAGCCGATCTGTCAGATATAAATTAATCTTAAAAAAGTATATTCTTGTTCTTTCTTAAAAATATTGCAAGCATTGACTATTCTATAAGTCATCGTATTGATAATACATATCTCTAAGTCTTATCAAATCATCAGTTAGATGGTCATAGCGTTTGAAAGGCTTCAAATATCTTATCTTATAATCAACTACCCGAAATATCAAATAATAATGATAACTATTTATTTAATTAAGGTTTAGAATCTAAATACACATGTATGTTACTAAGAAAACAAGCATCTACATATTGCAATACACATTATTTAAGCAAAATTCTACAATATTTTAATACAATACGGTTGTAAATTTAAAACGAAATTAAAACATAAGTACGTAACAAAACAGCGTACCTACATACAAACATAGTAACGCGTTATAATTGCTTATTATAACTGTACAATTTAATATTTAACAATATCATTTTCATTATAAATGAAGCTTTCAGTATTACAATAGCTTGAATAGCAGCGTTTAAATGTACCATCAGTGAACGTAGAAAATGATGAACAAAAGTAACCTTCGGAGAAAATTAAACTTTCCATTTTTCTACTTAACGAACTATTGCCAAAAAATTTCTAGCACCCTGCCAAAAAGTGAGAAGGCCCTAAGGTGAAACTTGTTTTGTTTCAAACCGTGACTAAATGCGCGTTATTTTAGAACAAATAAGTTTCACTTATGTAGAATTTTACAGTTTCACTGTTTGGAAATTGGTTTATCGAAACGAACATAATCATTTTGTTTAGAAGTTTTTGGACCCAACCACTTTACTTTTTAAACCACCTTAGTGATTCCGTAGTTAAATTTGAATTATGTTTAATTAGTTTCTTGTACTAGTTAATTAATCTAATGTTCATCCTTTTAAACCTTTTCCAATGTATCGGTATTTTTTACACAATAATTACCAGTAAAAAAATGTGTTTTTAAAACAAGGACAAGGTTATTTATAAACTTGTTACTTGCTTGAAAAAAAAGATTGCTGAATTATACATGGCATATACACTGTTATATAGCAACTTGTAAGTGGAAAACATAAACCGTTAAATAAAATAATAATTTTCATAATAACTTCTCAACAATTTTCTTTGAAATATTCCACTTTGATTTAATGAAATTTAATAGATTACTAATCAAAGAGTGAACCAGTTAGTTACCGTTATTTTTTTTTATTCGATGACATATACATGTATAACGCTGCAATTTAATTGATCAACAAATTTCATTAAATTTAACATTTTTATAACGGACTACCTGTATATTTCATATTCTATAAAATGTTTTGTTAAAAAGGAAAATACGTTACTGCTGTCACTTTTAAAATTCTCTTATATTATATAATTTACATTGTTGATGCCAGAATTAACTGCTATGCTATTTAAAATATTTCATGGTATTCAAACCCGCAAAAATATGCAAGGTGTTATGTTAAAAATATTTGAGTATGTACCGTTTTCAACTAAACCACGAACTACGCCAGGTATTGATTTCCACATTTATTTTATAGAAATGCTTCAATAATTAAAATTATAAAATCTTATGAATTTGTAATTGCAATTTTGTAGTCAACAACAGTGAACTTCTTGAAGAAAAGACTGGTATTAAAAATGGAATTAAAAATGAAACTAAATGCTAAAGGGTTATAATATATATAGTGCTAAAAATGAATATTTATAAAAATTCCCAAGTAAAAGTTTCGCAGAAAATAAAAATCAGCGTCTACAGAGCAGGGATCTTAGGAAGAAAGATTTATAAACATCTAAATCAAACGTATTTTATCCAACTGGTTAAAGTGTAAAGGAAATCATCGATTTGAGTTCATAATTAAAATTATCTTTTCTAATGGTTTAGTGACAAAAGAAACAACTTTGGGTTGAGTACATATCAACTTATAATCAAAATGTGAAATTTACATATATTTCTTTGGTCAGAAAATATTGCCTAATTAAACGCAAAATTAAGATGATCCTAATTAGTGGGGTTAGCAGCCAGTGGTAAATTCTTAGAAGGAAATAAAACTCATTAATTTTAATTTTATTAAATTCTTCATCAGAAGGTAATGAAAGAGTAAGAAGCTAGCACTAAAACAATGTAATCCTTAGTCCAAAACATTGAAAACTTGAATAGTCATATTAGAAAAATGGATAATCACAGTTTAAAACATAATTATAAGTTTAAAACAATTAAAATTGTAGTGAATTTTCGCAAGATCACATGGTCTAAAGCGCGGGAGATCAAGTACATAAGTTAATCAAGTACTTGAGTAGTTGATCACCCATGTGGTCTTGCTAAAATTAACTACAATTTTAATTGTTTTAAACTTATAATTATGATTTAAACTGTGATTTTCCTTTTTTTTTAAATGACTATTCAAGTTTTTAATGCTTTGGACTAAGGATTACATTGTTTTAGTGCTACCTTCTTACTCTATATCATTACCTTTTGACAAAGAATTTAATAAAATTCGAAACCTTAAGGTCAAGATTAATGAGTCTTATTTCTTTCTAAGAATTTACCATTGGCTGCTAACACCACTAATTTTGATCATTTTAATTTTGCGTTTAGTTAACGTTGTGACAGCCGTTACTTCCTCTCTAAATATTGCCTAATGTAGCGAATTGCCCTTCTTTAGGTCTTCCTCAAGACCCTGTTCCAGAGATGAACTTAGTCTTGCTTTCTTTGAACTAGCCATTACTTAAATGTTACAAAAACTACTCGCTACCTCTCTTTTAAATTTTGCTTGTTTCCTTATATATTCTGCAATCAAAATTCGTTTATAAGGTAACCATGCAATCATGTATTTACCGTACATTCATTAAGTATTCATTAAGTAATAGAAAATTACTTAATTGATCAGAACAAATTTCAACGCAAACCTAGAAATACCTACCACTACAACGAGCTTGAAATCCTATTTGTGAGGTTTCATTGAGTTTTCATGCACGGAGGAAAAGGAATAGTTGAGTCAAGGAATTGTTTCGCTCAAGTAATTGTATATGGGCAAATAAATATTTTGTTTTCTTTAAACAACTCAATTCATTACTTCCAAATACTTGGTTCAAAAATTAGGCAAAATGTTTTAAAGAACTACACTAAATACATTTTTTTATGTATGGTGTGTGCTTAATTGCAGTGACTCCGGAGGCTGTATTACTTATCCGACTATCATGCAACTCTCGCGGTGTAATTTTGTGTGTTTAAATTGTGTTCAAATGGCTTTGTGACAGCATCATATCGTCTTTTATAACGTCACGCTGTTAATCACTTTGCTCCCAACAGCGAATGGTAAGTCGTTCCGGATTTCAACATTGATATGCTTGAATCAATTTAATCGTTTGGTTACAAGAAATTAAGACTAAAACCAGCTAAAACTGTACACAAACTTCCTTAACATTCACGAATTTATTTATTTAATAGAGTTCAGATTATAAACTCCACAAACTTTGCAATCCAACTGTTTCCCATCCACTGTTGTATGGAAATTAGTACAACTAACATCGATATTAGCATGGATCCAACCTCTACTCTGAAGATGTTAAGAGTGTCGCTGATTTGATCTACACCTCAAGTCGATGAACAGTGTTCGAAAAAAAAAATTAAAACAGCTTATGAAACTATACGAAAAAAAAAGAATTTGTTACAGTAACAAAATATATTCTGTCAAAGATAATTATTTCCAGGATATAGACAACGATATTTTGTCAGTAAAAAATAATTGATTCAGATAAGTATTCACGAAACGAAGGACTCAATAAAATACAGAGACCTCTTTTAAATAATTTCAATTAATTGACGCATCATTTTGTACTAATTTCCATACAACAGTGGATGGGAAACAGTTGGATTGCAAAGTTTGTGGAGTTTATAATCTGAACTCTATTAAATAAATAAATTCGTGAATGTTAAGGAAGTTTGTGTACAGTTTTAGCTGGTTTTAGTCTTAATTTCTTGTAACCAAACGATTAAATTGATTCAAGCATATCAATGTTGAAATCCGGAACGACTTACCATTCGCTGTTGGGAGCAAAGTGATTAACAGCGTGACGTTATAAAAGACGATATGATGCTGTCACAAAGCCATTTGAACACAATTTAAACACACAAAATTACACCGCGAGAGTTGCATGATAGTCGGATAAGTAATACAGCCTCCGGAGTCACTGCAATTAAGCACACACCATACATAAAAAAATGTATTTAGTGTAGTTCTTTAAAACATTTTGCCTAATTTTTGAACCAAGTATTTGGAAGTAATGAATTGAGTTGTTTAAAGAAAACAAAATATTTATTTGCCCATATACAATTACTTGAGCGAAACAATTCCTTGACTCAACTATTCCTTTTCCTCCGTGCATGAAAACTCAATGAAACCTCACAAATAGGATTTCAAGCTCGTTGTAGTGGTAGGTATTTCTAGGTTTGCGTTGAAATTTGTTCTGATCAATTAAGTAATTTTCTATTACTTAATGAATACTTAATGAATGTACGGTAAATACATGATTGCATGGTTACCTTATAAACGAATTTTGATTGCAGAATATATAAGGAAACAAGCAAAATTTAAAAGAGAGGTAGCGAGTAGTTTTTGTAACATTTAAGTAATGGCTAGTTCAAAGAAAGCAAGACTAAGTTCATCTCTGGAACAGGGTCTTGAGGAAGACCTAAAGAAGGGCAATTCGCTACATTAGGCAATATTTAGAGAGGAAGTAACGGCTGTCACAACGTTAACTAAACGCAAAATTAAAATGATCAAAATTAGTGGTGTTAGCAGCCAATGGTAAATTCTTAGAAAGAAATAAGACTCATTAATCTTGACCTTAAGGTTTCGAATTTTATTAAATTCTTTGTCAAAAGGTAATGATATAGAGTAAGAAGGTAGCACTAAAACAATGTAATCCTTAGTCCAAAGCATTAAAAACTTGAATAGTCATTTAAAAAAAAAAAGGAAAATCACAGTTTAAATCATAATTATAAGTTTAAAACAATTAAAATTGTAGTTAATTTTAGCAAGACCACATGGGTGATCAACTACTCAAGTACTTGATTAACTTATGTACTTGATCTCCCGCGCTTTAGACCATGTGATCTTGCGAAAATTCACTACAATTTTAATTGTTTTAAACTTATAATTATGTTTTAAACTGTGATTATCCATTTTTCTAATATGACTATTCAAGTTTTCAATGTTTTGGACTAAGGATTACATTGTTTTAGTGCTAGCTTCTTACTCTATCATTACCTTCTGATGAAGAATTTAATAAAATTAAAATTAATGAGTTTTATTTCCTTCTAAGAATTTACCATTGGCTGCTAACCCCACTAATTAGGATCATCTTAATTTTGCGTTCAATTAGGCAATATTTTCTGACCAAAGAAATATATGTAAATTTCACATTTTGATTGTAAGTTGATATGTACTCAACCCAAAGTTGTTTCTTTTGTCACTAAACCATTAGAAAAGATAATTTTAATTATGAACTCAAATCGATGATTTCCTTTACACTTTAACCAGTTGGATAAAATACGTTTCATTTAGATGTTTATAAATCTTTCTTCCTAAGATCCCTGCTCAGATTTAAAGTGTATGTATATTTAAATACGATTATTCAGGTAGTTTCCTTAAATATGTGATGTAATATTAAGTCTCATCTAAAGCGGCCTTTAGACGATCAATATTTTCGTAGAATATATTGCACAATAATTGATATTATTGTATTGATAATATTATTGTACAATATCAATTATTGTGCAATATATTTGACGAAAATATTGATCGTCTGGGGGGTCGCTTAATAGTGTCGCATTAAATTCTTTTATAATATCCTTAATCTCCAGGTCGGAAGATCAGATTATAATGTCCCATATTCTTAATATAGACAAATTAGTCGCTCAGCTTCATAACTCTCTTTTTATTTCACACCGAATCTATAGTTTTGAACTATCCTTTGTGTATCCTTCCAGTAGACTGCGTACATTCTTATGAACTTCTTGAAAATTTGTTGAGAGTTATTGCATTATGACGTATAAACTTTCAACTTCCTTTACTTATTAAAAAAATGCTCCTTTTTCTACAAAATAACTGTAGATATGTCTATACATAAATGTACTACAAATAAAAAAATGTGTTTAGAACACCTAGGGAATATTTTTTTGAGAGAAATTTTCGTAGTTTCAAGTAGATGAGCCTTGACGTCGTGGTTGGGGTATTGCTGTGAGGTTGAAACCCGTCCTCAAGTAATCAGGTCTCTCCATTATTATTTGATCACGTCAATTGAGAATAGTTTCCTGTCCAAGTTTCTCAATATCAATAGGTAATTGATTAAACTGTGGTTTGTGGTCTTCTTTGTTTGGGCGATAAGGCAAAAATAAGAAAATATATTGAATATACATATTTAGGATTTCTCTTGCCCATTATATTTCTCGTTGTCTTCATTTTCTAACTGTAATTCTTGTAATTCATACTACTCTAATAGATTTCAAATAATGATATACATATACTGTAATGAAAAATAATGTGATTATATGACGACCCCATGCGAGAGTGAATGAAACAGTTTAAAGTAGTGTGTTCTGTTATGATTTGTACAATCTTATAACAATGTTTTTTTTTTTTTTTTTTTTTTGACACCGAAGTGTATGGCGTTTGGGAAAAATTGCATTATTGTATTATAACAATGTTGCATGTATCTTCTTCACTTGTCTTAGATAATATTGTAATGCATTTTCTGATTAATATTGAAATAAGAAAAAAAATCTCCTTAAACAAAAATCTATTCGTTTTACATTCATGAACTATTTAACTAATTAGCATATTATTTTAAAGCTGACATTTATCGTATAATACAACGACTATCGCGTGGTATTATGTACATTAATTCTAATTACTTAATAAAAAAACTATTCGATATCAGTCGTAATTATAAACATTCTCGGTACTACTGATGCATATCACGAACGTCTAGCAAAAAAAAAAAATCAGGAAAGCAAATGATCGCAGCAGTCCGCGAAGATGTAATTTCCGCGTTTATATTTTACAGCAGATAGAATCTGAATCCTTTAATATAACATCTTTAGCGACTGTAGTGCTGCTCGTTTATGTGTTATGTGCATCTTCTGTACGTATTATTAGCCCAAAGTATAATTATTAACAATAACATTGAACAGTAAAATATTAGTCAAGGTCGATCCGTCGTTTTGCCAAATGGTAGCAAGGTTTCGCCGTCGCTCAACAAGGATCGAGGTAGGAAATGCATCTGAACGAGTAAGAGGGGGTATATAACGGCGTGACGTCAAGTGCACTCCGCAACGCAACCTTGCACTATTATTAGTGCATAAAATTTATAAAATAAATTTCTAACGCGACGCTACGACGTTACAACAAGGATAGAAATTTTGTGGATGATACAGTAGATGATCTCTTTCTTTCTCTTTTCTTCTTATTAAATAGTTTGATTATCGTAAAACTGAATTTAATTGTCGATAATAGAAGTATAGAAGTATAGAAAGTAATAAAAATTCCGACAAACTTTATTTAGTGCATCAAGGACACCAGTTTCTTAAATTATTTAAATAAAAGAACGTTGATATTATGATATACCAATGGCATTTTAGATTTTAAAACATACATAGTTACTGATATTTGATACACATATAGTCCACGTACATATGTGCAATAATAAGAATGTAAGAAACGAATATTTTGTAAAACATTTAATTCAAAGTTGTGCATACGTTGCTGTGCTAAATCCGAAAATGATCATAAATATGAGCGATTGCTTTGGAAATACAGTAAATTCTTTTTAAGTCTACATTTCCAATTTAAGGAAAATTTTGTTTCTGGGAGTTCGCACATCTGTCAACTGATAGTATTTCCGTTGTAATTAGTGCAAAATTTGTGATTTTGAAGCATGTATCAATTCAGTGAAGAATTTTAATTACATTTCAAATGAAATAACATGTTCGTCATAGAAACGCAACTTGCAGTCCCTGCCTAGTAACATTTAATATTATTTTGGGATAAAGATAAAGGAGGAGGATAACCCATGGGTTTTGCATATAAGTTACAACTTCGTTTTAGTTTTACGAGAATGCCAGAACAATAAAAAACCATCTACGGATTTTGCTGTACTTATTGTTCGACGAGAACACACAAACCATACACATGATTAATTTTTCTGTTTGACTCCACCTATAACGGCAACATAGTCAATAAAAAAAAAGAGAAACAGATCAATACCCGAATCTTACATCTGTTATTTGACCTCTTCTACATTCAGATAGTTTATCAGTTCCTACCCCACCCCAAAATTATCAGTTGGAAGTAAATAGTGAAGACAGTGTGACAGAAGGAGAATCTAGGAAGCCTTACACATCTCGTTACTTTGCGTTTGATTAATTGTTTGCCGTCAATTGTCGTTTTGACCTGAATTTGTCACAAGAGCAAACAGAGCCACATTATGGGTAAGCCTACAATAATAGAATGTTCTCTATCGATATGTCAGGGTCTCCAACCATAGATAATACCACAGAGACCTGCTGCTCCTTTTTAGGAAGACAAACAATCTTGTTGTTTACTTTAATTGCGTTTATTATTTAATGCAATGTTTGAATTTTAACGTGTATACAATTAAATGGAGACCATTCATGGACACCCTCAAAATGACAGTCGTTCTTAATGCAATGAAATATGTGGAACGCAAGTTAAAAATCTGTGGCGATCTAAAAGCTGCTTTTTGTATATGAGACGGTCGAGATAAGGTTATTACATTATTTTTAAATAGACTGACGTACACGAACTCCTACCTCTAGGAAGAAAAATATCGTTGCCGACCTCTCGTACAGAGCTGAACGAGATGTTCTTCTTCTACTCTTATATATCCAGCTATGTTTGATAAAAAATGTAAAAGGTATAAATCTAGAACAACAGCCCTTTAAGTACTTTTTTTAAATCTATAGTGGGTGCTAGTTACTCGGCTTTCTAAAATGTGGCACTTGTCTAACTACCGTGTAACTCTTGCTGTGTAGTTTGTGTGTGTACAAATACGTATGTTCAATTGACCTTGATGAAAAAATTATTTAGAAAAAGTTAAAACAGTAGGAGGTATTGCAAAACGATTCAAGGCGTTAACGTGGAAAGCAGTATAAGTTGCTTTACACGCAGCACGGTTAATCCGCACACGAAAATTAGGTTCTAGAAAAAGTTCAATTGACCTTGTTACAGCAATATCTCAGTGTTTATAATGCTTTGCTTCCAACAGTGAATGGTAGCTTCATCGGGATACAATTTTCCGAGAAAAATGTTACCGTCTCCTCGAAAAATTGAATCCTGGACACTCTAGCGGTCTGTCACATCACTGAGTCGCCTAACGATCGCTTAAGATTTAAAAAATGAAGTTCCTATATTAAGTGATTAAACGGGGTGAGGGAGTCTTTTGAGCAATAAATTCGTCAACTTTTTTAGGTATCGAAAGAGATGAGTACCTACTTCTGTAAAATTACTATCAATCTGAGTGCAAAATGCAACTTAAACTTCATTAAAACATTACAGTTAGGCTTACACAAAATCATCAATCAATATTATTGAAGTTTGTGTGCGTTGTAATTTATTAAATTTTCCTTAAACTGAAAACGCATAAAAAATATACCTACATCGAATACGGTTTTAAAAGACATATAAACAGAAAAAAGATCGTAATTGTAATGTATTTTTTGTTTTTGCTGTTATTTTTTTTTCTGCCGTAAATGTAATTATAACTAATTAAATTAATTGTCAATTTATGTTTTTCCCCATATTTATAGCAGGCTACTCAAAAGTAACCTATTAGTACCTAGCACCTTACGGAAAATATTTCAGGTTGTTGTTAAAGCTTTCTAAATAAAAATAAATCAATCCATTCATGTATTATACATAGTTTGAAATGTGTAACACGTTATGAGCGAGAACTTCTTTTAATCTTTCCCAAACTTATATCTATGAAGTCAACTTAAATTTGGATTTATTGCAGAGCTGTTGTGAAAGCTGTTTTTTAAATGCTAAGATCAATATTTGATATTATACATACTCACAGACAAACTAAACTATAATCACATATAACTAGTTAATTTTACACTTCAATATAAATTCTTGTGTCATATTAATAAAATTGCAATCCTTAATATGTATTATTAAGGTGGTCTTTATATTGCAAACTATGCAAATATATGAGGCGTATTGGATTACAACCCAAATAACTGTACCATACTTTTACTTACATGCAAGCACATATTTTTTCCTGAGTTATTGCTTAGTACAGCAACATGTTTCTATTTGTGTTAATAAACAGACTTACATTTAAATATTAAAAATGCTTTCTCTAAAAAAATGTGTCAATATAATTTTGTTTATTTTATTAGTGCAATTGAAAAATATGTTGAGATAGGTGGTTTTACAAAAACAGTATATTTTTAGCAGCAAAAAAAGACCTTAAAATTCAGTAAGATATTATAAATATTTAAAAATACATAAACCTAATTAATATGAGTTTTGCAAGATGTGCTTAAGCTTTTTTTTCTCGTCTCTTCTTATACATCGCTTATGGTAAAGCTAGTATTATTAGTTGGTAATTGGAGGATGATAAATTTATCAAAGGAGGTGAGTTAGTGCACTCAGTGTAAAATAAAGCAGTGAAAATATCTGACAGGCAAAGTTTTAAAACAATTTTTTTTTCTGGCTAACGCTTAATTTCTTATGCAATCTCATTTTCTCAATCTTTTTTGAAACTGTCTGGAAAAAAATACCATTATGCCATCCAAGATTATATCATGTATTTCTACAGGACGTATACCTATTCGTAGGGAAAGAAAATAATTTTAAAGACTTCTTTATACTGAATCAGAATCTTTTGTTTATGTTAATTTAATTAGTTTAGTTTCGTAATCACATAGGATGAAAGAAATAAATTATTTATCATTTAGTAGATCGCAAATTAGAATATCGTTGTGTTTTAAATAAATACTTTGAAGGATAAAATAACAACATGTACAACAAAGTAATATATGAACGACATGCTTCCTGATATGAATTAAGTATTAATATTTCATTTCAATAATTTAAGCGAATATTAGAAAAATCACATTGTACTTTAATCATTGCGAAAACTTACATACAATTTCCTGAAGCCATATCGAGAGTATACTGACGCAAATTGCTTATCAAAGTTTATAAACATAGTATATTTCGGTTCTACTTAATTTTGCAATTTACCGATTTTTTCCTCTATTTCAGGGACACATTATAATGATGGCGTGCTAAATATCTACTGGAAGAAAGCGAAAATGAGAGAGGTAAGTACTCATATATATATGTTAGTAAATTTAATATTATGTTTCATTTATAATGCACAATGCTTGACAAAATTAATGACTCACTGCTTTAGGTATACATAATTGCTTCATTGTCATTGTTTTACTATATTTCTAAAATGTCATGTTTATTTGTATATTATTTAAGAATGTATTTAAATGAATTTATCGATGATGCGAGAGCGTAGTTTTCGACCTGTCCTAACGCTAATAAAATCATGGAAAGAAGAGAGAAATCTCTCGTTTTCTCAATATATAATTAATAATACACTATGAGAAATATGAACGCATTAATTTAATAAATCGCAATTTATGCAAAATTGTGTGTATACTATGCCAAGGCTGTTAATATTGAGCAGTCTAATTTTGAAAATAATCAGGAACTATATAATCATGTTTGGAAAAACATTTAATCATCAATATACAGAAAGGTTAGGTAAACATTAAGAATCAGCATTATTTATCTTATCTAGACTTTATGTATTGGCAACGGCGCGTCTATACAAGGTCAATAAAAATGGGTAAAAACATTTTGGAAACCGATATTGGTAGACGTTTTCAAGACACTCTTGTTTTTTGAAAACTCTTGGTTCATATGCCATGAGTTAGTTCAAGTTCTTGTACAGCTGATGTTTATTTTGTTAGAAATATAGCGAGTTCAACGTTTTTAATTTTAAGATACTACTTGATGTCTATCTACACATTAATGTATTTGAAAAGCATCATTTACTCTTTTTGTGATTTTAATTTGCAAGATTACGAGAAGAATCAAACTCCTTTTTTTCGTGGGATTGTTTTTGTTAGGACTAAATATTCGATAATCAAATTTTTATTTCTTCTTTTGGAAGCATTAGTTGCATCTTATGAGGAAGGTTAGGTTTGTTGATCACTCCTCCAGTCTATCTATATTACATACATAACTATTATATTTGCATAGCAATACAAAAATATACGTTTTGTATTTAAGAGGCGTGTTGCTATGAGATAAAGTTATGTAATAGATAATGAATCTCCACATTATATCTTAAAAGGTTATCTTAATTCTTTGCTTTTGGAGTTATCTGCTTTATTCTGGAAACTGAGACTTAAATTCTAATTAACAGAAACATGATCATTTAAAAAAGATAGCAAATCAGAAAAGATTATGAACTGGTTTAGACCAGATAAGGCGGACATTTAAGGACATCAACTTACCAAACAATTGACAAAGAAGTGCTATTGAAGATATTTTCTTGGGAAAATTTAGTTTGTAGAACATTTTCGAGGATACCAGAAATGATTTTATTGTTATGATATTAGGCATTAGAAGATACTATTGGAAGTAACAACAGAGATTTATGTCTTATTTCTATCCAGTGTAGTTCTTTTGCAGGCAATATTAACAGTAACAATAAATTTCAGAAATAGCTTGAATTGAATAGACAGCAGAAGTAGATGATATCACTCCATAAATGTTGAAATATGTATATGGACGAGCTGTTGAAAACAAAGAAAATGCCAGAGAAATAGATCATAGAATACAAAAGGAACTAGATAAGAAATTAGATAACATTCTAGAAAAACCAGAAGTATACAAAACCCGATAAAAGCATATGTAGCATGGACTTAGAAGGAGGCTTTGATAGTAACAGATAAAAAGATATTTAGAAGACAATGAAACCAAAAGAGACATACAAGAAGGATTAATTAATAAGAATAGACGATGAAGATTAAGAAAGCGAAATAAAAAATATTAAAAATGTATAAGATAAGATTCAAACGTTTATAATTATAAATCTTTATTCCTTTATTTTTGCTCGTTCTGGTAAGAGCATGTGTAACAAGAACCTCAAGGAACACCGTTCAGCAGCCACCATTTCGTGTTGCCACGCTTGATTAGTAATCGTTGCATAAATAGCGACGATGAAGAGATAAGGTTAAAGGTCGTATCCGATGAACTGTTAAACATTTGCCTAGGTCATATCTGTACGTTGGTTGGGCATCGCCATTCGTAATTTGACAGCGGCGTGAGTAGGAGGAAACGACTCGAACCGTGTGTGACACCTGTGAACCGCATTGCGAATCACGGAAATGGATGGGGGCCTTCAGTGTCGCACGCGTCACCATGTCATACCATCCGTTAGGTGGTGTGATTGAGGACTGGAGATTTTATTTAAATAGGTGGTACGAACTGGATTTGCGTTGAAGTTCATAGGGCAAGTGCATGGTTGCACGCTTCGCTGTTTTACCGTTATGCGTTATGCAGATGTACCGGATTAGGAAGTCGTTGATGTTAGGATTTGATTTACATAAATTTTGTGGAAAATATGGTTGAATTTAGTGGTGCATTAGAGATTTCTTTCTGAATAGATTACACAGAACAAAAATTTTAATTTTTTTTATTTTTCTTTATGAATTATATACAAACTTATTTTGTTTTATATTCCTAATAATTATTATAAAAACAAATATCTTCTATCACGTCTGGTATTATAAACAAATGAAATTCATATTGATCATACAATACTAACACTAACTAAGTATATGCTATTCTGGGACATATTGAGAATGTCTTTCTTTTCACTTTTCTTTTATATTGGAAGAACATTTCAAAATTAAAGTCCAACAATAGTCAGTAAGCATCTCCCTATTCCACTTGCCCTGATAGCGTTTTTCAATAGTGGAAATATCCTGATGAAATCTTTCCCCATGCTCGTCACTAACATCGCCAAGATTCGGCGCAAATGCAAGAAATGTATTTTAAGACTCATTTTACAGTCTAATTCATGGTAACTTCTGAGAAGTTCAGTATTCTCGTAATCTTTAGATTTTTTATTTCCTAAGAAATTCTTTGTCACACTTTTAAATGCATCCCAAGCAGTCCGTTCTAAATCGCTCAAGAGTACTTCAGATTCTCGATCCTGATGTAACAGATTAATCTGGGGTCCTATAAAAATCCCCTCTTTAAGTTTTGCCTCAAATATATTAGGAAATTTTTGTTTAAGGTATCGAAATCCTGGTCCCTCTTTGTCCAATGCTTTGACGAAATTCTTCATCAGACCTAATTTTATGTGTAATGACGGTAAAAGTATTTTATGAAGTTCCATCAACGAATTATGGACTACGTTCTTTTCTCCAGGAGTATATTGTATTCTGTTTGGCCATTGCTTAACAGTATAGCGCAAATTTCTCGTTCGACTATCCCATTCACAAAGCAAACAGCAATACTTTGAATCCAAGTTGTAGACCAAGAAGAATTGCAACTACTATGAGATCAGCACTGATGTACCATTTATAGGTTTTGTAATTGATTTTATCAAGGAGACGTATCATATTATCATATGTTTCCTTCATGTGCACGGCATGACCAACAGGAATAGAGGGGTAGATGTTTCCTATATGTAGAAAGACAGCTTGTCAATTTAGAAGCATCTATAAAAAGATGTCATTCTTCCGGTTGGTGTTTGTAACCTAATTCTCGCATTAAACCGCCAACATTTTTGCAAAATGAAAGATCTTCTTCAGTTGAAAAATACTGTGACAGTTCTTTCTGGCAATTTCGATATACAGAAATACGCGTACCCGGTGCTAACAACTTCCATCCTTGCAGTCTTGATCCTAATATTTCTGCCTGAGTTTTTGATATATTGAGATCTCGAACTAGGTCATTTAATTCCAATTGATTTATTAAATGAGACGTGTCCTCTTGAGATGGCAAATATTCTTCATCTGTGTCCAACAACTCTGAAATGTGTTCTTCTATCTCGGTTTCAACATGTTCTTGGTTCGAAACATCCATATGACTTGGTACTAGCAAAGCTTCCGAATAAGGAACTGGACGAGTGACAGGAGGTAAACTAGGATAGGTAATTTTATCCTTATTTTTACTGGAAAACCCCGTGCAGCAAAAGTAGCAGTCTGTCGAATGCTCCTTCCGTTCTCGTCAAATCATAGGCCTACCAAATGGCATACCTATGCTCTTACCTTTTATCCAGCTCCTCAGTGTAAGAGCACATCGTGCACAGACATTGTGAGGGGTCCACAACTTGCCTTGATTTGTAATTTTTAATTTAAAATAAAAGTTATACGATTTTTCTATTAACGGTGTAATATTTCGGCTACATATGCTGTTGAACGGTGAATTCTCCACATACATAACAAAAACTGTTAGGATTGTTTACACACCTACGAGACATTGCAAATTCAAAAAACGTTTAACTAATGTTACTACCATACATTGAGTCCATTTGAGTCGAATAACGTGTCTGTAGGGTCTTATATATACTCACATATGCACAGATCATTCTTACAATATTAGCGAAATACTTGAGGACGATGTGGTTGTAGGATGACGAGATCAGGTAATGTCTTGTGTTTATAACATACATATAGTGTGTAAGGAGCGTCGTCCACCAAACTACGGTAGTTTGATGACACTTGTCCTCGTAGGTCCTAGGTATTCCGGAAGCATCCGTGAGCCAGTAATACTTGTGTACAGTAGTAGTCGGATTCATTTTTAGGGCCTTCTAACTATTTTTTAATGTTAGGGATAAGTTGATGAGTCCAGCAGTCATAAGGTCCTTCATCCCATGCTATCCGCTGTCTTCTAAGAAGTTCTTCTCTGGCTTCCTTTTGTGTCCTCGTATAGCAGGTGATAAATTTCATTGGAGGGAGCTTGCTATCACTGTGACCGCTTCAGATGAGGCTGATCTATATGCATTGCAGACTCTGATGTATACCCCGCACATTTGGCATCAGGCATGCATTAGCTATGCTGTTTCGCATGTGTATTGCAAACATCACCTTTGTGTCGATCCAGACTCGAAATATTTGATAGCTGGTTCTGGTGTCAAAGTGTGCTCCAGCAGGTTGAACTCGCGCTTTAAGGGTTGAGTCTAGTTGAAGTCCCTTGGCTTCCATTCAGTTCATAATCCTGAAGAAGGATAGGTCCTGCAAGGCCCGTTAAGGTTTGCTCATTAATAGCTGTTACGATCAGGGCGATATCATCAGCGAAACTAACCAACTGGGCTCCTTGCGGTAGTGTAGTTCTGAGAAGATCGTCGTATATTACATTCCAAAGGGTGGATTCTAGCATTGACCCCTGAGTAACTCCGTTGTTTACCTGTTAGTTTATAAGGATTTCTTCAGCTTCAGCGGTGCGCTCAAGTTTGCGTGTGTCTGAATAAATGTCATGTTGAAACATTTGCCATTTACCAAATTGTACACTATTCCTTCGATCAACGCTTTTTAATAATTAAAAGAGTTTATTGAATGGATGTTGAAAACCATTTTTTCTGATAAGGTTTATTTACACTTTTTGTCTAGAGGCATGATTTAGTCATTTTTATCAAAATAATGCTGGCGAGATAATCAGGATAAGGGGTGTTTGTTATTACGAAATGATTATCAAATTACTTTTACACCAATTGAAAAACGCTGATGTGGAGAATGTTTTCTTCCATCAAAGCGATGCGACCTGCTGCACAACAAAAGATACTATGCAATTATTGCAAAGCAATATTCCGTGTTAAATAGTTTCTCGGTTTGTACATTAGATTTGGGTAGCAAAGAATAAGTTCAAAGGAGTCAGTTTAGATTAAATTAGAAGAAGAAGCCTTAAAAGATTTTAGACCTAAGGAATAAAATGCAACGATGCATCACTGAAATAGAGCTCACATTATGCCAAACAATTTCTTTTGCATGTAATAGCACATTTTGTACTTCCTGTCAATAAAAATTAAAAAATAACTTATTATTTGAACAGCCTTCAGACTACAAACTTGTGCGAGATGTATTGCAATGAATGAATGAATAGATTTTTAAATTTAATCAGAAAACAGAGTTCGTAAACTAAGATTTGCATGAGACATACATGTATGCAAACATAGATTGATTAGTGAGCAGCATCAGGCAACTCGCGACGTTGAGCTTATGAATTAAAATTTAAATTATGTAAAGTGCCTACGTGCTGTCGTAGATAATAACGTAGATACACCAAGAAATTCGTTTAATGCAACAACACTAAACGAAATAACAGTAATAGTGATAAAATTACAACCATTTGCTTGTAACAACATAAACTTCGGAGACAACTCACGTCGTTATGCATGCAAGTGGTTTACCGTCTATCCAAATGACGCCGGTTGATGAATATGACGTCAGAGGGATACCGTGACGTCACTAATGCACCATCGCGGGTTATGCGGTCGATACTCGATGAACACAGTGACCCATATCTACCTATATATATATATATATTTCTCAACTAGTATTCGGTGAAAATAAATGGTTAGACAAAATGTGGGAATCATTATTACAGTTAGCTATCTATGTATACAAGGTCTCCTCTCTAATATGTTTGTTACATGTTTTTTTTTCTATTAAAATAGACTTCATAGCAGATAAATACTTCTGGATTCAGATTACTACAACAATTAATTTAGGTTGCTCTAAATTTGCGGTACCTATAGTATAAATATTTTTCCCTGTCCTAAATATCGTTGAATAACTGAATAGATCTAGTTTTTCAGAACACTGTTTAATTAAGTTATTATTGGACTATTACAACACCTATCTTAAGATCGGTTTTGCCCAACTTTTTGCAATGGTATCCTATAAGGTAATGACCAGTCAGAAGGAGCGTTAATATTCTCTAAGATCTGGGTTACCGAAATCATGTATGTAGGTTTGTATTCCTATCTGGCGAAAAGTTGATGAATATTCTTCTCCAGACTGGGGCATTTTAAACTGCTTTCCATATTTAGACAATAAAAAAAGGTTCGTCTCCAACTAAATCTCTATTGGCTCCCAGTTTTGCAACTACACCCGTCATTGCATTTCCTCTACTAGCTTGAAACCACTGTCAAGGGTATTCTGCTATTGTGGTCAACTGCATAACATTGAAAAGGATTTATAGCGACCTGACTTTCGATGCATGTATTCTTGGAGTTGGTGTTACGGCTGTTGAGAATTGTATGTGCGGATCATGACCTCCAATTCTACCTCACCTCCATCCTTTACTGTTTGGAAATATTACCCTGAGATGTTGGTCATCATTCAGTTTGTTAGGCATATTGGCTATTCATTTGCGGTTACCTCTCTTTGAAGATCTTCTAGTACCTTTAGATGTCAGATTAAATTACCTTCTTTAAGTCGATGCTTAATTATTATGAATTGAGATAAACATAAGGTGCCTTTTTGGAGAACTTTTTCTAAATGATGGGTCCAGTTTAATCTTTGCCCAAAAACTACTTCGATAATATTGGGTTTTGCTGGAATATTATCTTGGATTAGCATTCAACGCTTTCTTGATGCACCATTTACTGATGGTATTTAGAGTATTTTTATAACTGTCCTATGCTCGTCACCTTAATGATTCAGTTATCTGAATAATCTTGGACGTTATTGCCTTCTTTATACCGACAAATAAATAGGTAGCCACGAAACGAAGTGTAGCAAAAAATGCTGCTGCAAAGAATCTTGCTCAAATATAGAAGAATGAATACCCCTTTACCAAGTTGGTTTATGGAAGTAACACTTTACGATGCAGCTTTTGATAATGGTTGGAATTGGTCGGCTTGCCTAAACAACGGTTTAAACACATAAACAAACAAAAAAATATCACTTAAAATGAATATTTCCTGTACTTCTTATATTTATAAACCAATTATATTTCAATTATCTTTCGAGAAGTTTACCAGAATTATTCGAAGAATTCGTACGAATTTAACATTCACATACGTCCTTGATCGATATCGATATTAGGTTGCGTCCAGGCTATCGCATCAAGTCTTCTCCATTTACACTTGTACGACTTCAACCCCTATCCGTAGTCAGTTGCACTTTTGCATCGATTTTAACCAGTGGGAGAGGGTAGGTTTACTGTTGCTTTCACTAATATGACCTTGTATTTTTCTCATTACTTCACACAATAGGTAGTTGTTCGTCGTTACGCTGACGTCTTTTGTTTTCTCTTCCATCTTTTTTCATTCTCGTTTTCAGCGGCGTCGTATCCTGCGCTTGCATACGTGCATTGATTAAATGCAACGATAGGTATCAATGTTGCGCTTGAATGTATATTTATATCGAAAATATCTAGTAGACATGGAAATTGTATGTATAAATACCTACCATAAAAACTGTTAAAACACTTTCTAGTACATTTTTTTAAACGTGTTGAGAAGTGCAGTTTCTGAAGTACCAAAAGGTGAAATTTAAAAAAATATACAGAATTGGTTGTATCAGATAGATATAAGTGGAACTATTAGAACGATAATCATGCTCAACCTATCTGAGCTTTATTGAAAATCTTCGGAGAAAAAAAAATGCAATCCAACAAATTTTTAAATTGAATTCCAATTTGATTCCTATAAGACTGCCGTGATTCGTGATTTATAACCAATATGTTACAGCAAGCATTGCTAATGCCCCTTACCTCTAGATTATTGTTGATTTTGATTGTTTAAATAATTTGATTTCGGTTAGAAGTAGGCTTAAAACTTTGGGATACATTACATGAATATTCAATTTAAGCGCGACAGGATATGTATACTACATTAGAAGTGTTACACCCAGAAGGAATCATTTGTTTAACTTGATTTTTTTTGGCAATGTGATCATCATTACATCAGAAATGAAACGATAACATTTGCAAGAAATTTTATTAACAACTTCACTTTCTCATCATCAATCTTCATGCGTTCTCGAAACCCGTGTCCCGAGTAATTAATCAAAGTTGTGGGGTTTGGTGATACCGATGTTTTATCTGTTTATTACGAGTCCACAGTCCTTGAAATCACTCTCATTGGTCAGCGATTTGACGTGTTGTAGCAAAATGGTCTCGTAGTACTAGTTGTCTGAAGCGTCTTGAATCTTGATGCTCTGTGGTACGCCTCCGTTGACTAGTTGGTTTTCTTCGTGTTCCTCTACCTTCTTCTGTCCACCCACGACACACACGCATTACCGTCATTGCAGTACAATTAACACGACGGCCAATTCAGCGATGGGACAAACCAACATATCGATAAGCAATAATTCTACCCCTGTAAATGTAACTAACACGGTGATAATTTTGTCGTTTGCGAACTCTAGGCATTAGCTTAACACTGGTCAATAACTAAACTTTTCTATATCAGTCAAAAAAGTGGGAGAAATTTTTTTTTCGCAAAAAATTATCAATAACAAAAGGTTGACTGCTTATCATAGCATGCTTTAAATATAGTCATTTTAATACCAAAAAAAAATAAAGTTGAACAAATTACTCCTTCTGGGTGTAAGACTACTAATTTTAGTGAGTATATTTCCAACTAGATGGAGCAACAATTCATAATACAGTCACAGTTCACCCCGTTTAACATTCTCATATTTTATTCGAAAATTTTTTGTCAAACAAAATTGCATAATGTAAAACATAAAATTTGATGAAAGTACGAGCATCAAAGAAAATTAGTCATGTCTTATTTTTCATCAGTTTCAGTTCATTCAATCATCATCTCAATATTCACAAACAAAGTTTGCCCAACTTATTGCCCAATAAGATACGATAATGTAAAACAGGCTTTAAATAATTACTAAATCACGATCTTCTAAAAAGAGGAATAGGTTGAAATAGCCATTACACGCTAAGATCTCTTTATTACAGATAAGATATACAAAACCGGGCAATTTGCACGAACTTCCTAAGAGAACAACCAAATATTTAAAATGTTATAATAAATTGTCGGGGTAGACTCTGACTGAATTTATGATGAGTGGGTATGTACCATAGGTAAGAAATAAAAGGTGCAATCGACACTAGTGGATAAGATTTTTGGAAAAAAATCTTGTTTTTTTTCAATTATTTGCGTTAATTTTTGATCATGTAGGCTAGTTTTTTGTTAATCAAAAACTTTTATTGAAAAGGTATATTTTAAACTTTTGTCCTAAAAATTACCTGGGCGTGACAGGAGACAGTAATTTTGTGTGAACTCATTTGGGTAACTTTCAAGCAAATTCGAACAAGAATTTGTATTCTGTTTTCCTGAATTTGCCTAACTTGAAGATAATTTATGGAGACTAAAACAATAATGTTTCCTAAAGAGTATCTTATCAAAAATTTACTAAAGATGTAATAGTTTGTACTCCCACCGTTAACTGTGGTATTTAATAGATAGTCTTCACTTTTCTTGTTAAAAAATATCCGGCCTATAAAATGCCCATAATAGATATTAAGAAATAATCGTTTTTCTAAATACAAGGCTCTAAAAATATTGTGAAACAATTTTGTCAATTTTGAAAAAAAATGCAATATTAAGAAATATACATAAACATAAAAACATTGTGCATATAAATTGGCAGGGTTAAGTTTTAAAACAAGACTGTCTTTGTATATTGTCACATTTTACATTTTAGTTTTACTTTTCAGGATATAATGGAAGACGTAGCCGTCTCCTCGGCCAGTGATTTAGATCTGGCCAACATACGTGAAGAGGAGTTCGAGCTGCATACCACTTATATAGTGAAAGACTTGCCGGTTGAACCGGGAACTCCAAATAGAGCGGAGGCAACTCTTCCAAGAAATTTAGTACTGAAAACATCTCAAGCCCTATCTGACGTAAGTAATAACTATCCAATAAAATAAAACATTTTCGGAAAGTTGTAATTGCAGAGGAATTTTTAATAAAGTATGTATGTTTAATACAGGCTCAAGGTGTTTGGAGTACGGGATATATCCCAGTTGGAACGAGGTTTGGTCCCTTAGTAGGTGAAATTTATGCCAAAGATGCTGTGCCGAGTTCAGCCAACAGGAAATACTTTTGGAGAGTGAGTTTCCAATATTCATTCCTTAGATTTCTCATTCTTTTTCATATGTCATCATACCAATTTCTGTATATAGAGACTGCATTTCAGTAGTAATTTTGCTATTATAACATATAGATGTCTTTTAAGTAACGAAAAATCATTTGGAACAGTATAAAATAGCTATAACGCATTTAGTTGTAAATAATATAATATAATACAGCTGCTATTTTAATTGTTTCCAAGAGATTTTTTTTACAAATTCAAAGTACAGCTTGTATTCAGTTTGAGCACATTATTCGCTTATTGGAGTTTGTTCATATATAACTTTTACTCGTACTATGGTAGTGGTTATACTCTATATCAATGTTCTTCTCCTCTCTAACGCAGGTCCAACTAAGGGGAAACTTTTACAGATCTACTACCAGTTGTGATGCGAAGGTATTTGCATTTTTTTGTGTATATATTTCTAATAAGCAGTTGACTCTATTGTTATGTTATGTTATGTTGTTTCCTTGTATTGAATGTAAATGTTGTAGATAATATTATTACTAAACCTAGATAGACATTTTGTTGCTGGTAAATAAAAAATTAGTAGCGAACTTTTTACGATTTCTTAGACATTATGTATATAGATTGTGGCTTCTTTTTCCGGAGAGAGTGATATTACTTTAGAAACAGATTATACTGATTGTAAACAACAACTATTATAGCTATGGCAACAGGCACCTCGATTTTTGTTTTTTATATTGTATATTAAATTTTGGTCCTGATATTGATCTAGTGCAATTTCCGGCATTGCCGACAGTGTCATCAACTTTGTTATTTTAAATCGAACTTCATGCATATCTACGATCCTAAATTCATGTTAACTCTAATTCAAAATTTTACGTATATCCTCCAATAAGGTTTTACGAAAGAAACAAAACAGCACAATAAACACTAGCCTCGTTGCTGATACAAACACAATTACAATACACACTTAATCGAAGAGATTCATACAGCACTTTCCCAAGCAAAGTTTATTAGTTTTAAACTTATTACGTTTTTTAGGGCGTATTAGCTTATTTTGGCAACAATTGTGTTGTAAAACGAATAGAGGTTAACATGGAGGTAATAAAGAAATTCGTGGATAATAAAGTTAAAAAAGCAACATTGTCTTCAGCTTAACATCTTCTGTGTTTAAGGCATCATAAAATCTTCCATTTCAATATGTTGTATCAGGTGCTTTATATTAAATAATACTTTTTCTTTTATCTTGAGAAAGGCAAAGTCAGAAATGAGGGTGACTGTAAATTTTTGCTGGCCCACATTATAGAAAATATACTAAATCAGAATCAGTTATTGTATTTCTCATTTGAGGTTTTTCTATTTTGATAAGAGAACTAATCGACAGGTTGATATGCCAAGCAGGGCAGTTTTTTGTTCTTGTTGTGTAACCTCAAACCCTACTAACTGAAGTCGCTGTGCTTGGTTCATATAGAAACGTAATTTAATGTAAATGTAAATTCATTGGTGACACTGTCATTAATTTCAAAATTATGGAACCATAATTGCCTCGGATAATATTTATTTCCCATATTAATTACCGGAACTGACAAGTTCTTTCGATAATTTAGATAATTGCTTTATTGTCGTTAGGATCATTTCCCCTGGTTTTTATTTTGTTACAAAAAGATTTAAGGAAGTCTTTTTAGATGCAACTATTTTCTAAATTCTGGAAATTCCATATCACCATCATTGTTTAGTTCTGAAAAATTTATATCAGCAAAAAATTTTAACCAAATTGCTGAAGTCAGTGAAATTTAAGTCTTCGACAAAAAAAAAGTTGGGTAAGAAACGAGGACAATGATTCTAAGCAATTACTTAAATGTTGACACTAAACTGAAAATTTCAAATCTTTCTCTAGCAATCACCAAAACTGCAACCACTTCGCTGGTACAGTGAGTAGTAGAGTATGTGAAAACATTTTGTGGGGTTTGTTGTTGCTTCATAATCTTTAAGTGGGAACGAAACGCACACAACCTCTCTAATAAATACATATTTTGCGCAATGGGGGATTTGAAGCTATTGAAACGGTGAAGTATTTGTTTTTGTTTCTTCTATCACACATATCGATGAGTAACGATATCACATTTTCCGTTTAGGGTTAGGTAGAACGTTTTGTCTGGAGTGCACTATGATAATAGTGAGGAAAATAAATAATCATTATTATGTGCTAAATTTTAATCAACAATTACATTAGAAAGACTTAAAACTTCTGTAGTACAATAGTACTGAATTTGGTTGTCAAAGTTTGATGAGGAGTGCAAGGCTTCATTTTCATAGAGAGTCATATTGTTTATGCTGCAATAAGTATTGACGCATTCAGTATTTGTTCACAACACAAAAATCAGAAACTGGCCTTCCTCTGAATTTGAAACATCACTAACTGTTGTGTGAGAGAAAGGAACTCGAAGACTAAACAGAATTTATAGGTTAACTAGTAAATTTTAGGTGATAGTATAGGACTTTTTTTGGTAAAAACAATTATGATCTTTAAGTCATATAACATAGTTTGATGGAAGTCTTCTTTCTACACACGTCTTACACCTCTTTGGATCTTCCATTCCCTCTCCTCTCTTGCTACATTTGCTATGAATTAATTATATATCTAATTATGTGTCTTCTAGTGATTCTCTCAGTTCTTCTTAAAGAATCTTATATCTGCTTCTTGGATTTTGCTGTCGTTTCTTCTGGTAAGAGTTCAAGATTTACTACAGTGTATAATAGAAAATCCACGCCCTCTTGATATCCTAGGGTTTTCATATTGTTACTATGTCCACGTTTCTGTTGTATTCCATCCATTTCCATTGTCACCCTCAAGTAATAATGTTAGCATATTTACATTTGACATTTCTTTTATTATTAGTCATTATTATCGCCTTGCTTTGATTAATATTTATTTCATTCAGTTCTTTTCATTAATTTCAAGTTATATAATGTAAAATGTAGAGGGCGTTGAACGACTATTTTGCATATAACTGATCATATCTTTTGAAATACCCTATATAAATATATGCAAAGTTAGATTCGTAACTATTTTTTAAAGTTTTGTGGTGGTTATATATTATTTATTCATTGCTCATCGTTTGTTTCTTCCTCGTTCATAGCGAAAATTAAATTAAAATTAAATATATTTCGGTTTCATTGTAATGATAACATTTTTTTTGCTTTTTATTCTAATTCATTCATTTAATGTCATCCTTATCCAGCTTTGAAAGAAGTAGTATTGAATTACTGATTGTATATAATTAAAATAAACTTATGTTTAATACAGATGTATTTTATGCATACTTATTAACCATAAATGTATTAAAATGGTGTAAATATGAATTTTATATATAAAGAAAATGTAGTTAGCAGTTTCCTTATTCAATTCAATAGTGACTTAACACTAAGTTCAGAAAATTGCCCATTCGAAACATCCCTATATTACTTTATGGAGAATGAATTTCGCTGACTTCCCGATATGATTTTATTTTCAGATATACAAAGATAACGAGCTGTATTATTATATAGACGGCTTCGATACATCTAAGGCCAACTGGATGCGTTTCGTGAATCCAGCTTACTCCAGCGAATCGCAGAATCTGATCGCCTGCCAGTACAAAATGAACATCTACTTCTACACGATAAAGCCGATCCTACCTAATCAGGAATTGCTCGTCTGGTATTGTAGGGAATTCGCTGAACGTTTAAACTATCCCCTCACGGGCGAACAGATGTTGCAAAGGATACGTAAGTGTAATTATCATCTTTACATTTTATTGATTTAAAATTTAATATCAATAACTACAAAAAGGAATATACACACTGATTTCATTTTTTGATAAATTAATAAATTAAATTTGAAATATTAATCCATATTATACCTTTCAGGTCAACAAGTAGTACAACAATCAACGGAAGTAATCACCGTAACCACTAACGAAGCATCAAAAGATGGCGGACCATATGAACACCAGCTAACACCGACAGATGGCAGTGTACGTTCGGATGAAGGCTATCATAGCAACGGCTACCACGATGACGCTTTCACTCCTCCTGAGGATTCGAGCGATTCCGACAGTGAGAACAACTATGTCCTGGATTTCAGTAAGAAACCCAAAGAGACTGCCGTTATCAAGCAGAGCCCGGCTTCTCTTGAATCGCAAAAGAATGAATATCGCAAGGTGAAAATCAAGATCTCCAAGGCGTACCATTATAAGACGTCATCGAAGAATGGTGAGAGCGATCAAGAGATCGAAAAAGAACCTCTACTAACGGAAGCCACAGCATCGACAGTACCTGAAGTTACAACTTTAACGCAAAGGATTGTAACGCCACCCAGCACAGTGATAGTTATAGATTCTCCACCCCCTGAAGTTCCTAACAAACCCTATTATGAATCGGAAGTGAAGACGCAGGCGATTATTTCAAGATATACTCCGCCTTCTTCTAGTATTTTGGAGAATATACTTTTGAGGAATAGGACGGATACTAACAATAATGATAATAATCAGAGACAACCTAACGCTACCCCACCACCAAGTTCCCCAACAGAGATGGCATATTCCTACAAGAAAAGCCATAGGTACAGTACAGTACCATGTAGTCCAGACTCTTCTTCTAATTTGCCAGTTCAAAATTTGTTACCTCAAAGTCCACAATTGAAGAATCCAAGTCCGGTACCTCAAAACAACATGTACATCACTCATAATGCTGATGGGTACAATCACATACAACCAGCTGGATACTATAACATTTATCCATCTCCTAATGGAATTGTTCATAGCACAATAACCTCTGTACCTACAACAACTTACTCACCACCTTTAACTACGACACTATCACAGACAAATAGTGCTAACTTGATTATTCCAACATCTCATATAATCTCGACGAATGTTAATCATCACTTATTAACTCCTTTAACGCCTCTACAACATACAATAACTAGGCCATCTCCTCCAGGGAGTAAAAGCCCTGACCACTGCGGAAATCTGAGTCCGCCAAGTCCAAACGGTCCAGGCTCTCGAGGTTACAGATCTCTACCTTACCCTCTTAAGAAGAAAGATGGTAAAATGCACTACGAGTGCAACGTTTGCTGCAAAACTTTCGGCCAATTATCGAATTTAAAGGTGCATTTGAGAACGCACAGTGGGGAAAGACCGTTTAAATGTAGTGTCTGCACGAAATCCTTCACGCAATTGGCCCACCTTCAGAAACATCACCTAGTGCATACGGGTGAACGTCCACACGAATGTGGAATTTGCAAGAAGAGATTTTCATCGACGTCTAATTTAAAAACGCATCTGCGATTGCATAGCGGACAGAAACCCTATGCTTGCGATTTTTGTCCGGCTAAGTTCACGCAATTTGTTCATCTGAAGCTGCATAAAAGGTTGCATACGAACGAGAGACCTTACATTTGTCAAGAATGCGGGAAGAATTATATTAGTGCATCTGGATTGAGAACGCATTGGAAGACGACAAGCTGTCGACCGAATAATATTGATGAGGAATTGAATAGTGGATATTATGACTACACCGTGGCTGATGGTAATGTAGGTTAGTATAATTTTTCCTACTTTATAACTTATATAGTACTAACTAAACAAGTTATTCAGATATTTGTGAAATTTTGATAAACAGCTTAATGACATTGAGAGAGATTATCACAAGCAAAGCTACCTGCTTTTTAAAATAATTTATAACGCAATAAATTGCTATAACTGCTTTTACAAATCTATCAACATAACAATGGTGGAATAATAAGGCAATAGCTTTCTCGAGGAAATTTAGGATCATTTAAAGTACAGCTTATTGCAAATGCAACGTCATTATTGCATTAATGTCAACACCAGTTTTTTCTGAATCTGGAAGTCTGAATCTTTAGTCTCTTTTGCTTCAAATATTTAATATTTCTATTTATTTCCAAGAATCTCTACATTTGAAGTTTGTAACGGTTTCCAAAACAGCCATCAATGCTTTAAAATTTAACAAATTCGTAGAAATATATTAGGCACTAAGTTACAGAGCAGTGTTTCCATAGAACTTTTGATCTTTTCATTTTAGTTTTCGGTATTTGAGTCCACGTATTGAAATGTGAGCTGTGATATTACTAGTTTTTTGATTATAATCTACACCAACAGTTCGTTCAAAAATTTGTTTCAATTTATTTTATTTGTTAATAGTTGCTCGATCTCCTGGTTTCATATAGAAATAAGTTTCAATCAGAGTTTGCTAGATGCAGCCTAAATTATAAAAGCTATATTGATTTTCCCTCTTTGACTACAATTGATGATTTCTACAAAATAAACGAATTTATAACTGTAGCGCCACTCGTGTAAAATAAAAGCTTCAGCCATTAGCGTGGTGTTCTTCACAATGGGCTTAGAGCATTTGACGTTTTTCCTTTCAGCAGTTTTATCTATTTTAGGAACTTCACTGAACACATTTGGATTATGCTGTGAACTTACAAGTATATCTATTTTCCTCTTTACGCCATTTTATTACATTTCTGTCTTAACACTCAATTCATTTGAAAACTGCTTTCTGTTCGAAGGGAAGGTGCTACAACAAAATGTTTTCTTTGCAGATACAGCAAAGTAAATACAGTACAATCTTCGCCTTCATCAATGCTAACGGAAAGTACATATATAACCTATTTTAGAGTGATTATATCCATAATTCTAGATACCTTCGTGTTATAATCATTTGATCGATGTAGTTGGAGTAGTGTATGTACCTGGTAGTGAATGAATTTCACTATTCTCAAAATTCTTCAGAACTTGCTTCCATACTGATTAGGTAATATAAATTTGAGGCATTCTAACAATTAAATTGATAAGTGATCAATATATTAATAATACAAATTTTTTTCTATACAAGAATAAATGTCATATTTTGTGGAATTTCTATTGGTTTTATGTACCTAGTTCATTTGATTTGCGGTGTATAAGTAAATAAGTTATGCCTTTCTATGTTAATATTGTTAGTAGGTTCATCCACTGCTTCAATTATTTCTAAATTTTGAGAATATGTATTAGGTATATTACCAAATACATTACGAAGTACCATAGTATCATTTGGAGGTTTTAAATGTCTCATTAAACAAAAATATCCTTTCTTGTTATAATTTAAATATCTCTTCACCTCCACCATCTCCATTTTCATGAGTCAAAATCTTGACTGTTCGTAATTCCATCAACAATATCAAAAATCATCTGATATTTAATTTGTAAATTGAGGGCTTCATCTACCTATAAAGAATAGAGGAAAATGCACAAAACTTTCATGCTGAATAAATGAAAACAGTATAATAATAATATTTGCTTCAACAGCGAAAAGTTATCCTACAAGCTTAACTGTCATTTCTTGCAAGGTGGCGACTATACGAACCTCTTATTATCAAAATCCTGGGTTATTAAAAATGATTAAGTTAGGGGCATTCCTGTCGTAGGTGGCTGTTGTAAATTATTAAACGTGTTTAGTCGTTCTTTTGAAGGTTCGTTAGAGCATTGGGGAATATCATTAGTAACAGGAATTGCAGCTTCAGTATGTTGATTAACCGCCAACGGTGGGAATTGAGATAACAACTCCATTTGCTCTTTAAAAGTTAATTGCATGTAGGGATAAATGTGATTTTGATTGCTTCGGATATGTTTAAGAGATAATAATTCCAAAACTCCAAGAAAATTTGCACAAGCCATCCAACCCCTAGGATTAACTAAAACTAAGAGAACTTTGTCGGTCATCATTTAATAATTCCTACTGGTGTGACGATCTCACTTTTTTCCTTAGAGATTGCTTGACCTGCTTGGTATCCCCCTTCTGAATTTGTTGAACGGTCGTCTAAATACACATATAAGTCAAACATAAATTACCTAATTTAATTCTATATGAGCAACTGATTATTTTACCTCATCCAAATTGAAAATTTTCTCTGGTCTGAAAAATTGTCGTGATAAAGAGCTTCATTTTATCTGGAAAAACCTTCACACCGCTGTACTAAAGCTCACCATGTTAGAGGGACTAATAGAGCCTCTGGTTCTTCGCTATACAGCCTTGTTTATCGGCGCATCGAAACCAATTCTTGGTTTAAACTTTCAATTTTCATATCAGCAGTAAAGATTTGTGCTTTACAAAAATTTGGGCTAAACTCCACGTTGTTAAAACACATTTTGTTATGTTCATGTTATCGTGTGTCATATCAGCAACTGTTTTAGAGCATTTGGATTAAATGCTTCCTTACTTTTCCTCGTGATATCTCGACATAAAATACCATACATATATACAGGGTGTCTCAGCGAGACCGTTCATTAGAAGTTTATGGTGTTCTGGTCAAAATATAAATTTGAAAATTTAGAATTATATATAGTCGATTATGTTCTCTTCATTTTAATGGTGTACAAAAATAAATGATCTATAGAAATAAGTCACATACTGCATAAATGTAAATTAGCAGAAAGTTAAATGTATTACATTTCTATAAAATATAAGAGAAACGTTTTTTAGTCAGTATGTTACGCCATTTATTAAAACTATGCCTATTGAAGAATGTTTTTTGAGATTTAAAATGTGATAGTCTTTCTGTGGTTGCTGGCAATAAGAAGGCTTGCGCTTTGAAATGGAAAACAAGAGCGTATCGAACATCACTGTTGTTCCTTTTCCCACTCTATAAATCTGTACGCTCCTGGTATCCAACACAAACGGCAAGCTCTACTATGCATTATAGTAGCGTTCAACTAGAAACAATACATTGCTTTATATATAACGTTTTAATTCTTTATTTACAGGTTCTGTCGATTTGAAGAAAGAGCTGCACGAGGAAATGCGGGATTCTTTAGAGGTTCATCAACAACCTCAGTCTCAACCTCAACAGCAGCAGCCGCAGCAACAACATCAACTCCCCCACCCCGTCTTACATCCCGGACTCTCAAGGCCACTGCCTTCAAGTCCGCTGCAGCCGGGAATCCAGAGATCGCAACCAGGCGGTCCCCATCACCCCGGCAAGGAGACCCGACCTACCGTCATAGAATCCTCGCAGCCCCACATAATCGAATGTACCTAAAATCGTATTATTATCGTAATTCCTGCTCAGATAAAATCGTAGTTGTGTAGCGTTTGTTAAGTTTTTAATGTTTATTTATTATCTAGATTTTAGTAAAATTATTTTTGTTTCTACGTGGAAAAAATGTGTACGATGATGATATTAAGAACGTAATATAAAATAGGAGATATTGTGCGCGATAAACGCACAATAGACGGAAATCGATATTTAATTTTTAATATGAATGATAAATTATTTAGATACTCATTATGTATAATTGAATGTAATATTCGTACTGGGAAAAATGTGGTAATAATGCACAGTACTTATTCATTTAATCGACTGTGTTGTTGTACGACAAGTGATTCGATACAATGAAACGGTTAGGATATATTTTGGAATTGAATTTGTTTTGTCACAACGTGGAACATTAGGCACTGATTATAAATTGCAATAATAAAGTATTAGACGAAAGGATGAATAGTGAATAACAGCGCCTCTACTGCACATGAGCTTAAACATTCCATACCAAGTTAGTTTTTGCTTGACCTAAATCATATTAAAATAATTTGGCACTTGTTCAATATATTTGTTTAGAAAGACCTCTAGGATTCAGCTATTGGCAACAATATCATTTCACCATTATCATCATATCTACTAAATTTTTTTCTAGTTTTCAATTTTCGGAGTAAAGAAAGTAACCACCACCTACCAGATTTGACAAATATAAAGCAAATTGCAGCAATGGCAATACAATCTTTATAGACTCAACATTTTTAAAATTGTATTGACGTATACCTAGAGGTGCTTCGTTTAGCCTTCAAAATATCTGTCTGCAAGTACCTTGCACTAAAATAACGTAACTTTATAAAATTTTTACAATAATGTGTTTACGGGAATATTCCATAGATTATGAAAAAAAAATCAGGGGTAGATCTTATTTTCGAAACAGAATATTTGATTTCATTTATTGAATATGCCACTGGTCAGCATTTCCTTGAATTACCATCCTGTATCACACTTAATATGGGGAAAAATGTATTACATTATTTTAGAGCGAGGTAAGAGTTAATATACGTAATATGATTGAAGTTTCGACATCATACTAGCATGGTCATGTTCAAATTTCAGCCTAGGGTTCCTAATGTACTAAAAAAACTTCTTCAGTTTGAGGATTAAAATGCCAATCCGCAAGGTCGATTCTGATATGCAGTATCTTGACCTGATGAAAAGGTTAAAGCCCAAATTTATAGGTTGTGCTTAAAATTGTGCCGATGCTGCAGCACGCAATTTGAACACATTTCTAATGACATTTACGTCAAAATAACATAGCTAAGCATCAGCATCATAATTTGGATCTAAATGTCGTCCAAAACAGGTCGTCATAGCACTCTGCTTCGTTAGATCTCGCTTTTCCAACGTTAAACGTGCATGTGATGATACTATTGATTAAGTATTCTGAGGACCTGGATTTCGAGAGGTCACCACCCCTTGTCATTACAATACGCATTCTGAACGTGAACGCCTCATAGCCGCCATGATTGTGCCCTATACCTACATATACAGGGTGCTTCATTAATTATGGGAAATGTTTTAATTGGAAATATTACGTGTCAAATAATAACCATTGACCAAAAATAGCCTTATTCAAAATCGCACCGTTTTCGAGATGAAGGTCTTCACAGTTCGAGAAAAAAAATCGTTTTTCTCATATGTTGTTTACATAAGAAGTATTGCAGAATAATCGCAAAATTGTCCTAAAATGATAATTCCGCCAGTGACGTAGAATTTGAGTGTTGCCTACCCGGATTTTTGCTGTTTAAACTACTTTTAGTCACAAATCCTTCCGAACTTTTTCGTTTTTCTCGAAAACCAAGCGTAATACGAAGCTTCTACAAGAGGATCTTACTTTTCGCATTTTAACTGGTCTATTAGGCGATGCTAATTACGTGCTTCTAAATCAAAAACAAAAAATTAATTGAAAAATTAACACAACGGGATATTTTTTTCTCTTAGCTATAATTTTGGTAATTTCGGAAAATTCCACTATAAAACGCATCTAATATTACTAAATCGCCATGCCAAATTTTATTTTCATCGTATAAGTAGATTAGCTTAAAGATGGAAAAAAACGATTTTTTTCTGGAACTATGAAGACCTTCTTCTCGCACCCTATATACGACAAATATCGAGCGTACACGTTTAAAATGCGTCCTAGTCTACATAATAGCCCAGCTTGTAAAGTACGTGACAAAAAAAATGCACAGGAATAGAGATTAGAAGGTTGAAGGACCTACAGGCATACTGCACTGTGCACATCTGTCCTTCAGTTTTATGTTTAGTAACGTGTCACTAGAGGCGCTGCAATTCAAATTTTATTTAAAAAACAATCGAATTTTTCAAGTCAGACTGATTACTTAAGAATGCAAGCTATGATAAATATTATTACGAAAAACAAGCAATATATTACCGACTTATTATAGCATGTCCAAAAAAATAGAGTTAACGCCACAGCTAAGTTTGTATACAAAAAAAAAAAAATTAAAATAGGGAAGTATAATCTCAAAATTATCGATTTGTTTTTAAAAGACATATAAATGTATCGATGCTTCAGAACTAACATGAGTTGATCGAATGTAAAGCTCGAACCTGCTGTTTGCAATATGTATTTGTAAAATCTATTCATAATAAGTACGAATAAATGTAGATTCTTACTGACTTACTATCAATGTTCAAAAAAGATGCTGTTTAAACCTGTGAATATATATTATAATATTAATATAGTATACTCGTATTTTAAAATAAAAAAAAAAGAGAAAAAGCAGAAAAGAAAATTAATTAAATGCAACACGATATTAATCGCATTCAATGGAATTTGTTTGAAACGCCAGACATCTATTTTAACGGCATTTTTTAGAATAGGTTAATAAATATTATGTTGTAGCAATATATGGTGTTTCCCATAGATAAATTAGAAAATTTCACCTTTGAGATAATTTTAAAAAGTGCCGTTAAAATTATCACGAACTATAGAAATATCCAAATATACTCTAAACCAAATAAGAATTATTCATTACTTCATATAGAGTAATTATTTACAATTTATATAAATGTATATGTAAAAAAAAGAGATTAAAAGAGAGTGAAACATTTCTCAACTTTAAATATAAGTGTAAACAGGTGCTTGTGTTGTATTATAGATATTACATATTAAATTAATGTTATATGTCTACGATATGTCCTACTTAAGCGAAAGCCATCTCATATTTAATCGTCTCAATTTTCATCACTTCTGTTATTTCATTAAAACATAAATAGTTTAAATTTACAATTCGAGTTATGGTTCCATATTAAGTGGGACATACTGTATATAGTACTTTCGTTTTTCTCAATATACTTATCTAAATATCAAAGTAAAAGAAAATTTTCAGAATAGAATTTCCTTGCCTTTAGCAGTATTATTATTAAATAAATGGCGTTCTTTTTTGTTATTGTCGTAATTTCGGATATTCCTGCAAGGAAATTCTTCGTACTTAATTTTGCAGAAATATACCTAACGGAAATTTATAATAAATAAATAGGGTACCTACGAAGATTTAAAATTATTTTAGTTTTTATAGATATTTTTGTAAAACTTCAAAAAATTTTCTTTGGTGTGATGTGAAAGAAACAATGAGCAACTAAAGAATTCAAAAATTGTTATCGATAAAACTAGAACTTAAAGAACAAAATATTATTGTTTTCTTCCAAAGAGATCCTCTCTAAATATTTTTCTGCAAGTGCCATGTTTGACTGCGAAATAATGTATACGAACTAACATTTTGCCAGAGTTTAGAAAGACACGTCACTTATAAAATTTTCAATTATTGTTTTGGTCTAGATTCTAGAATAGGTATAAGTTATATAATGGGCATTTTAACAATAAATTATTGCAAAATTATGCATTATAGACAGGATCTGGCAGTCTTGTATTCGTAAAGTACATAACCTCATACCCAAAGGGATAAGTTTCGCAATCTGTATATGGAATCGATAATACACATTCTATTCCATTTGAATTAGAAATAGTTAGCTTGCGTTTTCGCAGCAATTTTCTATGCAATTGATAGACGCCCACGACTGCCTGTGAATTGGCTGTCAATAGATATACAGGTAACATCAGAGATATAGTCGCCCGAAGTTATATGATGCATACTGTAATGCTCTAATTGATATCAATCTTGAAATTGACTATATTTGCATGTTAATACCTGTACAAAACTTTCAAATTTATTTAATCTAAACTATGATACATTTATTAATGTAAATTACCGATCTTTGACTACTTTTATCTACAACTAAACAACAAAATTAAGATATTACATTAATCATTGAAGTCACTTTAATAACGATAAATGAGAGAAAGCATTTTAAAGTCCGTCAAACGACATATAGATATTAATTGACATTTTCTTCGACGTTGCCAAGTTTCTCTTCTACATATCCATAATCCTCAGAACATTTTTTGAAGTTAACCGTCTCTAACTACTACCGAAGGAGAATAGCAACTAATTCTTCAAATTTTTTGGGTCTTTCTTTTGGCTGACGCAGCACCATCATTATCTAATAAATAGATGTTTGTATATGTATATATTCTCTCCGTTTCCTATAATATATTGTGCTATTACTATGATATAGTTATTGGGTCTCAACTTTTCCTTATATTCAAGGTATACTTAAGAATTTTACAGAGTTTATATAAATATATTTTTATCTGAGATGATTAAAAAGAAATAAAAACTGAAGGAAAGTACAGAAAATGCTTTTTTTCCTATATACAACAGTAGATATTATTAAAAAAAAAGAATGAAAATAGTAATTATAACAATATACACTGTATTTTTCATACCTGCATTAAAATATGTAATTTTCTGTATAAAAAAAGTAATAAGTTACGAAATAAAATAATAGTTTGTCATGTATGTATAATAGAACATCAGATGACATCTTACAGGAAGAAAAGAAAACATATGCAATAGTATATAACGATGATTATTTTTTTAGTATGTACAATGTACAACAATAAGTTTATTAATTTATGTTGTTTGTTGATTAGTGTATTAATTTATAATTAGATTTATTTATTATCTCTTCTCCTGCCCCCTCCCTTCACGCAAATTTCTCCCGGCGGATATTCTGTGAATGCTTGAATTGAACATTTCAATAAAAATGTACGAAGATTAGTTTTGTGAAATTACTATGTAAAAAAATTGAGTGGGTACCTTTTGTATGTACTAGGTAGGTGTGTACAAAATACTTACAAAACTTTAAAACTTTCCGGTATAACTTTATATAATTCCTAAAAATGTACTATTTTTTCAATAATTGTTTTTTTTTGTATTTCAATTGAATCGATGATTTTGTGCAGATTAAATTTGAGACCGATTTGTTTCTTCTGGTATAAATGTGTATGTAAAAATGTTCATATTACTATTAAAATGTAAAAAAATTATTTATTTGTTGTTTTACTTACCGACTCAAGCTCGTATAATTTTAGAATCAGTAATCATTGATTATATATGGTTTGTTGTCTCTATGCAAACACTATTTAATTAATAATGATTGCATTGTTGTGAGGAATGAATTAGATACTAAAATATTAATTGTCAGTTGTTATTACAGCAAATCTATTACTAATATTACACACATATATGAGTATGTTGGTATAATAAAAACAGACGATTCGATTATTCAAATTGAATAAAGTTGATGAAATGGCCAGCAAGTAAATTGAGTTTCAGTAATTATGAGTATAAAAAGTGTTTACTTTAATGCTATTATATTTCTAATCTCTATGAATATTACGCAACGTTGCACCATCCATTTAGTATAAAGTCATAAAATGGTAGAATATAAATTTTTAAGCGGGTACCACTGGGTGACTTATCAGTTGAAAACAGATAATATCAATCAACATGCATACAGGAAGGTAAAGTAGAGTCGTTTTTGTAACTTGAAAACTTTAATCAAGTCAGGCGATGTTTTCCATGCTAATCGTGGCATCTGAAAGTAACGAATGAAAGTGTCCAAAGTAATACATTAAAAGTATGCCATAGCTTACTTCTGATTTAACTCGAGCCAGCATACAACATACTGGTGCCAATTTTTTACATAATAATAGTCAATATACTTACCCCGCCTACATCTATAGTCGATAATTAATAATAATAATAATAGCTTTTTAGTTCATTTTTAGTAAAAAAAAGAACTAAAAATTAATTAATTTAGAAACTAAAACTAAAAGAAAACCTAACCTAAATTCGTGTCTGGTTTTTTTTATATGTGCAGAAAATGTATGTAGAAATAGAAGAAAAGAAAAGCAGAGCGAAAAAGAGGCAGAAGAAAAGAGAGCAAAGACAAGGGAAGTATATATAGTCCATAGTCCATGCCGAACTAGCTACACAGCGAAAGAAACAGAAGTTGTATCCCACGTGCCCGCGATCATAACGGGCCCGACGGTGAGTGGTACAGCCTCCTGAGTTGGCGAATAAATGAAGGCAGATTCAAACCCTTTAATGTAGTTGGAATAGCATTATATAATCTGACAACGTTATAAGAAAAAGATCTCTTAAAAAGCTCAAGGTGATGGACTGGTGGCGTTAAAAGACCCTTGGTCCTGATGTTCAAAGTATGAACATCGGGGCGAAATACCAGCTTTCGGAGTAAATAACTAGGCTTCCTGAAGAAGATTATTTTACAGCAGAAAAGCGTAGAGAGGAAGTTAGCCCTACGCTCCATATTTAGCCACTTAACCCATTCAAGTGTACGGGAAATATGTTCGTGCAGGCGAATCCCATATATAAATCTTAGACAGGCATTTTGCACACGCTGTACCCATAGCCTATCAGTACTGTCCAAACAGGGATAGTATACGTTAATACAATAGTTAAACCGAGATAATACTAATGATTGACACAAAAGCTTTCTAAGATCACGATTCAGGCACTCTTTGCTGCCATATAAAATTTTTAGTTTGAAGAAGGCAGAGCTGACAAGGTGCGAGATGTGCTGCTTAAATCGGAGCTGTGTATCAAGGGTGAGCCCTAGAGATCGCACACTGTCGGAAATGGGCAGAACATCAGCGTTAACACGTATTTTAATATTAGGGAGCACTCTAGATCTGCAAGAACCCGACCAAATACCATCACAGAAGACTTCCTGCTATTTATGAAGAGAGAATATCGGGAAGACTCTTCAACTATAGTCTGTAAATCTGTATTTATATTTTTCACGGCGGTGTCCACAATGTCGGGACCAAATGAGTAATACAACTGTGTGTCGTCTGCATACATGTGGTAGGAGCAGTGACTGAGGCATCTAATTAAGTTGGATGTGTAAATACAGTACAGTAAGGGCCCCAATACGCTACCCTGTGGAACGCCTGAAACTACGGGTCTATAAGTGGAAATATCACCTCTGAGATCTACCTCCTGGCTCCGATTCAAAATGTACGACCGGAACAAGTCAACTGCTTCCTGACTGAAGCCAACGAAATGGAGAATGGATAGAAGAATGCTATGATTTATGGTATCGAACGCCTTACTATAGTCTAGTAGGACCAGTACCGTGATCTCGTCATTGTCGATCGCCCTGAATATATCATCGGTCACGTGCGCCATAGCCGAGGCGCATCCGTATCTTGGCCGAAAACCCGATTGTCCAACTGGTAGAACGTCATTGGTTTCTAAGAATGCCCGAACCTGCCTAGCGACAACCTTCTCAAGAACCTTGGATAAAGTTGGCAAGATTGAAATAGGACGCAAGTCGTTTAGAGAAGTAGGACGATTATTTTTAGCTAATGGTATGATGATACTAGTTTTCCAGCAGCTTGGGTAAAAATTTTCTAGTAGACAGCTGTTGATAATGTGTGTGATTGCGGGCAGAATGAACGGGCGACATAGAAGAAGCATTTTAAGTGAGATGCCATCAGACCCCACGGATAGAGACTTGATCGAAGACAGCAGCGCCATAACGTCATTGGCTTCAACCAATGTGAAAGTAAATCGAGCATTGGCAGATATTTCAGTCATGTAATATTTCATTAGATCCGAGTTGACTGGAAGTTGAGACATGGCAGCAATAAAGTGGTTATTAATACCATCGACATTTGTCAAATGATCAGGAATGATGGCTTTCCTCTTGGAAGCTGAGATATTCAGTGTTTTTAGAGTGCTCCAAAGATTTCTAGAGCTTGAATTCCGGAAGGTGAATTGCAAGTAAGCACGTTTCTCGCGACGAATTGCAGCCGTGGTATAATTGCGTAATTGCTTATAATAATCAAAGGCAGTTGGCGTCTTCTTCCGCTAAGCATCTCTAAGTGCTTGATCTCTAAGAAACATCATCTGCCTTATATTTTCAGTGAGCCACTGAGCCCTAGGTTTCCGAAAGCAAGCCGTTTTATAAGGGGCATGTATATTGAAAAGCTCCCACACAAACTTATTGAAAATATAGAGTTTTGGTTTATATCGTTAACAGTGTAAATATTGTGCCAGGGGAGTGCCCTTAAATCATTATCGAAATCGCCGAAGCGAAAATTACGAAAATTTCTGAACGTTCTGTAACACGGTTCATGCAGCGGTGCAGACAGGTCAAGTTGTACAAATATTAGGTCGTGCTTAGACAAAGGAAGATCATGTTTAACGCCGCTCGCGCAAATGGATGTGGATGAAAAAATCAAAATAAAATCTATTAGAGACAACGACGTTTTGGTCGCGTGAGTGGGCTCGTTTATAATCTGCTTAATTCCCAACGAGTCGCACATATTGGAGAAGCATAGACTGTAGCTATCATCATGGTGTAACAGGTTGATATTGAAGTCGCCCAAGATTACTGATTCCTGGGCATCAAGAATTAGGTTCCCTAATAGGTTTTCAAAAGAATCTATAATTGCCGGGAGACTAGACGAGGGGGGACTGTATACTACACCAATTGTAAGGGCTATCCTATTAATCGTAACTCTCACCCACAGATGTTCAAAGTTGTCATCACGTGGTAGATCCAGGACTACAAATGAAAACATATCTCTAATATACAACACCGCCACCCCGCCTACCTTTCTCCCTATGACGGCGTACCACTGCATACCCATCCAAAGATACCTCGCCATCAGCCATTTCAGCCCTGAGCCACGTCTCAGTCACAGCAATCACATCATAAGTATTATCCAGGAAGTAGTCTCTGAACACGTCAAGTCCCGAAACGACCGAGCACGCGTTGATATGAGATAAAGAAATCATTATCGTTACGCAGAAGAAGGTAGCATAGATCAACTAGCAAGCCGCAGTTTACACAGAAAGTTTCACCTATTACTCACCAAAGTTGAGCAGATTGCAAAGCAACTGGTTCGGCAGTAATGAAAAAAGAAAAGAAAAATAGCTAAGGAGAGAGATTGAAATAAATCAAATCAAACCAAATCAATAGATTAGCTAGCAAAGCGTAATTACAAAGAAAATTTATCAACCATTCTTATGGAGCTCGCAGTAGTAAGAGAAAAAAAAAAGAAAGCTATATATTAATAACTACAACTAATATTAAATTAAATTAAATCAAACCAAATTAAATTGAATAAAATCGAATTCAATTAAATTAACCAAACCAAACCAAGACAATAGATTAGTTAGCAAGCCACAATTACAAAGAGAGTTGCCCAGCTATTATTATAAAGCACGCAGTAATGAGAAAATAAAAGCTATTAACTAATAATTACGACAAATATTAAATTATAATAATAAATATTATTACAAAGAAAATTTCTCTACTATTGTTATAAAGCACACAAGAAATAAAAGATATTTATTAATAACTACGACTAATATTAAATTAAATTAAATTAAGCCAGATTAAATGGTATCAAATTGAGTCAAACTAAACTAAATCAAATCAGAACAAATAAATATATTGGTTAGCAATCCGTAATTACAAGAAAATTTCGCGACTATTATTATAGACTACGCAGTAGTGAGAAACAAAGCTACTTATTAATAACCACGATCAGTACTAATGTAAAATTATCAAGTTGTAATGTACCTAGGAGAGAGAAGGAATTTCTGGAAAATCAGCACAAAAAGGAGGCAGTAAGAAAGATATGATGTAATGCGACGATATATACGAAGGTTTTTGATTATGGTAAACTAAAAAGTAACGCAGAGGTACAGAAAAGAGGAGGAGAGGAAAAATAGGAAATACTCAAGTGATATACTCTAATAAGTTAAACCATTGAGTTAAACGCAATATACAAAGCTTCACCTGCGGTCCGCATCTCTCTCAGAGCCAGTCAGGTCCCGCAAAGAGCGAATAGTGCGGCGAATCCCGTTTACGTTCACGAAGATTGTCCCGTCCAATGTCCAGACCTGTCGGAATCCGAATTTATTTCTAGTTGCTTTTAGCAGGGTATAATTTTCAGCGGTAAGGTCTTCCGAGATTGAAATATTTTCTCCTTTTAATAGTTTTTTGCTTTTGAAAACTTCGTCACGTTTATAGTAGGACGTAAATTTTACGATGATACATCTTTTATTGATGTTTTTCTTTGGAGTATTTTTTGGATTGTTGACATTTTTTCCAGGATACTTCTTGCCGATACGATCGCATCGGTCAATATGACCTTCAGTATCATTAAGACGTCCCCGCAGTTTGATATTTTCGTCTTCCAGCTTTACAATTCTGTCTTCAATGCGTTCACAGAAAGAAGTTATGGATAGGTTAACTTCCGATGATAGTTTTTCCAACGCGGCAACATTTTTTGCTATATGTGCGTTAGACAAATATTTATCTAAAGTATTGTTGATGAGTTCGATTATCTCATCTTTGTCAGCACGTGTAAGAACCATTATGTTAGCGTATGGTCTTCCGCTCCCCTCTGCTGAGGGGCACTCCTCTTCCAGCTCCACTTCCGGTTGGATGTCCTGCTGTAGTTCTTGATGTTCCTCGGAGTCTTCTAATGGGCTCCTACGCTGTCCTGGTACCTGTAATCACACAGAAAAAGGTGTTAGTATTCGGGTATGTATAATTACACCGGTTCACGCTAGCCGAAGTGTTTCCGTGGTGGTCCGGTGTTTAGTTCTCCCCATGAAATTTTGCGCCTTAGCGTTACTCATCGATGGGTTGCTGCTAGCCAGGGTCTTTCTGAAGAAATCTCGGTTGAGTTTTCTCAGGAAGTCTGACAGGTCTGGGACGTGCGCTTCTGTGAGTCGTCGGAGGACTACCAGCGAGGTGCGCCTAGGAAGGCGGAATACAATTCGCATTACACGATTTTGTACTCGCGCCAGGTTGGTAAAATAGGTAGGAGCTGCCGTCGCCCAAGCTGGGCTGGCATAGGTAAGGATTGGGCGGATGTGTGTTTTATACAGCATCGCGCCCATTTTTGGAGAGAGTTTGTGGTTACCTAGGAGAGGGAACAGCTGGCACATCCGTCCGATGGCTCTGTTCCTGGCTCTACCTAGATGCTCCGAGAAGGTCAGTTTTCTGTCCAGGAGCACTCCCAAGTACTCGATCTTCCCACTCCAGTCAATCTCCGTCCTGGAGACGGTGATTTTCCTGGGCGGGGGACGTCTCCCCCAAGTAAACGCAATCGCTTGCGTCTTCCTCGGGTTAATAGAGAGGCCACATGTTTCGAAGAACCCTTCTATCCGTTGCAACTGTGCCTGAGCAAGCTGGACGGCGATTTCGGGGTTCGTCGATGTGGCCAC
This sequence comes from Holotrichia oblita, assembly GCA_023690525.1. Taxonomy (NCBI): domain Eukaryota; kingdom Metazoa; phylum Arthropoda; class Insecta; order Coleoptera; family Scarabaeidae; genus Holotrichia; species Holotrichia oblita. Next base: position 146,616,116 of record CM043017.1, on the reverse strand, counting down.
CACAGCGGTGTCATCGGCGTAAATCGCGTTGAGCACTCGGTGGTCTGTTGGCTTGGGAATGTCCGCGACGTAGATACTGAACAACGTCGGGCCTAGTGCCGAGCCTTGAACCATTATGTTTGAATGATAACACTATAAATAGAGAGCAGGACACAGATACGCGTGTTACTCGAACGACTGCATAGACACGAATGTACTCGAACGACTGCATAGACACGAATTATCCCTAACAACTTTGTAGCATTCACATGAGAGATATTGATATAGTGCTTTTCAAATTGCAAGAAACTAACTTTTAAATCCTTAATGCTTTTATTGCACCTCCGGTAGTAATACTCTTGAGAAGGGTACTGTTTACCTGCTTAATTACACTATATGAATCGCCGGGCCGTATTAAGTATGAATTACGACCTCATTACGCAAATGATATATTGATATATATACTTCAACTAATATTCTGATATGATGAAAGTGGAGCACGGAAGAGAAAATATTTATCACAAGATGCAAAGCAGATACTTCTCAATATCTATAAGACTCTGATGGAAGAAAATAACGAAGGACAAACCAAGAACATCCAACGAACGTTGCAATTAACCAAAGTGCCTATTGGAACAATATACAAGGCAATTAAAAATAACGCAGAGCCTCGAAAGCAAAGAAGTGACAAAGGAGCACCGAGGAAAATGCTCTAGCTTGGATTACCATGAGGACATGACTTCATCCTTATTTGAAGAATGGTTTTGTAATACTTTACTGCCAAATTTACCAGAAAGTAGTGTGATAGTAATGGACAACGCCTCGTATCATTCACGACAGCAAAATAAAGTTCCTACAAAATGTAATAATAAGAAAGATATTAAAGAATTTTTAGAAGCAAATAATTTATATTATGAGGAGCATTATACAAAAAACCAATTATTAGAAGTGATGAATACAAAAGAATATTTGAAGGATTATTATGTGGATAATAGAGCCAAAGAAGCAGGGCATACAATTTTACGTTTACCGCCGTACCATTGCATTTTCAACCCAATTGAATTGATATGGGCCCAACTTAAGAATACCATAAGGCGAACAAATCAAACGCCTAAATTTAGTGAAAGCACTATAACACACATAAAAAATGCGATGGAACATATAACTGCTGATAATTGGAGAAATGCCGTTAATGAATATGTATAATATAGTACCACCTTTAATTATAAACTTGCAATACAATTCAGAGTCAGACTCAGATATCGATTTCCAAGATGACTCAATCACATCAGATGATGATTTGTGAAATACGGTGTATATTAAGTGTTATATTGTATAATACTGCCACGGTCTACTTTTATATAAACATGACTTACAATTTTATTGTGCATTACCAACTAATTGTTAAGCTTCATATATCTCACTTATTATTTTTTGTAAATAAACCTAATGTATATTATTTATTATATATATTTACAATTAAAATAGCGTTTTACTATTACCTTATAGTGCCGTAATTTATACTCAATCCGGCCCCTGCATTCACATGCTGCAAGCAGGTAAACAGTACCCTTCTCAAGAGTATTACTACCGGAGGTGCAATAAAAGCATTAAGGATTTAAAAGTTAGTTTCTTGCAATTTGAAAAGCACAATACCATTAGACCTTATTGAATTTGATTCATAAACCCAGTCTTTTTATTGTTTATATTTAAATTATTAGGACGCAAGTACTCATTTACAGTTATCAATCTATCTGAGTCTTGTTTTATAGCGCTTAATTTAATATGTTCGCTAATAAGGAGGGATATATCTTCAGCGAATAATGGGCATATCATTAACGCATATTATATATAGTAAAGGGGCTAAAACTCTGCCTTGTGGTACGCCTCCTTTCATAGACAGCTTACCAGAACAAATGTATGGACATATATTAACATAGTGTGTTCTCCTCTCAAGATAGCTGCTAAACTATTCCAACACATTATCCTTTATCTCGTAACAATACAATTTATCCAATAATATTTTATGATTAACTAAATCGAAAGCTATACTCAAATCTAAAAAGATGGCTACGTATGTTTCAAAAAGGACACTATAGCGGTATTACAACCTTTGCGAAATCCAAATTGATTCCTATTGAGTATAGCATACTTTTCCAAAAACTGTATTATTCTCAACGCCATTACTTTCTCAAATATTTTAGAAAATGAGGTTAATAAAGATATCTATAGTTTGTCTATAGTTTGATATTGACTGCTCTTAACTGCTTTTAAGCAAAGGTTTGATTTTTGAGATTTTTAATTTTCTAGGGAATTTTTCGTGAGCTACAGAGTTATTAATAATTTGCACCAGTAGTCATACTTTGTTTCAGTATACAGGGTGATTGGTGAGAATGGCCTATTAAAAGTATTATACAAACGGAACGGAATTTTAAAACAACATTTTGCAGTCGGATATGGTTGAATATGAAGTATCACGTCAAAATATTTTTGAATAAATGTCACTTCCGGTTAACCGGAAGTGGGCATCAACTTCGATTTTTTAAATAGCATGCCATAAAATAAATTACAGATTCGGCTTCTATGATAAATGTTACACATATTTCACGTATCATACCCTATACCTAAATACCATTCCTTCTGAGTTATTCGCAATTAAACAAAGAAAGTGACAGATACCGATCTTCCTTTATAGTGATACTACATGACGTAGGAGTACAAGAGATGAATGAAATTTTGCATACCCATAGCTGATATTGTGTAGTTACAAAACATTTAAAGTTCTTCTCTGTAACATTATACAGCGTGTTTAAAAACTTAGTTGCTTATAAATAAGTTCAATCTGCGAAAAGTAGATTTTTTTTTAATGGAAAGGTATATATTCTCTTTTAATCTGTATTAGGTGTTCCTTTTAATAGTCCATTCTCACCAATCACCCTGTATTTATACTTATTATGTCCGTACAAATACCTGTTCTTTAACTAGTTTACGATACGTACAATTTCAGTTTCACAAACTGGGTGGAAGAAGAATTAAGCTGTAATAGATTGAGAAAGTGGATACTTACTCTAATTGTAAAAGACTGTCCGTAAGCTCATTATAATACTTACTGAAGCATTCTGCAATACGTGGCGTAGTGCGATTTAAAATTGCGTGACTCGTGGGGAATTACCGAAAATTTTTTTGTCACAAAAATTGTATTAAACTGTACCACAATCATGATGTTGCCGCAGTAATGGCAGTAATTTTAAAAACGCAAGAAAAAGCAAAACTAAGTTCATCTTCAATGCAAATCTTAACATTAAGGTATTTTTTCGAGTACTTTCTATTACATTTCTACATTACAAATACAGTGTGTTTCACTTTTCATGGGGACACCTAAATAACTTTTTTATTTTGAAAGCAATCAACATAAAATTTTTATCAGTTATGTAGGCCACGACAATGCATCTTTGCATATGAATAGAGTTTTTATAAAGTCAAAATCTAGCCAACTACGATTAAAATAAAAAGTAGCGTTTCAAGTCGGGTCATAGTAGCGATTAAGATAGAGCAAAAAAGTATTAAGAAAAGTTATTACAAATCACTCAAGAACTCCAAATACCAAATTTCTCTGAAAAATTTGTAATTTTACATTTTTCTCCATTTTTATGCCATCAGCAGATGATAATTTGTTATTGCAATAATAAGAGTGCCATGAAACAAGAAAACGATTCATCAGTTCAAACGTCAAACATCAAACGTCAATTCACTAAACAGTTTACTTCAGTTGCAACTATCGAACTTTGCTAAGCAATGGCCGATAGACATTTAAGTATTGCTGAAAAAGTAGAAATTATTCGAATTGTTGGTGACAATGTACGTTCTACCCGAGAGGCGGCTAGAGAGTTTAACGCGAGGCACCTGAACGTCCACCCATCCGTCATCGAACTGTTGCATACTTGAATAATATTTTCAACACTACTGGAAATGTTACTAAACCACGTCCACGAGGATTGAACAATCGAGAACACCATTTAGATGCAGTAATATTAGTAGCGTATCGTAATAATCCTCACACGAGTTTACGAGATATGGCTAGAAATTTAAATATCTCTTACTCTAAAATTTGGAGATGTCTCCGTCGTCACAAATTGAAACCGTATAAGCCAAAATATTTACACACTCTTGAAGATGGAGATCTCCATAGAAGAATGGAGTATTGTCTATGGGCTCAAGGTAATTATCTAAATGACAGAGAATTACATTTACTACTAACGGTGTAGTTTCGTCCCAGAACTGTAGATACTAGGCAACAGAAAACCCAAACTGGGTCATCAACTGTAAAAGACAATATTCACAGAAAATTAATGTGTGGTGCGGAATTTTAAATGCACGAATCATTGGCCCGTTTTTCTTTTTTTGACACGCTAAATGCAGAAAGGTTTTTACATTTTTTAAATACTGAATTAATGGATGTGCTTGATGATTTACCACTGGATGAGAGGCGAGATTTGTACTTCCAGCTAGATGGATCCCCGATTCATAACGCAAGAATAGTGCGAGCATGGTTAGACGAGAACTTTCCGTTAAGATGGATAGGTCGTAATAGCCCGTTAATAGAGTGGGCTCCTAGATCGCCTGACATTACACCACTTGACTTTTTCCTTTGGGGAACTATTAAAAATGTTGTGTATGCATCAAGACCTCAAAACATACAGGAACTGTGTCAGAGAATCCGACAAGCCTGCCGAGAAATTTCCCCAGAAATACTACGACGAGTTGTACTGAATCACAAAAGACGATTGGAAAAATGTATCCGTCTTCAAGGTGATCTAGTTGAAAAAGATCCTATTTAAAATATTGTTCGTTAAATTGTTGCTATATTTTGTTCTTTAATACTGAATAAAATTTGCGAATCGTTTTCTTGTTTCATGGCACTCTTATTATTGCAATAACAAATTATCATCTGCTGATGGCATAAAAATGGAGAAAAATGTAAAATTACAAATTTTTCAGAGAAATTTGGTATTTGGAGTTCTTGAGTGATTTGTAATAACTTTTCTTAATACTTTTTTGCTCTATCTTAATCGCTACTATGACCCGACTTGAAACGCTACTTTTTATTTTAATCGTAGTAGGCTAGATTTTGACTTTATAAAAACTCTATTCATATGAAAAGATGCATTGTCGTGGCCTACATAACTGATAAAAATTTTATGTTGATTGCTTTCAAAATAAAAAAGTTATTTAGGTGTCCCCATGAAAAGTGAAACACACTGTATATCAATAACTTGGCAACAGGTTGACAGCTGCTGATATAATTTCCTTTTATCAATTGTTTTTGTAAATTTCAAAAAACGAATTACTATTATCTCATGTAGAGAGACTTTTCCGTGACTCCTCACTAACCGGAGACATTGTTCTTAAACAGTGGAATAGGTTAGGGTTCGATTGGGTTCGTATGGGGCCATCAAAGTCATGCTCCCCATTGTTTTTAGATAATAATTGTTTAATTGGTAAATTTATATGTAGGTATATTTTAGTATTTGATAGGTGATGTAGTGTTTACATTTGGCATAAATCTATATTGGATATCCTATCAAAGTTATTTATGTTTGAAAAAACATAAAATATTCAGAAATGCAATTCCTGTAGCATTTCTGAATATCTTGTGACCAATATACAATAATTTACCAATTAATGGAATAATAAATAAAAAATTTAACAAAACAACAATTTGATACCTTTTGTCGTTTAGGTGTAGAATACTGAGATACTGAGATAATAGTAATGACTCACCCTGTATATATGAATATAGACATAACAAACATTTCTGTAGACGTGATCTGGACTAACCCCTGGTGCGCTCCTATACAGTATGTCCACGGATTGGGTTTACAAGAGGAAAAACTTTTTTATCTTTAGAAAGAAATGGAAATTTATGCGATAATGCAACTTATCTAGATATCTTTTCTAGTTATATGACCTGTCAAATTAGGTATTTATATGTTTCAGAATGTTAACATTTGATCAGAAATTGTATGTAGTACTTCACTACTTTTGGCAAAAAAGATTAAAGCCTCATATCCTAGAAAACCTATTGAAGACCTAATTTATGTCCAATCTATTAGAAATTTGTGGAAGTTTTGGAACAGATAACAAAACTAGACTTAATATTTTATTCAATTAGATGGTCTCCAAGAAGTCCAGATCTCACAATTACAGATTTTTATTTCTGGGGTCATTTGAAGCAGATCGTTTATAATCAGCCGTTACCCAGTGATAGAGATGCCAATGGAGATGCTTTGAAAGATCGCATATGACAAGCTGTAGCTGCCTTGCACATTCGTGAAATAAGAAAAAGTTTTGCTGAATTTCGAGCAAGAATTGAACTGTGTACGGAAAAGGGAGGAGATTTATTTGAATAAAACTTTAATTATTTGTTCTCTGTTCAAATGACATTACTGTTTCATTTTAATGAAAGCAAATATTGTAAGGTAGTTTCTTTTTTGCAAAAAGTTGAATAAAATCTCAAGTCTAGTTTTGTTATCTGTTCCAAAACTTCCACAAATTTCTAATGGATTGGATATAAATTAAATCTTCAGTAGGTTTTCTATGATATGACGCTTTAATCTTTTGTGGTCATTAATCATATAACTAGAAAAGATAACTAGATTTGCATTATCCATAAAAGTTATTAATCCTTTTTGAAGTACTACATACAATCTCTGATCGAATGTTAACATTTTAAAATATGTACCTGATAAATACCCAATTTGACAGGACTGTCATATACCTAACTAGAAATGATAACTAGATAAGTTGCATTATCGCATAGTTTCCTTTTTTTATCGTTTCTGTCAAAAGAATTAAAGTTATTAAAGATAACTCACTTGAATTCGTTGTTTTAAAACACACGAAGAAGGTAAAGATAAAAAAGTTTTTCCTCTTGACAACCCAATCCGTGGACATACTGTATATGCGTGTTAAAAACTTTAAAAGAAATTTGAAATGAAGGTACAATATACTTTTTAAGTTGACAATATAATTGAATATATATTCAATTAACTTATGGAATGCTTTTTCGTATAATATATTGATTTGGATTTCGATTTTTACGTTTGAGGTAACGTCATTCGCTGCATTTCTACAAATTTGTTCATAAAAGGAAATTAATACAGCAATTCTCATAACTTTTAGAGGTGCATATGTATGGTATGTTGTACATATTTAAAAATTCAAAATTAATGCAAAAAAACAAAGATTTTTTCAATTATCATTTCTAACTTTTTCTAAGTTATAAATATGTATGTCATTAACTCGACAAAAAAGTGAGAGTTGCTACTGCAATTTCGCACCACCTCCCGCACAGCCTTAAGTTCATAAATTGAATGCAAAATCAAAAAAAAATAGGCAGTGTAAACATACTACCAATAAGACATTTTTTTGGCATGCAAAAATGTTTTTTAACAATAATACACAAAATGTCATAGTAATATGATATTAAAGTTCAATTATACACCAATGAGCTAAGAGCAAGGGACTTGATTGACAAAAAATATTGTACTTTCTAAATAAAATATTTCCGGTTATTAATTGAAGCAAATTATATTGAATTAATTTTTCTTATATTTTATTTAAGCCTCCATATAATTAAATCTTAATATTATTTCCTGTTATAATCATTCTTAACAAACATTATCGTAAATACATTGGTAAATACAAATTGCTTAATTTAGTTCTATGCGTATCTATCAATTCCTGCATATTTATGCAGATCAAATTTTTAACAAACTGTAATCAGGATAATAGATATCATTTATATGTAAGATTTATTGACTAGTTGACACCATTTACAATTTATTACTATTTAAATAAGTGAAATAATTTAAAAATTTGTCATAAAAGCAACCACAAGAAACGAAACGGTTTCCTTTGACACTTTCCAATTGCTTGTGGCGACATCTGCCTGTACCGAAGCTATACCAGGCGCGTGATGTAGGTGAATATATTCCATAGAAGATGGCAGCATCATCTTAAATTGTTAAGTACTGTCAAGTAGTGTTTATAGAATTGAAAAACTTAAAAATAAAAATTACCTATTTGGAAGGATTATTATGCAGTAATAGTATTCAAAATACATACGTTCATAAAATATAGAATATGTTACAGTTATTCTAAACCAGATGGAGCAAGAAAAAGCTGTTAGAAATATTTTAAGGCTTTACCGTGCTATTAATAGTATTTATCACTAAGTACTTGTTGCAAAATTAAGTTACCTACATGTAGTCGAAAATTTTTACGAAAATTATTTTTGAATCACAACATGAATCCGGGATTAATTCCAAAATTTTATTTTAATTAAAAATAGACAGAATTAAATAGAAAATGAGTATATATAGCAATACAAATCAAATGCGTTTATTGTGGCGTGATTGATAGTATAGGTACTCATATTGTTCTTTCTTTATTGTTAACAATTTACCACCTTAAACACACAAATTTTAATTTCCATTTAGAAAAAATTTCGTGAAGTATTATGATGTTCAAAATGTTGAATTAAGATGTCGAACTCATTTACAAAGAATTCTTTAAACCAAGATTAAAAATTAGCAACATTAAAAGTGAAATTGACTAATTCACCACAACCTTTCAAGATTTATTTAAATTTTATATGGTCAAACATCAATATGTATGGCATTCTTTTAAATATTTGTTCTAAACTTAAAAATATGTGTTCTGTATAATTTGAGCCCACATTGTCGTAATTTTCTTGTATAAAAAGATGCTTTCCGTGCAATTTGTAATATATTATCCATCTTACAAAAGGTTTTAATCCATAGAAGTATCTAGAGCATCTTTAATTTGGCCGTACTTTGCGAATATTATATGCGAAAAGCGCATCGAATTTCAATCAATAATCATCCATATTACAAAGCGATGACTCACATTTTGGAAATCTAAAAGGTTTATCATTGGTCCTGCATCCCCCTTCGTTCAAAACGTGATTGGTTGTTGAAGAGGGTCGCGAAGTTTCACCCTTGTTTTTTAGCTTTTTTAGATTATCCAATACCGAGATCGTATTTTTACATTTTTCAGTAGTATTTATACTCTACAACTAAACCAAAATAAATTAAAAATACAAAATATTAATAACAACAACTACAAATGTTCGGTAGTGTATCATTCCTACTTCTCAGCATTTTCGACCTTTTCAAATGCTACGCAAAACTTGATTGACATCTGTTCTTATTACAGATCTTTGTCATTTTAAATAGCTACCATCTAAAGCGAGATTACACGAAACTATAGCACTCCCCTTAATAACAAAAAAAAACTACACCAAAAAAAGGGAAATTAAATATTTATCGAATGCATTTGGACACGTGCGTATTGAGCCCTGTGCGATATACATACATATATAGGTAGATACATTCAGATTTTTTTAGGAAAGAAAAAAATGAGATAAAAAATTAGTTTAGGGGCCAATGGTCAAACCAACAAAAGGACCGACAAAAGATTTTTTACGTATCACGTATATGGCGGGATCAAAATATCTTTTTGTGTAACATGCAAATCCTAATCTCTTCCCCATTCAGCCAATTTCATGGCGAATGTCAGCGCGAGTGAATAGAGCTGACAAATGCAATGAAATATGAATAACACGCAGTTAATTAGAAATGTCATGTTAGATAAATTTTTATTTATCAGAAATATGTATAACTAATAAATGTGAGGTTTACATTACATTTTAGCAGGTGAAATTCTGCTATAGGAAATTATTTGTTCTTTTAAATATAGAATTCACATATGTATGCATTTTGCAGCTCAGTATATACAAAATTTGGAGCATTGTTTGCTCGTTTATTTTATTTATCTTACATTTCCACAAAATTAAAAAAAGTTTATGGACACAAAATCTGTAATCATACATTTAAATTGTAATTGAACCATGAAAGTTCTACATCAATGAACTGCAAAATTTAAGCTCCAGGGGTTTTGAGTCTACCAAACCAAGATTCAGCAAGATGCCAAGTTATTTACTTCAAATACTTTTCTTGTATTGTCACTAAAGTTATTGTTGTAGTTTTAGGTAATTAGATGCTGAATCCCTGTTGAACAACGTAAGGACGAAGAAGGTCTGCAAGAATGTCTTCTTGGGAGATCTACTGTTAAACATGCCTACTCAAAGCGTTATTGTGAGGCAAATAGAAACTGGAAATGAATGTAAGGATGTTGCTAACTGAGAAATGTCATTTTAGGCTATAGTATAAGTTATTAATATTGGAGATAAGTCATGTTTAATCTAAAGATATACTGGTATTTACTGCAAAACCTATCAGTCATATGGTGTAGAGCTCGTAATATTTTAAGCCCTTTTAAAAATTCTTGTGTTGTAGCAAAAATAGCAATGCTAATACAATATGACTGAGAGAGAACGCCATCAAACTGGTGCTAAAATGGTCTTAAGCGAACTTGTAAGTATTTAGTTTGATTCTTCTCATCTCATCCTTAAAAAATCTTGTTTCCGCTCTCGAAATTCTCAACAAAATATTTATCAAGACTGGCCCACGTCAATTTTGTTAGTATATACGTTCAAGAAAGGGTAATGTAGATATTCCAAACGCAATTGGGAGTGCAACACGTTAGTTAATCCACAATCGATAGTTTCAAGAATATTTCCAATCTATTCACATTCCAATTTCATCTTCAAAATAGCCAGTAGAATCTTCTATGGTCAATGGCTTGTGAAGACCGTTCAAGCCATATGAGCTTATGTGTGAGGTAGTGCTGAATTGGTCCATCTCATTAGATCCTGGGCGTTGGTGGAATTTTGTCCCTTCGAAGATCGTGGCAGCGGCATCAAAATCTCTCCAAATCTTCACCTTGGGCGGTGGCCTGTCGGGGTCGAGTCCGTCCAGACGCGTATCTTTTCGAGTTCCTCTAGCTCCAAAAGCAGCAGAAGCTATTAAAGGAGGCAGACCTGCTAAGGAGTTCTCCATATGTAGCGAAAGATCAAAACGAAGGAAGACAGAAGTGGTACGTTCATCGTTAAGCGCTCAAGAATTGGGATATGCCACTCAGATGAACCTTCGTGCGGCTGGGGAACTAGATGCATCTAAACTAGGAAAAGAAGTAGTTTTAACAAACCCCACAAGGGCTTTAAAGTACCGAAAGGCATTTAAATCGGCCCCAGAATATACACTATCCAGTGAAGTGGCTCTTTCCATTTTAGTTGAATTGAAGCTTTCAAAAAGCCGATATCAAGGGCTTCGAACGGTAAGTTATTATAAAACAAAAAAATATTCCATATAATTGAAAAAAGAAGCGCTGTGTAATAGGTGATGACCAGAAGACTAGCATCCTGATAAAAATGTGTCATCGCACAAAGGTGAAGTGAGGAGAAGAAGATTGGACGTTAGGACAACACATCGCGCTTCTGGATTATTTTGTAGAAGCAGCACTACAGATCCATCATTTTACGTCAGCATTAAATAGTTCGAAATCACCTTACATGGAATGATGAGGACTAGAGCAAGATAGTCTTTGTTGTTGTCACGTTTTTGCTTAGCTAGGGTAAGATGGACGTGTTTGCACAAGCTCCAGGAACTACCCAGGAAGCGGAGTTATTCGTAATAAATATAGGGCACCAATTACATTGTCAAAAATTAAATAAATTTTGGTTTTGAAAAAAGGTGCAACTACTCTTATGGACAGGTCCATTGTTCCTGCAGGAATTGTTGTTTTGATTTTGATTTGTAATGATGAATCCATATTTCATACAATATCAACGTAGAATATAATTTTGCGATGCATCTTGCAGAAATCTTTTGCATGGATCACCTCGAACCACCTCGTCGTAGTTTAAAGAGAATTCGAACCAGGATAACATGTATAAATGTTAACAGCAGAGTTTTAAGCCAAGTTGTCGTTATTGTAAGATACACTGGTAAGTGGGGTTTGCTTTGAATAAATATCGTACTGATATGATGACATCAATGAAAGTTAACGCTGATTTATTATAGACAACAATGAGAGAGTGGTTGAGATTACCTACATTTTTGAGCAGTTACGTCGCCTCCTGAAAAGCATATCGAGATGATAAATGTATCTTCTTCGATATAAAGTATAGCTAAAAAAGTAAATTAAACGGAAAAGAGAAGTAGAATGACAATCACTTGACAAAAATAAATACAAAGTTATCAGGAGAAATAACACGGAAGTTAAATTGGCGAAAACAATTTAAGAGAACATAAGAAACAGACACATAGATAGTATATATGCAAAGTAAAATATTTTAATTAAGATACCAACAAAAAATAGAGACAGAAGAAACTATTTTAACCTAAGTCACAACACAAACGCGCCATTGACAATATGTATGTACGCGCGAGTGAACGAACTACACAGCTGGTTCAAATAGAGACATTATTGCAAATGTTTCTAAGCGGTCTTCATAAAATGACTTGCTTGTTGCATTTAAAATACGATAATGTAATGTCCAAAAGTTTATAGTATCCACATTTAAGTCCTACTAGATTTATAACTGCTACTGTCAATGTAGTTTAAAAGCTCATCAAATTTTTATTTTTCAAAAAATTTATGTAAAAATTAACGGCAATGGGAAATATAAACCAATAAGAAACTGTAATTCCACATTACAGGTTTAAATTTTATTAAAGGACTCTATATAAAATAAATCTATACACTGCACTATAATCTGTAATGACATTTTATATTTCTTGGTATCTTCATGTTGCCTTCATTCTTCCTCTTAGTACACCTATAAAATTCCTCTTCGACGTCTGCTAGGCATTTTGGGCGCGAAAGAACACGCGTTGTAACCGTCTTCTTGGTATTCCGACCAAACATCTTTCCTGGCTCAGTTCTAGTTACGGTTACTCCAAGAGATGGATTGATTCTCCTCTCCATCTCAAGTTTCTTCGTTTCCTTCAGTACCGTCCTCAGTCGTCGTCTTAGCAGTGGGTCGCCTAAACAGACATTCTTGCAAAACTGGTAGGTTCTTACAAGATTGAGTAACGATTCGGCATCTAAATACCTGAAAGCAAAAACAACAACAATAGTAACAATAGAATACAAATATTTAAAGCAAAAATAGAACTTACCGCAGAATTCTGGCGATTAACTCCACTGGCATCTCGGCGAATCTCGGCTCACTAGATTGGTACACAGCAGGAGGTAGAATCTCGAAAATCATCTTCGTTCCACTATCTTCACTGGTCATCAAGAAATAACTGATTATTTTGGGGTATTTATATGCCCCAAAATCACTGCAGCGTTTTTTTTGCGGTTCGTTGGTGCGTAACAGTTATGGTTCAATTGTTTTACTTCATTATGTTGCTATTTTGAAATTAAGTAAAAGGGGTGCTCGGATTTCGTAGGGACAACATGAGTAACTTTTTTATTTGAAGACATAGAGAGACGGTTAAATTAGCAAAAAGATATACATTCAAAAGCTCACTAAGCATCAATTTTCAAATTTTACTTCTTATGCTTCATTTATTTAATATTCAAGAAAAACGAAATCTTCTAATTTCTTTAATTTGCCGTAACTTTTTTGTTACTTGAGGATGCGGTCTGAAGCAATTCAAATTGTAATGTAAATAATTTTATTGACGCTAAATAAAACAAATTTCTTTTGCGCAAATTCTTAGTAATCTCACCTAACCTCAAAGTTTTAAATTGGAACCGTGCAATTTTTGTGGCTCTTTTAAAAGGAGATTTTTCCTGAATACAATCATATATCGCATGATATGGAAATTTTGTCCAAATTTGAAAATTTAGCTTATTTTCATTACGGGCAAACATCACAACTTTTTGTTTATGGCGTTATCTGTAAAAACAATACGGTTGTCATGATACGAACCTGTCAGAAGTGTCAATGTTGTTCCTTCAATTTATAACGGATAATTTTGAAAAATACGATGTATTTTGTACGTATATCAAAAGTATGAAGAGCGTAAAACTAGCATTTAATAACACAAATTTCATGTGTGCTCTCACTTCAAAATTTTTCATTTGAACTATGTAATTTTTTAAATCAGGGCACCCCGTATATGATTGCATAATTAGTACTAGTACTAGTATATTTTTTGCTCAATATGAAGTGAAAAACAATTCTGGCGATGAATTAATACGTTGAATTATTTAGTAGAATGAATAATAAAAAAATGACTTTCATAACAGTTGATTAAAGGCCAAGTACTTTTTAAATTAAATCAGTGGCTGCGAAATTGTTTATTGAGAATAGATTTTTCAATGCGAACCTTTTGAAAGTTCACATAGGCGCGGCTTTTTAAAATCTACAAGACCTACACATCAGTAAACGGTACACGAACCGAAAGCCAATAATTGAAGGCAGCCATCGCCTCCTACAAAGAGCGAAGCCGTATTCTAATTTATTTGTGCAGTACTGGCCTTTCGGTCCCCCATTTTGGCATTCGTATTCGCATTGTGTACACGGTCCCTCATCTTACAGCGGGTCATTTCAACACCACAATGACAGCAGATGGCCGTAAGGCTGACCAGGTGACTCTGTATACGTGTATATGTTCAGATCTATCGACTATACGGCGGACGTTTAATGCAAATACGTTAAATACCTATCGTATTCTTTGCCCTTTTCAAATCTTTCGACAAGGTGGAAGCGTGCGCTGCTGTGGTCGACGTCTGTTTATGATGGGATGAGTCGAAGCACTCTGTGAGTTCTTGACCTACGCTGGATGATAAAAGATCGAATAGCTCGGTGAAAGTTTATGTATGGATGTTATTATGATCAAGATAGTTGTTTGTTTATATCTACTAGCCAACTAACATACCGATGAGTTCTTTTTTAAGCTCAAACGATTGATAAATATTTCTTTAGTCCACTGGTACCATTTGTTTGGATAAGCTAAAGTTAAACTTTTTGTTTTTGTTATAGGATAGACGATGACACACTCTTTTACATATTTACATACCTACTTATCTAGTCAAAAATATATAGCTGTACAATTTTCCCAAAAAGCCAGTTCAGAGCGTGATTAATTTCGCTGGATCTATCATAAACCTTTGAGTCTGTAGTGTGATCATATGTCGGAGTGTCAGTTATAATTTAACATGGATCGAAACTTAATGTAAATTATAAATTAAAAAGATTTTCAAACGATTATATTTGTATATTTAAATCATTTACTAGTGTAGGGATGTTTGGCCAGATAACATAGTTTGAAAGGGTGTGTAAATCTACTAACAATATGCAAAATTTAAACTATGGTTTTAACAACGAATTTTTCTTAGTCCAAATGTCATCACAATGGTGCAGCGTAGCGCACAGGTACAAATTAAACCATCATCTAAGATGTCAAGAGCGAATTACGTCCGTATAAAAGAACTATAAATACTCAAGGGGCTTTTTCGTGTTGCTAAAATTGTACAAACCTCTCTCCATTAGAATAATACAGAGGAGAGTTCTATTTGCACGGTCCATAGAAACTGTCACCTTCTCTCATATCCAGTTATGATGGATTAATCTACACCAGATGGGATACACACCCAAAACCGCACATCTCCGCACATTAAAGGAATAAGGTGTATTTTTAGGCCGTAAAGTAAGGAAGTTATTGAAAATTATAGTTGTGATCGAAATGTTATTGTTTGTTGGAATTATATTTTTAATTTTTTTATTTTATATTAAAAAAAATTTCATTTTAAATCCGCAGGATTTTTGCAATTATTTTCTAATAACGTTTCATTGTTGAAAAATAATTAATATCTATGTTTCAAATAATTGGTTTCTTTTGTAGACCAAGGGTTTCGAGAAAATTGGCAGGATGAGTTGGTTATACGAAACAAAATTGATAAATCGATTAGGAGAAACAAACAGCTTGTCGTAATTGTAAGGGGAGATTGTTTACCTTTCCGAAAACTAGGCGGAGTCTGTCCTCACAATATCCTCAAAGAAATACTATAATTTAATGCTCTTACCGGTGTTATAGGAACGCGTGGTCATTTATATTGAGAGAAGTTATTGTAACAATAATATTTCCCAAACTAGAACTGTTTATGTAAACCGATATCTAAGACGTTCTATATAATAACCATTAATGTTTTGCCACACTAACAATAAGCCAAGTTTATTGGTTTTCACCAAATCTGACGCTTAGCTGAATATGATTCAATATTCTGCAATATGCATAAAAAACTACACTGCTCTGAATTTTTATTGTTCAGAAAAAAAAAACCATTTGCTGTTTATGCTTCGAATTGCCTAATAAGTATTCTTAAAAAAAGGTTTTACCTGGAAGAAATAATAAATTTGATCGACCAAAACTACATAATACTTGTATTGTGAATAATGTTGTGAAGATACCTACCAATAAAAAAGTTAGATCGAGAATCTTATCTTATTGGTTGTTTGTTGGGTTGGTTTGTTTTGGGATTCACCTGCATGATATTCAGATCAGACTTAGGAACCTGTTCTTGTGCATTACATTCCATGATTTATATTTGTAGAATATTAAACGGAATATAATCAGAGTGAAACTTGTTAATGACTTGACTGAAGTGTTTGATCTTTCTTTGTGGGCTCTAAGGTTCCTCCATTCTATTCATTTTTTTAACCGATACATCTGCATCTACAGTTATCTGGTTAGATGCATTGTCCACAATTACAGTATTTTGCCTTTTTTACTTTGCGGTAAGAAAACAAATAAAATTGCAAACAAAATTTAACGTTTGACGGTAATTGATTCACGATGAGTACTAGAACATGATCGGAAGATGCTAAAATTTAACGTTTCTATGATAAACGTATCCATCCGTTCCACTAATTTTCGTAAATTTTGGCTAGAATTGGAATGATTCAAGATAGACCATTCTCTCCTTTCCGGTTTTACTAAACAGTTACTTTATATATGATGAAAAAAAGTTTCATATTATCCATCAATATGGTTTCGTTCAACACGTTAATTTTCGTAAATTTTAATGCGATGAATTGGAATTATTTAGATTTAAGTTATAGACCATTCTCTATCATTTCCGGTTTTACTAAAGTATTTCAACATGTGACCCATTTATATATTTTTCGAGAAAATGCAGTAAAAAAGTTTCCGGATTTTATCAGAACCTGTAGTCGCTATTCAATATGGTTTCATGTGTTCCCCAAGGTGGCAACACCGTTCAGGACAGTAATATGTCTAGAACTGTCTAAGCAAGGAATATTTTAATGCGTTTATGGATCTTGTTTACCTGTGGCGTTGTGGCGGCCTTTCTTGCTAATAAATTAGCTCCTTCGTTGTTTGACGGAAAAGTAGATTTGGTTTCTAATTGCCACAGCATGGCAGACAAAGTGAAGCACTGACACTATGGGTAAATTAAAATTTTTCAATTTTCCTTTTCAGTTAGAACCAAGTAAAGTGCTTAATTTTCTGCAATCCAATGTAGTGCATCATTAGAAATGAAAAACAACTGACCAGTCATGGACAAATATTAATTTAGTACGGCTTCTAGAGAAAACCTCAGCAGTTTCCGTAAGATTCTTGCATCAAAGGAGCAATATCAGTTAACTGTATTTTTTCTCCTAATATTGGTTAAAGTAGGTTTCCAAGCCTACGTCCAGAAGCTGTAATAAAATTCTCTGGGTTTTCCATGCATACTTGACGAATTTGGAATTCTTAATATGTGTAGCAAAAGTGTTTTTCTCTTTTCTGGAAGTTAATATATCGGAATTGAGCATAACGCTTCTTGAAAGGACACCAACTTTGAAGTCATCACTCTATTTTTTTTCGCGTAAAAATAATCATTTTGACAGAACGTTATATTTTTTCGCTCTCAATCAGATGATATTCTCTGGAAGTTAGTGAGCAACGAAAAACACTAATTCATTCACGTTGAGAATTAAATCACCGATTACTTTGAATTCATCCAAATGTTTACTAGTAGATTAAAAGAGTTGTTCCCATATTTCCTGTTGAATTCTTTTGTTCGCAGTATTGAACTAGTTTCATGTTTTGATAGTGATAGTTTTTTGTTTGGTTCGATGAACCATTTGTGTCTCTTTATTGAATGTCGCCGATAGATTATTCTTTTCAGCAATGTCAGATCCTCGTGTCAGTAGTTGTTAGTCTGTAGAACGTATCTACTTTGAAAATATGTTCTCAAAAAAATTGTTCCATTTCATAACTTAATGTGACAATTACATATATTTTCTACTTCATTTTTGTTATCGCTAAAGAGCAATATTCCTTCAGCGTTGAAACTAATAAACTCTTCCATTTGTATCTATTATCTATATATTTCATTATATCATTTTCTGCTGAAATTTTACTTCGGGTTCATCACAATTTATATAATTGGAGAGCATATGTGTTTACTGAGTAATTAAAACTTTTAAGTCCGTTATCATATGATTGATAAGTTCTTTATAGGAGACAGGATTTTTTTTTATGTGTGGTGGGTGCTTAGTTGCAGTGACTCCGTAAGCTGTATTACTTGTCTGGGCAGCACTGCAACTCTTGCGGTGCAGTTTTGTGTGTGTTAATTGTGTTCAAATGGCTTTCTGACAGCATCATATCGCCTTTTATAAGGCTGCGCTGTTAATCACTTTGCTCCCAACAGAGAATGGTAAGTCGATCCAAATTTCAACCCTCTGCAAAAATGCCACCGTCCCTCCAGAGAATCGAAATCCGGCTCCTATCATAATGATGTTATTTGGAACGCAAAAATATTCTGATCAAGCCTTCTATAGCGACGGTAAATGATATTAGATTGTGCCAGAGAATTGTACGACATGAGTTAACTTACAAAAAGATGAATTAGCCTAAGATTGGAAAAACTGGTTATTTTCTTCATTTAAATAAAGAACGAATTATATGTATGTATTTATTATGCAAAATAAGATTTAGAGGTATGCGTTTGAAATTGTGTTGGTGTTGATGTGCCGTGTCTCCAAACTCTTTGCTTACTGTAAAGACTAAAGAATATGATCTAAAATTTTAGTATTTTACATTGTTTTAAGGAACTGTTTACAGTAGAGCTTTGAAAAAAAAATATTACTGACTAAAATTACCCCCAGAAACCTCTGTAAATTATTTTGAAAAGCGTAGGATGACCACTAGAGGGCGCAACCGATCAACAAAAACTTTAATTCTTATTTTACGCAAAATTTACCAACTTAAAGTCTATCATAAATATGAAAATCGGAATCTACTGAAAATGTTGCATATTTTACATCCAACAACTTTTTTTGTATTTTTTCAAATAAGGGGAAGGGTGGAGAGGAAACTTTGTATTGAAGGAACGCTTATAACTTCGGTTTTATTGAACCGAATTTTGCAAACTCAGTCTCATTGAAAACAGCATTACTCCTCCAATCCAACACTTACAAATTGGAACCAATCTAATAAGTGACGTGCATGCTAGAGGGCGCTGTTTAAATTTTTTCGGGAATTTTGTTTTTCCTCGAAAATATTAAATGGAAATATACATTTCTCATAACAAATTGAAAACGTAGGCTAAATTACTAACAAATCTGCGAAAACCGGGTATCGCTATCTTTTACCAATCCGAAGATATCTTCAGAAACGTATGGATGATAAAAATTTCTTCTATAAATTTAAATTATTCTGCTTCTCGTGAACAGAATTTAGCAAATTTGGTCTTATTAGAAAGGATTTTCATTGAGCTATGTTTCGTGATTCAAACCGTTTAATATTGGTTTGTTCATTACCGCGAGAGGGCGTTAATCAAATTTAAATATGTCAATTTTACGATTTTTTAAAAGAACAGTGTGTGGAAGGTTATATTTATGCTCATACAATAAAATAATTAATTGAAAGCCTAAAATTTTAGTGAAAAGCACAACGGTATAATTCAAATAAACAATGCAGAAAAAGAACAAAAAAGGAAACAGCATAATAAAGTTAATATTAGTGGCGGCCTAAATCTTGAAGTTGTCTCCTATTATTTTCGATGCAAACTTTCACTCTGCAACGAGTGAATAGAACTACAGTCTCTATTTCTGTCTTACAAATACTTTAAACGATATTTCCGATTCCTACAACCAAGTTGTTACGAGCGGTAGATCGCTTAAAACCAGATTTGCTAAATTTCGTTCGCGGGAAGCAGAATAATTTACGTTTCTAAAGATATCTTTGGATTGGTAAGATCGGTTTTCGCTGATTTGTTGGTAATTTAGTCTACTTCTTTAATTTATTGTCAAAAATGTATGTTTCCATTTACTATTTTCGAGAAAAAACAAAATTCCCGAAAAATTTAAACGGCGCCCTCTAGCACGAGCGTCAGTTATTAGATCGGTTTCAGTTTGCGAGCATTAGATTGGAGGACTAATGCTGTTTTCAACGAGACTAAGTTTGCAGAATTTTGGTTCAACTGAACCGAAGTTATAAGCGTTCCTTCAATACAAAGTTTGCCCTCCTTCCCTCTCCTTATTTGACAAGATACAAAAAAGTTGTTTGATGTAAAATATGCAAAATTTTCAGTAGATTCCGATTGTCATATTTGTGATAGACCTTAAATTGGTAAATTTTGCGTAAAATAAGAACTAAAATTTTTGGTGATCAGTTACGCCCTCTAGCGGTCATCCTACGCTTTTCTAAATAATTTCCAGATGTTTGTCGGGGTCACTTTATTCAGTAATATATTTTTCCCAAAGCTGTAGGTACTGTAAACCGTTCCTAAGATACGGCCGAGCGACATTCTTAGTTAGCCACCCGGTACATAGGGTATTATGTCATATTTTCAAATGAAAAAGAAAGCAATTGTTTTAAATATTTAAGGAATAAGTTTCCAAATCTGTCTCATGTAAAAGTTCGCGGAGGAATATTTGTTGGTCCACAAATTAGAAATCTTTTCAAGGATGAACATTTTGAACGTATTATGAATGATTTAAAACTGGCAGCATGGACATCTTTAAAAATGTTTGCAAAAATTTTCTGCAATATCAAAAGGGTGAAAACTACAAAGATAGTGTAGCTAATTTGCTGGAAAAGTACAAAAATATAGGGTTCTGAATGTCGCTCAAAGTTCATTGTTTGCAGGCACATTTGGATTTCTTTCCTACTAATTTAGGAAAGATGAGTAATGAACAGGGACAAAGATTCCATTAAGATATTGGAGAAATAAAGAAACGATATCAAGATAGGTGGAATCACGTTATGACGGGAGATTATTGCTAGTTACTCATTAGAGAAGGCAATAGCCAACGTAGAAAGAAGAAATAGCTTTGGTTATTCAAAACTTTGATCTTTGTACCTCTATTTTTTTATAACTTCTGATTAAGAAAATTTCTAAATACAATTATTATTTATCTAGTAGAGGAATAGAATTATAAAACTGTAAAACTAGACGTGATGAAAAAATTTAGTTTTTGGTTATGCTTTCAGTTAAACATTGTAAGAACTATACATTCGTTTTTGCGACAGTTATTCAAAAAATTTTAAAATCGTTGGCTACTGTAATTATTATTAATGATATTTACAAGATGTGTCACATACGCTAAACTACCAATCAAAATTTCAAATTATATTATAACTTTAATAATATTTTTTCTTTTGCATTTGCATTTGCAAGTGTCACTATTCGTCACTGTCGGTCGGCGACTCCATTTTATAAATGCCGCGTATAGTTGGAGAGAGCATCATAATCATTACGCGAATCAATACGATCATCATACGCATGTGATTCAGCAGCGGTGAGAGGCTTATCGCAACGCGTGTATGCGCTATCTCTCTTTAACACGCGAAGCTTTCACTGTGTGCGTGCTTTATCCCCCACCTCTTCGCGATTTCCTCGTCCACATTTTTTCGTTCGCCCCCTCTCCCTATTGCGAATTTTGAGCGGTGGTCGAGAGAGGCCCGCGTGTTACTAGCTCGCGCGATTGCTAAAAAACGAATTGCGCCGTTGACCGGCCATTTTGTCGGGCGACCGGCCTGATTTTAAAATGCGACGGCGACGCTTAGCTCGCAGCACGCCGCCAATTCTAGGAATTTACGCATTTGGTTCCGTTTTGTTTTTCTTCGAAAAAAAACATGAGTCAGCTGTGACGAAATTTATGCGTGTATGGGTCGGTTGTGATTCATTTTATAGTCGAAAAATAATTATCGAATGAGATATTTGTTTCTGTGAACTTCAATGAATAATTTAATAGATGATGTGTAATGTCGAGCAAATATTTTGAATTTTTGCTCATTGCGGAGTTTCCTGGTTGGAACTTATAATAAGCTCGACATCATGTTAGATTTACAATTCTTTCTAATTCCAGTTGAAAGTCAATACAATAGGATTGAATTAAAAGTCAATTTATTCTAGAACACAATTAATTATTTTTTTCGTAAAAAATACTTTGTCAGTGGAAGAAATTCCACCATTCCATTTAATATGTGCCAAATAATACTAAAGCATATAGTTATGCTTATCAATATCTAAAAACAAAGATATCATTGATTTGTGGGAATTACGTTTATATTCTCAAACAATATTAGAACAATAACATAAATTTAATAAAATAAATTGTAATAATCACGGTTAGTTATAAACCGTGATTGCAATTTTTCTTGTATTTTTGTGTCCAGCTGGAGCGATTCTGTTCAAGGACTAGCAAAAAACATTACAAGAACTTCGTCAATAGCTTAATGTAATAAAATTCAAGCTCTAATTATGAAATTATTATAAGGGACACTTAAATTATCAATATCTGTTCCAAAAACAAATTCGATTGTTGTGGATGAGTTTACAACTAAACTAAAAGAACTAACTAACTAAATAAGAAGGCTCTTCAGGTACGAAAGTGTGCAGGAGAGGTTTTCCATCAATTTTAGACGTTTTATTTTTATGACTAACTAAAACACAGTTTATTGTACTTTTCACAACAAGAGCTACATTCCCTATATACCTAAATATATGTATAGAATTTTGTACTTTATTTCTCGTATTTTTACTTTTTAATTGTAATATGTGTGTAATGTGTTTCATAGCCTATAGATGGCAAGCAGGTGCCACAGATGCACCTATGGTTTCTGTAATTGGACCACCGTAGTGCAAATGGGCATAAGTAGATAAGCATTAATATATTCATTATTAAATGTTCTTTCATACACAAAAATAATACCAGTCTATAAAATTTTAAGCATGTAATACTTTCAAAATATTGGGATAAAATACCTTGCAACCAAAGTTTTAAAATCGGCGCAAAACTCTCTGGGTAACGACAAACTGACCAAAAATAAAATTTCCACACACTTTCCACTCACTTTCGCATATAATTCCGTGCATACGTTTAACTCACTCTTGATACTGCATCATGTCCAATTACTTGTCCCTTTCTATATAGAAGATTAGCCAATTTTTAGTACAAGTACTAGTAAACGATTCGAGAGAATCCTTCGAGTTGTTGTAATTGGGATTAATGGGAACTGTAATAAAGACATTGTTAGTTAGCATCCTGACTTGTAATTGCACAAGAAAAAAACTGGAAATTTTACATTTTTACACCTATATGCTATAGTTGTGTTACCTACTGTAAATTAGCACTTAAGCTGTAATTTTTCAGCTATTTATAAAATTTTATTAATGTTCTAAGCCTAAAGCATACTTGGAATGTTGCTGTAATATTTTTTTCAATGCAATTAGGAAAACACGATCAGAGTATTGACACCCTTCTCACCATTCGAAAAACCTGCAATCTATTTATTGCCTTTTGTAATAATTACTTCTTGACATCTATTTTGTACTGTAGAGAAATCTGTATTAAAAATTCTTGTTCCAGGTTTCTTCGCAAATTCACTCCAGTAAATCAACATTCTTTCTATGTAAACCGCTAGCTAGCGCCAGTGAAATACACTGCAAGGATCTTAAAGTTAAGTTACTAAAAAACTATAACGAACTTTTAAACACATTTGTGTTAACCCGAACATAAATTGTTCCATTGTCACAATATGCAATTTAGTTTCATTTTCCATGACTGAACATGAGAAAAGAAACTGTAATTGGAAATTCATTAATAAAAAAAGCAAGTCAGAAGTAGACTGGTAGATTTTGGTACCGAAACAACTATAGGATAAATGATATAAAAGGCTTCCACAGTTAGAGTGTCTATTGTGAGGGTTTCCGGACTTTGACTTTAGTAGATTTTGTGTTGTACTTTTAATTTAATTTTTAATTTTTTTTTGTATTGTATATATTTACACTAGCTAGCTAGTTTTTATTAAGTACTCTAAATAAAGCTGCAAACACAGTAGAAAACAAATAAGAGTAAGAAATGTTAGTATTAAATATTGATAACAGAGTAATCATGTTGACAAGAAAACAATATTTTTGACCATTTGGTTGAATAGTAAACAATTTTCAATTGGTAATCAGAGAGTCCACGGTTTTGAATGGGTACAAACCAGCCACTACCTATATACTCTGCTAAACGCAATAATTCAACAGGATTACTGATTGATTAGCGATTTGACTGTTTTAAAACGACATTAATTTTGTGTCTAAGTGTAGTGCAATTCATAGGTTTTCAAAAAGAAAAAGAAATTGAAATTGAAATTCTCGAAGAAGTCAAGTAAAATCCTGAAACAAAAGTACATGGAGTTTGTGCCCACGAATTTCATGCGTTTTGTAACATTGTTGTTGCGAAAGAAATCTGACTTCATTATTTATATTATTTTGTAATTGCCTAGCTTGCATTTTAAACTATTAATTCATTGAAAGTACCTACTTACTTTAATAATGTATAAGTATTATGTTCTTGGGTTTAAACATCGATACGTTTATTTACTCTAATGAAATTACTAAGCATTTCTTTGTATCGAAAATTTCGTTTAATGTAATTATCTAAAAAAATGCATAGTAGCAAATGTAGTAAATCTCTACTGTTTTCATGAAGTCAAGGTTTGTTTTTTTCCAGGTGCGTCGAGTTCTTATACATTTCGCACGCTGCTAATAATATTGCAAGTATCGCGGAAATCATTTTAGTAAACGAAAAAAGTGATTTAGTAAAAGAAACTTTCAAACCTTAAATTCAGTCAACAATATTTCATAAAGTCGAAGAATACCAAAACGTTAGTTAAAAAAAATGAAGAAATTTTGAATCGGTGCATAAAAGAATCAGCTACAAAAGCATGAATCGCAAAATATGAAGACCATCCTGAAAAATGATTTTTTTGATTATAGCAATTTTTCCATTGTGTTTGAGCTTTTGGAGTAAAGCACCTTAAATTCAACGACCACTTTGTGCTATAAATGACAAAACAGGATAGTTTTCGTAGACGTGACAGATACAAAATATATATTAACTTATACAAATGTTGATGTAAATGAGAGGATAAGTGATGGTAGCGTCTTCCGGGAAAATGGATCAACATCTTAGATAGCTGAAAACAAGCAAAATCTTCCTTCATCATCCCTTATATATGCAGTAGTGACAGGTGGTGCTTTTCCATTAATTTTATAAATAATGAAGTATAAAGCGTATACATATAAGAACTACGAAAATTGTCAAAAAAAATATAGATATGTAGGTGCTTGCTAGTGATGACTTACGATCTCAAGAATTTTCGTTTGTGATACCCACTCTGCCAAAAAAAGTTATACCTAACGAATTAAACTTTAAATTTAACTCGGCTACATTAGTGGTTTAATTAATGCCTTTAATCGACCATGCTTAAATGCAATTAGTCAATTTACTTCTACCTTGGATGACGACCACCATGTCTAATTAGTACGAGCAACAAATTTAAGAAATTCGAAGAAAAATTTGAGATAAATTGCGAGTCTAGTGATATTAGTAATAATGATTTCCTTTCTTAGTGCCAGATCTGTTTTGCAGCTTCAATATCTTTTGTGAAAATGTAATATTCAAATAAAATTGATCAGATGCAAGGTCGGATGAATATGTCTCTTGTTACTTCTTCTGATACTAGTTACATTTACACGTTTCCAATCTTAAAAAACAAAAAGTGCCTGTAATAGGCGCGCATGGTATTGTTGGAACTGCCAATGCAAGCGAGTACAATTAGATTAAGCATTAGAAGCAGACTAGGTGGTTTAGACGTCTTAGGTCCCGTCAATGCTTCTTCGAATGCAAAACCTAACCTATTTTACAACACCTCTGACAATGGACTAATTCAAACCGGGACTTACAATCTATGAATTGTCCAAGCTGGATTGGTATCTGCTGTACCGACCTGGGTTGTTTGACACTCGGCAGTGCTACTACCAATCCTGTCCACTAGAAGAAATGGGGGTGGTCTATTTTTAATGCTTAATCTATTTTCACTGCACTCACTTGCATGGTGATTCCAATAATATACCATGAGTGCCTATTATAGGAATTTTTTGGTTTTTTGTATTGTGGCATTTCGACGTTTTCAATAATTCAATTTACAACCATTTGCAAAAGTGGACCAAGTTTACAAGAGAAGGTTGTGCAAGTCGTAGGTACATTTGTTGGTAATTACAAAATTTACTTCAACTAATAAGTGGCTTGATAGATTTAAAACTATTGTACTTATTGAAACTCGGATATCGCTGGGTTACTTATCTAAAAATAAAAGATGTAAACGAGTCTTAAAGAAAGTTCCGTACTGGATTGCTTGATGTAGAAGTTAAATACAAAAACACTATTTTATACACAAAACATTAACTGTAATACTACTGTGGTATTATTATCGCTTCATTGTTGAAACGCAAAACATGCATGAGTTTTGATGTTTTGCGGATGAAATAGTGCTTTTGATGTTGATGTAAATTATTTCTGATATGTACTATTAGATCGCTGGGCGTACTTTTACATCGATAGCTTGCTGCGACCCTGTACCTGAAATATTACTGTTAAAATAAATGTTGTTATTTCTGTTATTTCCAAATTGAAAATGTATTACAGCTATCCTCTTCCTTCCTAAATCAAACATCTATATCGTTAAACTTGGGAAAATCAATCATCACCCTCTAACAATTTTACGCACACAAACGAACATCTACTGCTATAGCGACGAGTATAAGGTCGATTTTATATTTGAGAGAAAAGTCCTTTCCTTTTTCCCCTTGTGTCTGCCGCTTGAAAACTGCGAAACCGCCCAAATAATTGGACATCGACAGGAGGAGAGAAACGGGAGCCGCGCGGGGCAGCGGTAGTCGTAGAAATATACCGGACCCAACGCACTAAGCGTAGGGACCGCAATTCCGCGTCACCCCCGAAAACATTTGAACGTCGTTTGGGACGCGGGGTGAAGTGTGGGACGACTTCGAGATAAATCACTGAGCGTTTTGAGATTTTTGGGGGTTCGAAGGATGCTGTCGTACATTGCGTGCCGTGGTAACCCAACAGTTCAACGTAGTTTGGGTAGTAGAAGAGTGGTGGAATACAGTTTTTTTTCTTTTCCATTCGACTTTCCATCAGTCGCACCACACACATACACAGGGCGCGTGGTGGGGGTGATACAAGGGACAAGGTGCTCTGGACGTAGATGATAATCTTCGCGTGTGCCTCTTGAGTTTTTAGAGAAAGTTGATAGCATTATATCCCCTCAACGTCTCTTCTTGTTTATACGTGAAACGTGAACGGTATTGCAATAATTTTTATCAAGTTAATATTGGATTGGTAATAATTACGTTTATTCAAAAGAGGAAGAAAGTAAATACTTCTTGTAAGATAAAAATTACAATTCAATAAATACTTATT
The DNA here is from genome assembly GCA_023690525.1 of Holotrichia oblita. NCBI lineage: Eukaryota > Metazoa > Arthropoda > Insecta > Coleoptera > Scarabaeidae > Holotrichia > Holotrichia oblita. The sequence goes on along the minus strand of CM043017.1, from coordinate 146,588,461 downwards.
TGATATTATCATCGTTTCAAGTTAGTTGTCATTAGATTTAATTTCATTGTTTTCTGTTGACTACAATAAAAATTATCTTAATTCTCTTACTGTACGTATACTGATTATCACATGACGGTGATAACCATAGATGAAGATAGTGGAGTCGAAATGTCACAGCAGCATGCGGACAATGGTAAGTTTATTCTTGGGAAACAGCTTTATAGATTACAATAAATTTATAAATAATAAATGCTTTTTTGTAATTTACTTTAAAGGGTACATTTAAAAAAGATTTTATTCTTTAATCCAATCTCTTTTTATTACCTGTATTCATCGTTTAAGTCAAATTTGAAGTTATTATACACAGGAATTGTATGTTTACAGAATAGCATTATTTATTTTTCATACAATATTTTTATTAACAATTTTCTGTTTGGAAATCTTATGTTTATGCTTTTTTCCATGAGCGTCGGTAAATAGAATCTATCTTTTCATAAACATTGCTAAATGCATTTGTATTTAAAGTTTATGCTTCTATTTATTCACCTAGTTTCATTAAATTTGAAGCTACATTGCCTATGATTTATCGAGAGCTATTTATTATTATGGAAGTGGCGAAAGTATGCTTGCAATATTTAAATCGTACATTAATAGTTTGTTGAAATCAAATATAGCGAATCAAGGCATCGTAGAAGGTAACGTTGTGGGGGTTCTGCAGTATCCTAGTTTGAGGCTACGGTTATTTGTTTGTTTGTCAAAATAGATCTGCTAACTAACATTGCTGGCAGTGATGCGTTGTGTGCAGGTAATACTACTGTAGTAGTTACGGGTCATAAGCGAAAGAAGCTCCTCTCCAATTGTGAAACAGTTCTAAACCAAATAATATCTTGGTTTCATGCGAATAAATTATTAAATGAATTAAAAACTGAAACAACGAAATGCAATGAAAACCGTGAGACTAATAGTTGGCCACATGTTGAAATGTGATAAACATTTCAATGGCTTAGCCTCTGGATTAACTAGTATACGATGTATATTTTAATAAGGTTAAATACATGCGATATTAATACTTTAAGAAAGGTTCATTTTTCAAATTTTAATTCGGATTTAATTAACGGGCTTCTTTAAAATCGGAACTTCATAGCTATAACAGTTAGAGTAGTGTTGACAGAGACTTTTTGTAGCAAATTTCGTGCTTTATACAAAAGGTCTGAGAACACCTTACGTTTGGCAAAATCCACCGGCTTTAGTTACTATTCACTAGCTGAATAGATGCAACACATAACTAGATATACTCAATTATTGAAGAGACAGGTCCTGGTGTTTTAGGGATACCTCAGAAACACTGAAAATTTTTATTTATTTGTAAAATTGTATTGCACTACTGTATTCTTAATTTGTTGTCATATTTAACTGTGACTATTGTTATTCTTGTATTTTTTTATGTAGGTATGCCTATTTATGCATGTGTATATCTTTCCCTTTTCTCTTTTTGAAATAATACCTTTATAGTAACATCCAAATAACTGAAATTTCCATTCAGCTCTCCCTCAGATTTCTCACAGAGTATCCTGTATATACATTATTTTACAACATTATTTTATTAGTAAACTTAAATAAATCTTTGAGGATTGAGCAATAATGATCCTGGGAGTTTGAAATTTAATCCGCTAGGTTATGAATAAACATGGCACAGACGGGCTACACACATAGGCAGGACATGCTTCGAGTGTTATCGAATTTACGGTCGGTGACAGCACGGTCGAAGAATAAAGCAACCTTGAATTGCAAATTAGTACGTTATCGAGTCATATATAAATATGTTAGGATCGGTAGGTACACCTAACCGTCCAATGGTAAATATTGTGCGTAAATTTGTTCTTGTAATTTAAATTAAATGCAAAATTGTATGCGTACGCCTCTGGTATGTGTCCGGAATTAGCCAAGTTTAGTTAGAAATGTAAGGAAATTTGGATAAGTTATCAAGTTATTGTGAGAACTACTGAGCAATTACGCTTCTGACTTGTGAGTACTGCTTCAAAAGTTTATGAAGATTTTTTGGAATAAAAGACTGAGGAAAAATGTAGAAGACTAATTAGAAGAAGAACAAAGCGGATTTAGAAAGGGACCCAGCGGACAAGATCGCATATTCTGTATTAAACAGATATGCTTAGCATTTGTAGACCTTGAAAAAGCGTTCGATAGACTTCTATAAAATGACATATGAAAGAGTCTACAGAGAAAAAATACTAAACCTAAGCTAAGGAATGCTATAAAAAGATTACATGAAGACAAAAGCAGTTACATAAAGAAGGACAACATGTAATCGAAATGATTAAAATCGGTAGCGGAAACATTAAAGATTATAAATAATAAAGTAGACCTGGGATATTATTCGACAATGATTTGATGATATGTGCTGATAGTGAAAAGGAGCTACAAAAAATTATGGGAAGAAGAACTGGCAGCAAGAAATATGAGAATAAACACAATAAAAACGAAATTAATGGTAACAGGGAAAGAAAATATGAATCTGAATAGGAGAAGAAAAATTACAATAAGTTGATAGATTTGAATATCTGGGACTACTCATAGACAGAGGAGGAAAAAATGGAAGAAGAAGTACAGGAACACTTAATAAAAACTTCATTAAAGGAAATAAGTTGGAATAGAAAATTGACAGTGTATAAGACGATTATTAGGCTTAACTTAACATACGGCCGTGAGAGCTGGGTTCTATTTAACAGTATGAAATGTAAAGTTCAGAGGAGTTAGCGGTATTTCTAGAAGAGTTATTATATAGTTAGAAAGGCAACAGTTAAAATGGTTTGGACATCTAAATGGAATGAGCAACATTAGACCAGTTAAGTGTATATGGAAATCTACAACTGCACGGTATAAGATAGTAGGACGACGACGAAAAGTATGGAACAATGAGATGGGAACAATTCTGAAAGGAAAGAAAATAACGTGGGTTGACGTAGGAAAATTGTCAAGAAACAAGAAGGAATGGACAAAGTTTGTGTATATAAGTAATTTGTTAGACTTAACAGTTAACCTGTTTTCTTTTCATCGCAATAGATTTTGTTTTTACAAGAGTGAACCTTTATCCAGGTTAAAATGATTTTTTCTTCAGTTCTTATATTGTGTTTAGAAATAATACAGCTCGATTGATGTCATGTTTTATGGCGAATTGTAGATCTGTATTAAAGAAATTAACTGTATTTGCTATAGCGATTTTAAATATGGAGGGTAAGTTAAGGGGTAACAAAGGAATTACTTTGCCAAATAAGTAATGCAATACTATTAGTGTCAAAATAGGACCCGTAGAAACACCAAAATTTTGTTTAGAAAATTGTACGTCAAAAGTAAAAAACACAGAAAAGTAATCAATCAAAGATCAATCACATAAAATTAGCCTTACTAATGTTCTAACTATCTTCAATTAAATCCCAATTCATGCCCAAAATGTCTAAAGTTAATCAACATGGTGTGCGAGTAAATAGGGTTACGGTACTTATCACAATTACCTGAAAATTGGTAAAGGTATCGTTGACATTATAATCTGTTCTGCATGCAAAACAGTTCGTGAGAAGGTTAGCTAGAAACTTGGATGAATTGCAAAGTTTAATGAACTGATAAAACGTAATTTTATACCTTCTTTGTACATTATGTATATTCAGGAAGATAACACAGTTTAGAAGGAATTCAATTTTTTTTCTGTTTCGATAGATGTTTGGAAGCAGATAAGCAAGGGCGTCGGTTATCATAGATAAGTGCATATATATTTAAAAAATTGAAGTTTTTTGAAACAAGAACAATCCATTTCGAACAATTTCTTTAATTTTCTTTGTTTACAAAAAGCTGTAGCAAAATGGTAAAATATTAAAATATACATTATATTGACCCAAAACATACAGGGTGTTTCAAATTTCTCAAATTTCCCTTCGTCAGATTTCTCCGCATTACAGGTTAATTTCTAATATGGTATTTTGAAAAGCCATTGTTGCTTAATCTGATCTATTCCTTTTTATCATTTATAGTTTCTTCTGATTGTTCCCATTTTATTATCATACTTTATTCTCGACTTTCGATTTGTATCCTAACCACTCTCGTCTGTTTTATTCTATTAGCAATAATACTTCCTCTCAACTTTTACTCGTACATACCTACCTAACGCCATTGTAATCTAAATTCACTTCTAGACAACTTTACTACATTCATTATTCTTCCATTATTCGTTAGCTCTTTTCCCCTTTTTTATCACATCTACATATGTTATATGGATGAAGGTTAAAATATAGAGGTATTACACAAAATTCATTTTTTATGGGGTAAGCAATAAATACTATTTGGTAATATATATTTTCTAACTCTGTCCAATTTAATCTTGCTTACGCAGCTATATTTTACTTTATTAGTATCTACACATGCGCAAAATATTATATACAGAAAAAAATCATTAGAAGAGGCAAACAGAAACATAACTACCATTTCGTAATCCAAAATAATTTAAACGATAAACGCAAACAAATGTAAGGTCAAAAATAGGGACCTTGACCTCACACGTGCAATTGTTTACCAAACATACTGATGCATTCCATTCATTTCGGTTATATGTACTATAATTCTCGTCTAAAACGTGAGTAACGTAATGCTTACATACCCTAGAAAATTATGCGTAGAAAGGATATGGAGAACAATAATCATCGGTAATCATTATTTGTTCTATTTCTTGCTCTGCTTTGCTCACCATACGTCTCTATTATTGCTCAATGAATTCAATAAGAAAGACGTACTAATTGGACGTAATAGACGTTAGATTCTTTACTACGTCGTAGATGTATTGTGTAAATAGGTAAGGAATATTATATGGGAAGGAAATGTCAGAACTCTATCCGTTTATCTGCTATTAGACACAAGCTGAACATACATATGTATATGTATGGGATCATCAATATCTTACAATTAAGCATATATTTATGAATCAATATACATATGCACAATTCGGTTTTGCTTAGAGATCTAAAAATGTTAGCGAATAGAAGTATTAAGTTACCAAAACTGTTATTGATACAATAGTCACAATCTAAGCAACAGAACACCAAGAGGAGAATTTGAAAGTGATTATGGAGAATCATCGCTAAGATTGTCGATCACCTTTCATACGAATGTTTTTGTGATCCTCTTCAGATTTGAGGTACGAAACTCGCATGCATATTAAAACTTTCAATATTTTTTGTTCTTTAAGACTGATTGAAACTGTAACTATAATTATGTGTTTGTAATGTCGTTGAGGTTAGGTCGAAAAATTGCTCGAAAGCACCAGAAACGAAAAAGAAATCCTCAGGGGACAAATAATGATGAAGATGTTCCGTCAAAAGATTAGACAGTTTCGGAATAAACTAAATGAAGCGGTAGCCAAGTTGTATCCAAATTAGCTTGTTGCTTGGAGAGCCACTAATCTACACAATTGTAATGTTATCAGGTGCTTCAAAAGAATACTTAGTAAACGCCAAATCTAGACAATTAGAAAAATCGTTGCGGTTTCGCATTTAGTCTTTATATTGATAACCAATGTAAGAATTACTTAAAATAAAATGCATGTTTGCGAATAATAATTATTTATTCCATCTTGGGTAAAATTAAGTTTAATTGCTTAATGAGCACGATTCGAATCTCGTTACATATATAGTTTTGGAATCCAAGAACCTTTCTTTCTCCTCGTTACTTTTGACTCTTTGTTCTGATGATCTTGCCACGTACTTTACGTATGTAATCGCAACTTCCATTTTTTCAATATCTTCATTCTTATCATTGTTATTTTGGATATAATTCTTTTAATTTTTTTTTGAAATGCCAGGGCTGCATTTTAAATCTTAAAAATTATTATTCTCAAATTAAAACATATCTAAACTTTCTGCTAACACGATTGAGATCAGAAAAAAATGCAGTTATCGGCCAGGTCAAAAGTCAGTATGATGTTCAAAACAAGAAAGCTGATGATGCTCAAAAGAGGCCAAAACGTAATCTAGAAACGTAGAATGAGAAACAAACTTCTTTTATTTCTTTCAATCGCGAATATCACTTGTTAGTTTTATTTTCCTTTCGAATTGTTAACAAACACAATATTTAGCAATCTACGATTTATCTTCAATAATAAACCCAAGATCTCATGACAGGGGTCGTAAATGAATTATCCTGTATAATACCGTTTATGTCATGTATGCACAAGTAAAATTAAATTCAGAATTATTAATTTATTCTTGTCTAGAGGCTTTTTATTAGATACCACGTGATTCGAAAAATTTTTTTAGTTCTCGGTAATATATTACCTTTATCAGAAAAATATATTTGCTGTATCTTTGAACATACAAGCTAGCTAATTGTGGAGAACAAACGTTTCCTTTCTTTATTTTTTAAAAAGTGGACAATTTCGTGCAATTTGTATACAAGATATATCAGAAATCATGTTTAGAATCAGATGATATGTTTTAATTGTTTGTTTTTTAAATAAAAAGCTGCTAGACAAGAATAAATTAACAATTCTGGAGTAACAAATAAATTATATTAAAATTAAACCTTTGTTCTTTACGTTTACGTATACCTTAAAATTAAATGTGCATTTGACATTTCTTACGCTTTCGTATAAATAAGTTTCTAACGAATTTACAGCATACATAATACTATGCATACTACTGTTAGATACTGTTATAGCTACTAACTAAACCCTACATAAATGCAAATTATCAAAATGACTAATCTAATAAGTTACAATTTAGAAAGTGGGTATTGATTAAAATTTATATGCAGTATCTTTAAAGCATTGGTTTTGTTTGCCATGAAGCTGGTCACCAAGAAGAGATTTTGGAAATTTCATCCCTGAAGAATATTTCCATAACAGTAAACGTTGCCTTGAAAATATGTTTTTAGTTCTTCTTTGTAAAGGTGCAGTTAAGATACTACGTGTACAAGTAGAAAAACAACTTTTCATTGTGTTTTCTTTGATCATCACGACTGTAATTTGTTATAGCTCCATCTTTTTCGGGTTGCTAACAAACACACAATTTGGCAATAACTCTTACCATTTACTACATTTGTGCTTTTCAAATGTGTATTAAGTATTAACCACACATAAAAGAAATTCCAGCAACGGGATATAGACATAAAATTTGATGTTAGTTCTCTCTTTTCTAGTGTACCGATTCCAGACACCTTCACATACCTCGAGGACTTGTTGCTTCAAAATAGTCTGACTCAATAATGTGTCCAGGAATATATTCGCTTAACTGACATCTGTATGAAACAGAACATTTTTCAATTCAACGGGAGTTTTTATGAACAGCTGGAAGGAACGGCAATGGGTAATTCCTTGTCGCCCTTTTTGGCTAACCTTTTCATGAGCCGTTTTGAAAAGGACTTAGAATCTGAGAGCGAATACTTTCCTAGGGTTTGGTTGAGGTATGTGGATGATATTTTCGCTATATTTGACACTAAAAAATGTAATATTGACGATTTTCTCAATAGATTAAATAATCGGTTCGAAACCATAAAGTCCACTTGTGAAAGAGAAGAAAACGATCAGCTACCTTTTCTAGATACTTTAGTAATTAGAAATAACAATAGATTAGAGTTTGACGTGTATAGAAAGGAAACCAATACACTTCGCTACATTCCTTCAGATTCCCATCATTGTATTCAACACAAAAGGGCAAGCCTGAATTTTTTGGTCCACAAACTTCTCACTTTTCCTTTAAATAAGGCGAGGTGTGAGAAAGAGCTTAAAATTATAAAAGATGCGGCTAAGTGTAATGGTTTCCAGCCTCAGCATATCTATAAGTTAATTAGGAAGTTTAATTATAAGAAAACTGTGAAAGAATCTACGACTTTTCGAGAGGATGTTAAAGCTTCACCCGTTGTGACCCTCCCTTACGCTCCCTTTATCACTAAAGGTTTGAGTAAAATCTACAAAGAACTAGATTTCAGAATAGTTTACAGTTCTGGGACTAGTTTACGAAGTCTCATCGGTAACCCTAAAGATAAAATACAACCTCTAGAAAAGTCAGGTATTTACGAAATCAATTGTAAAGATTGTAATCAAAAATATATTGGGCAAACCAGGAGAGCAGTCTCAACTAGATTCAAAGAGCATATGGGTAATCTTAGATTTAATAGAATTGAGAAATCGAGCGTTGCCCAACACATTCTTGAAACAGATCACAACATCGATCATACGAATGTTAAATTAATTAGACAAATAAACAATTGTAAGTTTCTAAATGTTTTCGAAAGTTTAGAAATATATAAAAATAAGTCATGTGTAATGAACTGTGACAATGGACCTATACCGCATTCGTCATTGTTTTCGTTAATCGGAAATTAATGATACGTATCGGATTGACTGTGCATAACATTTAGATTACCTGTTTTTGTAGATTTTATTTTAATTTAGTTTTATTATCGCCTTGATAATGACAGCATTGCTGTTGAAACGCGTAGGTGTTTTAGTTAAAACTTTTGTTTGGTGTTTTGTGGGTTAAAGTGTTTAGTGTTGAGCTTATATCTGTTGAAGTTTTAAAGATACGCTTGTAAATGTTAAATTAGAAACTGTGCTTATAATTGCGATAGTGGAGAACTTCAACGTCGCTATAGTGAATTCTATGCGGTTTGGAAATTGCCACATCGTACAACATTTTTTAATATTGATAGACATTTAAGGAAAACTGGAACATTTTTGAATCATGGATTAAATGTCGAAGCCAAACTCATAAACAGTTTCAATGAGGAAGTTATGATCCAAATCACTCTTAGTCGTCCAACAAGTACAAAAAGAATTATTGAGAATATCTATATGTGTGATTCCAGCAAGACGCGTCACCTGTATATTACTAAACCGACTTTAAACCATACTTAGACTCAACTTCTGCAAATAGGTGGATAGGTTAAGAAGGACCTGTGTACAATAGTCGTCAAACTTTTCAGATTTGATATTCACAGAGTTTTATTTATGAAATTGATACTATAGGAAACACCTGTCAATATCAAAGTAGAGCTGGTTGCATGTGTTTATGGCAGCTGAACAAATAGGTACGCGTGATGCCGGATATATTCGAAAATATATCACAATCAACTCTTCATCGTTCTGTTCGTATTTAAGTTCGGGAAAAACATATCGAAGATCATTTTTGTAAATACATTCCTTAAACATAATCGTATAATTTTTAATTTATTTTATTTGACATATTTTTCCAATTTTCTGTTTTTTCTTCCTCGTAATTATTATAAAATTATATTACATTTCTTGATAACAGTGCAAATCATTTGTCTGAATAAATATTGAATTGATATGTAGGTACACTCGGTTAATATGACAACTGTGAGATATGTTGGGGAAGCACCTGCCATATAAACGTATAAATACGAGATAAATTTTTATAATTCCACAGAGTAGACAAACAACATCAAAAAGCTTTCAAACGTCTTCAAAAGTTAACATAACAATAACATAGATTTTATTTCTACGCGAATGAATTATAATTCTTATATAGAACTTCTGAAAATGGTTCTGATAGAGTTTGGCGAACAATTGCCGATGCAAGATTAGATATTTCGGTATGATAATGCAGCTATCCGTAATTCCAGACGAGCAAACGAGTGGTTTTATCAAAAGGAAATCAATTTATGACAATGGCCTGATCTGAATCCCATCGAAAATCTTTGGGAAATGTTGGCAAGAGAGGTATATGCCAACAAGAAATAATATATTTATTTTATTTATTAATTTTGCCTTAATGGACCTATACAAATTTCGTTGTTTTGAGTATCATTATTGTATACAGTACAAAACTTGCACCTATAGCCGGGGCTGGGCTTAATCACGAACAGAATTAGTTCGATAACTTAAAAACCATAACAATAATAATAGTGCCCTTCGAGACTTTTTTGGAGAAGATTTCATCCTCTACAAAAAAAGTCTTAAAAGTTCTTTGATATCTTCTATCGTTAAGCCTACGCCTGTAAAGAAAGGGACAATTAGGGTTATTTTTGCAATATTTTCCCTTTTTTTTTGGGAATCCAGCTTTAACCGTATAAGATAGAAAGAAAACATGTAAGACTTTTTTTGTAGAGCATGAAATTTTCTACAAAATTTTCAGAAGAGCACTGACCGTAGGTGCATGATTTATGCAGTATACTCTCTGTATAAGATGTAATAATTTTTTTAAAGGTTATTTTCTCTTGCATTTGTTGTTTTTTTTGTAGTTTAGCATTAACTTTGATGCATAATTTTCCGCTAAGATATTAAGAAACTATAGAAATTTCGCTGAGTAGTTTTAAATACAGTTGATGCACTGACACATGTGTATGTATATAGGTATGTACATATGTACATATATGTTGTTACATACTTGAGGTGTTACACGTAGAACACCAGATTAAAAGAGAACTTTGGGGCCTATTATTTATCACAACGCTCCCACTCTGATAACATAGATAAGTTATCGGTATGTTTTCACCTTACATCCTGTTTTGATAGACCTTCCAAATATATTAACATCAACCTTTTTAAAATCACATACCTGTATTTTCCGTATTTGCTACGATAACGAAAATATTATTCGTAGTGTTTTGAATTTTTTTACGTTTTACATTCAAAAATTATTACGATTCTATTAATACGTAATAACTAACATCCATGTGATCTAGACTAGGTTATTTTTCTCGACGCAAAAGTTTTTATGTTGACATTGAAAATTATTGTAATACGTTGAACAAATTGCGCAGCCTCATATAAATGACCAATTATGTATATTTGCGTGCAACGAATTTCTTCACAGCCACATCGTGTAATCGCATTTGTGCACTTCACAATAGTTTAGTAAAATGAGAATGATTGTTGTTATGAATGCATTTCCTTTTATCAGTACAGGAAACGTTGAATTTCGATGGTATTTTATGTTTCTGTATAAGTAGTGATAAGTGATATGGGTAGATAAGCAACTACATTGCATCGAAGTAATGTGATGGGACTTTAAGAGACTTTTTTGTTGACATTTGATTCAGAATTTCGGCTATCCTGTATAAATATCTGTATATACATTAATTATGTTGTAAAAATACAACATTACAATTGCTAACGGTAAATGATAGAATTTAAAAAGAAAGATTAGTAGATTTAGTAGATCTAGTAATTAAAACAATTTGTTTTTAGAATTATTTGGCAGATATATCTTAGTTTATTGCACTGAAGAAGCTTTGGACGAAAACATCCATCCGTGTTCTGGAAATAATGATTTATTATATATGATAAACCAAAACTACCTTTTTTATTGACGTATATACAACAGACGGAAGTAAGTTTCTGCTGTAATTTGAGTTGTCTCTCTTTTTATAAAAAAATTATAGTTATCCTGTAGCGTAAACGTAGCCCCGTAATAATATATTCTTGCTATCATATTCTATAATCTTTATAGTAAATGGAAATGCAAATTCTCTCATGTTAAGATTTAACTTTACACCCATAAAAAAGCTGTACGCTTGAAACAACGTCGTTGAAGTACATATAATTGCATCAATTTGTTATATAATTGTAGCAAAAATATGTATATCGGATAGAAAAATGCAAGTGGCTTAAAAAGCATGACAAAAAAAGACATATGAGGTAATCAGGAACAAAATAAAACTGAACACCTTGTATATAAGAAAATATTTTGTTGCTATAGAGAACTTCATTCTAGACATCAGAATCTTTTACTAAGAACATTTTTCGATAAAATAAATAGCAAAACCACAATCAGCCGATCCCAGGAAGATGCCACACCCTGTATATATTAGTATCGAAAACTCATAGCACTGACAAGTACAACAACATGTATAATTAAATCAAAAGAAGGACAAATACTTGAGGAGGACAAAAACCTAATGGTAAGATGTAAGGAATATTTTGAGGATATGCTTAACATAGGACAAATAACACAAAGACATGAAGAACAGGTGGAAGAAGATATGACGATAGAATTAATCGAGACAGGGAACGATTGCATATCATCCGAGTTGATTAAAAACATGAAAAAAGGAAGTATCGAAATAAAAAAAGGCAAAATAAGTAAACTACCAGTGGGGCACAGAAAAATGGTAATAATGATAACAAGCGATTGCGCCTTCGAGGACGATTTGAGAATATTTTATTATAATTTAATATCGAAAAAACCAACGTATTAGGGACAACCCATTAAAAAAAATATTAGTGTTTGTGCAGGAGCTTGGAAATTAATGGCTTAATTGTAGAATTTATTCGTGTTAATAATATTCAGTTCAACGTTAAACTAAGTGATAACCTAGTGAAAACGACATGCTAGTTGAATGCTGCAGTGAATCCCCACATCGCAACACTATTTCCAGACGGTATCATTGTTTCAAACAAGGTGGTACAGGAACCGCCACCCAGACGAAAGAATAATGATCTCCAAATCCGGTTAATCCGAGATTTGTAAGAGCTCATCACCGACTGTCTAGTAAAGAATCCTGAAACATCACTGGCCCTACTTTGCTGAATTCGGCGAGTCACATCAAAGCGCTTCTTTAGTTCAGAAAAGCCGTGGCAAAATGGTTGCCCGAGTTGCTGTCTAATGAGCAAAAGAAAAAAGAGTTGATGGTGCTCAATCGATTTCAGACGAGTATGGTGCCAAATGGGATGACTTATTGGACAATCTGCTAATTATCGACGAGACCTGGGTCTACTATGAACCACCACAGACCCGAAATTCAGCTTCCAAATGGCAGCTTCCTGGTCAGCCACCGCCAGTAGTCGAGCGTACAAAAATGACCTTCTGGAAAAAATATTATTGACCATCTCAAATCTAAATCTATCAACAAAAAAACGTACTTCTTAATGTGGTCAATGACAAGATTCCGGTTAGGAGGCGTCGTAAAGTCGAATTTCTACAAGACAACTGTCCAGCTCATAAAGCAGATGTAACACTCGAAAATATCACTCAGCTAAGTTGGACGCTATTGAAACACCCATCTTATTCGCCCGATTTGACAATGATGTTTGAGATTTATGGACACGATACATTATCATGTTATGTTATTTAAAAATCTTGGTCAAAACAGTGCCGGGGTTCAATTCTCTGGAGGGACGGTGACATTTTTTCAGAGAGTTAATCCCGGATCGACTTGCTATTCGCTGTTGGGAGCAAAGTGATTAAAGCGCGGCATCATAAAAGGCGATATGATGCTGTCACAAAGCCATTTAAACACAACTTACACACACTAAAACTACACCGCAAGAGTTGCATGTCCAGACAAGTAAACAGCGGCACAGATTAAAAAAAAATGTATAAAAATATTGGTCAAAAAATGACATCGACGATGATTCAAGAAGTGACATGTCTAAAGCGGCAAGAGTTCTCGGGGATCGTTATGTGAAAGTATTGACGATTAGCATAACTTTAGGAATATTTGGACCTAGAGTAATAAACATTTTATATGACAATTTAAATATGACTAAGGTGAAATTGCGAAAAGCAATGAATAAAAAAAGCTTTCTGCAATCGAGAAATATTTCTGTTGCACGACAATACGACAGTACGACTAACCAATCATCCAAAATCAGACCAATTATCCAGGAACGCGGCTTCGTTAAGATAAACTATACCCCTTATAGTCCTGACTTTTGCCTTTTCAGATTATTAAAAAAATATCTTCGAGAACCTTGCTTTAACACGGATGAGTGTCTTAAAGCGGCGGTCGACAACCGTTTTATCGATCAAGAAGAAGATTTTTTTGACAAAGGCATAAAGCCACTTTCTAGTGACTTTATATATTTTTTAATAATTTTATTTTCCATTATATTCCTTTATTATTTTTAAAAAATCATATCTTTTCATTTGTGCTTATTGAGAAATTCAGAAAGCCACACTTAAAAATTATAGTCAATATACAGGGCGTTCAAGAATTTGAAATGTCTTATTATCAAAAAATCATTGAATGTAGAAATATGTTACAAATATGCTCAAAGTGTTTTAATATAACATGCTAGTTGAAAAGTAAGGAAATTAATAATTTATATAAAAAAGAAATCTCCATTGTTGGCTTAGCATTACTGCCTTGCTAGACCTATAAATATTAAAGTTTCGTAGTTTGGTTTAATTATTTAAACACAGTTTTTTTTTTTAACAATTTTATTATTTTATTATATATTATTTTGTAAATTACTTTGGAACTTCTGGTCTTGCTACCATAACCATCACTAACGATCATTATAACTGTAACTATTATGATATTCTTCTTAATAAAAAATAAAAATATTGTATGAACTAGAACATACAACATACATATAAGTAAACACCAAAAACTACGATCTACTTCCTGGAACTAAACGCCGTTGCTTCCTTATGGTGAACATACACTCCGTAAAAGATGTGTTTTCTCTTCTTTCCACGACTCTATCCTCCAATTTTTTGTCAATACGTAACTTAGAGAAGCGAGAGGAGCGAATATGAAATCTACAAGATAAAAGCACCAGTCGTTGTTGACGGAAAGGGCAAGTAAATAAGGCGACCAAGAATATAATGTAGAGTAAAATTCCAAACAGCAGCAAGAAAAGGGCTCAAACTAGCTTCTGCCGTTTAATTTAAATATGTTAAGTATGTTTCCGGCGATTATTCTAGTTTATATGTAGGTAATTAATAGTTTTCATATAAATTAGCGAGGTGCTTTCCTAGAAATTTAATTAAAATTAGGTAATGAAGGCCAGTCATAGTTCGCGTTGACTGCATATTTTAATAATAACAGAGTGTAGTTCCAGGTATTTACTTATTATTTAGATATACGAACCGTGTGTAGGGTCAGTCCTTAATATTAATTTTGTATATGTGTTGGGATAGTGTTTTTTTTATTTAAATCGAGTTCAGAAGGGGTGATCGTTATAATGCGATAAAGAAGTTATTATTTTTAATCAAGTTGTTCTGGCTCGGATAAGGGAGTTTAAAACATTACTATAGTAATATTTTTAACGAAAATTACATTGATTGTTGTTAGAAATGTAGCTAGTACTATTCTGTAGCTTACCTTTTGGAATCCAATTCATCCCATATTGATAACGATCAAATAATCATTGTTAAATTTGCATAAAAGGTGGAAATACTTTAAGTGCAGGTGGATATGTACACCTTATTTTAATATTAGAACGTTTCTGGGATTAGAAATTTTAGATGCTTTGAATTCTTTATATTTTAAAAGGATAATATCTTCCGGGTTTATTTGAATGGCTATGAATTTGATAATTAACTTTGTAGTTTACTGCAAACATTTATGAAATATTGATACACCAATATCAATACACATTATAACTGTCGTATTTTATTCTCACTCCTAATATAATATTCTTCAAGAAACAATTTTCTGGATCATTTGAAAGAAGGATATAAAAGGAATGAATACAGACACACCTGTTTTATCACGAGAACGCTCCAAATATTAGTAGATTGAGAGCAAATTCTACCAATTGTTCCGAATTGTACACAAAAACACTGAAAGGAAGTAATGGCTGTATACTTTACTAGGACAAGTATATAAGACACAGGATGATATTGGGGACTGCGTTCATACCTCATGGGCCTGAAGCCAGACTTTTAATTCGGCTTTATTTCTGGATTATGCAAGTATATGCATGGTATCGCTGGTATGGTTGCGTATGGTTTTGTAATTTTTGGAATCCTTTTCTCCTTTCACAAACCAGATGTCTTCTTCCATCATCCTTTCATGCAAAAATCCTTAGTAACACTGCTTAATGGTCTTTTTTCTTGGTACAACGTCTAACAATTGTGGAAAAAACATTCATGAAGGCATGCCACAAAAGCATCGTCGGTATAAAAAGAAAATGAAATGGCAATATTTCTTACTTATCTTTATATACTTCTAAAGCAAATCTTTACCAATTCTCTCACAAGCTCGGCTTTGGTTGTTTCTTAGAATATCCAAAACAGATAATTAAAACATATTCCACGCTGGATATAGTCTCATTAGATGACGAGGTTTGGAATTCTTCATCTTGTCGATTATAAAAAATTCTCGTAAAGGATCCATTTTTTTAATAAACTTTATAAAGAGACTAACGTTTGGCGTTCTTTACTGCATCGGGTGTGCCTAACTTTTTGAAGAGTCCAAGTTTAATGTGTGATTATCTTGAGCACGGTTGTCCCAGAGGTATATAGGACAACAATATTTTGGGTAACCACCCACACCATAAGAAACCCATCATGTTCAACTCTATACAAACTTTACAGTGGTCTTTTTGAATCAAGTAACATATGCCAACAAAGTACGTAGATGCACAAATTTGAAAATTCGAAAACACTTCTTAAAATTTTTTTATTTCTAAAATAAATTAATACATTGGATGGTTCAAACTTTTTGTTTTTATGAATTATTTGCTTTTATATAAAGAAAGTGGAAAGTGGAAAGTTCGTCGGTCGTTTTGGCTTCCTATCCTTTCTTGTATACCTCTTGGCACAATAAATTCCAAAAATCCTCAATTGGCCTAGCTTTTGGAATATTTGATGTATTTGCTTCCTTCGGGACAAATGGGATAATTATTGACCATATAACCATTTGAGTGAGTCGTTGTCAGACCAATAAATTTTTGTTCTCATGTTTATCTCTTATAAAAATTGATTAAAATTTCTGATATTTGTATCGAGTTGAATCTTGAAATCCAATTTATCTTTGAACAGCACACCAGACAAGAACTTTTGACTCAAAACTCAAATTAACGATGAGTTGAACGAAAGGTTCTTTACTTCACAAATGTAAAATATTTTTCATCATTTAACGAAACACTGTTCTTCAAAAAGTGAAATGTTAAATATGTATTTGGATAATATCATTACATACTTTTTCTAAACCTAGTTGTTTGAATATAATTAACATTACACCCATGACAGTAACGAACTTGGTAAATGAAAATGAAAAAGTGGTAACCTGTAACTACCAGATTTCGGGATAACATCGCTCCAAAAGTTCATCAGCTGGTTATTAGGGTTGCGCATCTAACAGGTATCGCCGAATTTTAAAGTCAGATAAACCAGAAGTCGATGTGAATTTTTGTGAAAATTGATAAAATCAGTATCGAGTCGTCGTTAAATATTTAACAACGCCAACTCAAATTTGTTGAACAGATTGAATCAAGTGAAATTTAGGCATGAGAATGCGTGGTCGTACAAACTTGGGAGCGTGAACGTTCGGGACGTCCAAAAACTGTAACCACTGACGATATCATCGCTAAAGTTCACCATATAGTGCTAAGCGATCGCCGAATTAAAGTCAGATAGATAGAAAATTAGAACATGTGTGCTCAGATTGAATCAAGATTTAGGATGAAAATTGAATATACCATTATACGCCTGAAACAAAAAAGTAGTCAATGCAGTGGATTACGAAGGGGAATTGACTCTAAAAAAGGCAAAAACAGTTTTTTTGACTGGAGAAGTGATGGCGACCGTTTTTTGGGATAATCATGAAATTATCTTAAGCGATTATTTTTAAACAGGAAAAATCCATTACAAATCCATACTATGCATTATTACATGACAAGCTAATGGCAGAAATTGACGAAAAACGGCCACATTTACAGAAAATAAATTATTTCACCAAGACAATGTGCCGTCCCACACCTCTGGACGATAGACATTTTGGAAAAAGAAAAATTGCCATGAAACTATTGAAGCTATTGGAAGGCAATATTGGTATTATTTGTTACTGATCTGGTCTTCTCTAATTTGCCACTTTTTACTATTAGATCATTTCAATCAGATCAAATAATCAATCTATGTATCTATTGAGCAATGCAAAACAAAGAAAATATATATCGGAAACAAATTAATAAAAATTCACTACCTTTGGTGTTAATTGTCCCATTAAAGCATTTGTGTCCGTGGCATTTTGTCTTATACATAAAAAAATGGATCTAGATTGTCCATTGGTGTTTATCTTTTAGTCAGAGCTGCATTTGTTGCTGGATTATTTGAATAAATTTAATTATACCTACATTACTGTACTTTTTGTCAAATTCTAACAATAGTGTACTAGGAATTGGGTGGTAAAAATCTGAAATTATCAAGGTCAGTTATAAAATTCAATGCGTTGCTTTCCTTTGTGATATGTTTTCATAATTTTATCTTATTATTTTTCTTTTTTAACCCTCTAACCGTCAAGATCGTCTTCAGACAGTCTTCGATATTTGGGCTCAACTGCTGCTTTATAAATTTTTTCGCTTCCAAGTAGTGAAATATGTCTGAAGACAACACTTATTAACATTTATTATACTCTCCAACACATTCTGGCGAGTCGTTTGTTAGCTGTGATCAATCAAGTGTAAAAAGTCAACCAATTAGTATCAAAAATTATTTCCCAAATTTAATTTTTTTAAACTATTAAAAATACCACTCTGAGAATAAAGTGATTAGCTTCATGATTTTAAATAAATTTTTCACTGAATCTCAGCACAATGGACATACCATCGAGTGATGAAACGCCACAACTTTGATTGATTACTCGGGACACGTGTTTCGAGAACGCATGGGTTCTCATCATCAACCGAATACCGAACGCACATCATGCAGATGTGATCATGTGATGCATGCCGACCGATAGCGAAAACAAAGAGCAGAGAGGATTTTGTGTAGAATACATGACCTCAATCCAAGGAGTCGATGTGAATACTGAGATATGGAAGGATAACAAATGTGTCCGCCTGGCATCGACATATGTCGGTATTGAACGCTTCGGAAGAACCAATCCTGATGAAGAACCAAAAAAGCTTTCTCGGTATGATAGAAAGCAGAAGAAATTCATCGAAATCAACTGCCCTCAAATTATCCGAGAAGATAAAATGCTCACATGGGTGGAGTAGATCTTATGGATGGTCTCATGGATCGATAGACTGGGATTATTATGATAAGATTGTTCTACCATTTTGTGGACATGGCTTCTACAAATGCATTCATTTTATATAAACGTTTGCACACCGAGAAGACCAATCTCGGTGTGCTTTCTATAAAAAAAAACGGTCTGTAGGGCGACCATCAATTGCTCAAAATTTCAATGAGCCTTTATCACCACAGCCTAACAAATCAGGTGTTGGAAAAAGAGCTGTTCATCAAGATGCTGATGTTCGGTTCGATGGTGTCGATCATTTTCCTGTTTGGGTGGATAGAAAGGCCAAAAAGAGATGCAAACATTGCAAGAAATTTGACACCCAAGTCGTTTGTTCCAAATGCGACTTGCATTTATGCTGTCAGATCGATAAAAATTGTTTCTGCGACTATCACCAGCGAAAATAATATGTATTTTAAGTTTCTTTTTTTGCATTTTTCTCGTAATAAAACTTTATTTATTAATAAAATTTCCCTGTGATGTTTTATTACATCCAAACCGGCAAGACGGTCTTCACTATTTTTAATTGGCGTTCATTCAGAATCATTTTTTCGCCTGAAAATTAACACTTAAGTACAGTTCTCTCAACAATTGAACCATAACTATTACGAACCAATGAACCGCAAAGAATACGCTCCAGTGATTTTGGGGTGGTATAAATACCCTAAAATAATCTCAGAAAAATTAGTTCTATTATGGTGACCAGTGAAGATAGTGCAACGAAGAAGATACTGCCTGCTGCTGTGTGCCTGTCCAGTGAACCAAGATTCGCCGAGATGCCAGTGGAGTTAATCGCCGGGATTCTGCTGTAAGTTGTATTCTTGCTTTAAATATACCTATTTATTGTACTGTTACTACATATTGTTATTGTGTTTGGTTTTAGGTGTTTAGATGCCGAATCGTTACTAAATCTTGTAAGAACCTACCAGTTTTGCAGGAATGTCTACTTAGGAGCCACACTACTAAGACGACGACTGAAGCTAGTACTGAAGGAAAAGAAGAGACTGGAGATGAAGAGGAGAATCAATCCATCTCTTGGAGTAACCGTAACTAGAACGGAACCAGGAAATATATTTGGGAGGAATACTAAGAAGACGGTTACAACGCGTATTCTTTCACGACCAGAATGCCTAGTGGATGTCGAAAAGCAATTTTTTAGATCTACTAAGAAGAAGAATGAAAACAACGTGAAGATATTAACAAGTACGAGATGTCATTACTGATTATAATAGTAGTTCTTGATTATACATGTTAAAAATTACCTGTTTATTTTACTGATAACTTTCCTGTTATTGACCTTATTAAGCAGCTAAGGATTTTCAACAAAATGTTAGGAAATTACCTTCATTAATATGGACGAATCTCTAATCAAATTATCTCGTATATATATGGTTCTAAATAATTTATAGAGGGTAAATTAGACAATTGTATAGACGCAACGCAAGTGAAGATGAAACGGATGCTCCAGATATTTGAAGAATGGAATTATTAAAATATAGTATAAATTCAGGCGCCATTACAAAAGCGAAGGCGTCTCTAAGCAACCACCAATCATTTCCAGCGTCGCTTATGACGTCATCCGTGCAATATTTCGTTTAGGGTGTTAGAATCAATACTATACATCAAATAATATGTAAGGTACCAATGTGGATGGGAAAGGGAGATATACTCGAAATTGCAAAAATTTCGCATAAAAAGATCTTCTTTCGATAAAGAAAATGTTTTTTTATCCGATTTTTCCTCGACGCAGAAATATTATATTTGAGAAATATTTTTTTAGCTTTTCTAGTAAATAAGAAAGGAACTGTATGCTTCCATTTTTATCTTATATACATACATTTCTACGGTGTGTCCCTAGACAGATTCTTCTATATAACCATTAAGCTGCCTATTAAGTACTTAGGTAACATATTAAAACCTGAAACTAAACTAGAAATATCAACAACTAAATTGATTTTACGATCAAGAAATGTACTTCTCTTTTGTGTATTAAGTAAGTAGTACGTTTGAAATTGATCGAACTATTTAGAGACTGTATTGGAGTCACACTAGTGAACAATAGACTATTACATTATCAGAACGAAGTGAAACTCTTTCCAAATACTCCATTATTTTATTTCTTTTCACGTCTGTTCTTATTTCAACGAAAATGGAAGTGAGAATTAGTTATTTAAATTCTTGGCTGTGCTATTAGAGTAGAAATGTACCGCTTATCTATTCGTTCCTTTTTAGTTAAGTGAAAGAATTTTTATGTAATCGAAACAACTTTGATCGATGCTAGATGATTAAAAGTGATAAGATTAAATTTTTGTTTTAAAACTCAGTTTTAACTATTTAAATAAACAATTTATATAGACAGTTATAGTCGTTAGGGTTAACGTAAAGTTATAGGTGATCGAATAAAGTAATAAATTAACTAGAAAAGAAGATGAATGCAAGATAATATGAACATTTCCTCTTTATGATTTAAAGCTCACAAATAAAAATAAAACAACATTCCACAGGTGCGCGCCAAACTCGAATGTTGTTACATATGTACAAATGTCTCAGTTTGTGTTTTTGGGGTAGGCTTACGAGGAGGTATTAAAACATTCTTAGCCTACTATAGAAGCAAACAAAATTTGAAAGTCAAAATATTTTGTTATTCAACATACTCTCCTCTTAATTTGATACATTTATTACGAGGAACCTGCAATACCTCCAGACTTTTCACAAAGAAATTTTTATCTTGTTCTGCAAACCAGGCCTCCACAGTTTCTATCACCCCTTGAGCGAAAATTTACGACCATTTAAACTGTTTTTCAGCTGACGAAAGGCACGATAGTTGGTGATTTTAGTAGATCTGGTGAATTACTCTATGGCAAAATTTTTTAACACGAAACTTCTTAGTCACTTTGGAGAACCAGAGTGTCTCCACTCCATCGATTATTGCTTTCTAGATCGTAGAAATGTACACAACTTCATTTCATCATCCATAGTAACAATACATCTTAAAAAGTCTGCGTCATTTTCAAACCAAGCACATATCGAACGTAATGCTTTCACCCTTGCACACTTCGGGTCAACATTTAAACATTCGGAGATCCATTTTGTAGAAATTTTTCATATGTTCAAATCGACGTGAACTATATGATGGAGGCGTTCATATGAATTAATCAGTGCCTCAGATATTCGTTTTAGCCCAATTCAATGGTCTGACAAAAGCATGTTATGAACTACATCAACATTTTCGGCGATGGACACTCGAAGTAGCCTTCCGGATCGGAGTTCATCTTCAATGGAAAATTCACTCGTTTTGAAGCTTGCAATCCATTTTTTCACGGTCACATACGAAGGACATTGATTGTCAAGGGTACTAAGCATGCTTTCGTTTGGTTGTGCTACATGCAAGTTATTAAAATTGAGTTGACTAAGGTTGACCAAAGAGAGAACTATGATGCAAGAAACGGTACTACGCTTTTTGATTGCGTTACAACCGAATATCTCATGGATGTGTGTAGAGTCAGTAACTAATGACAGCTAAGATTATGAACGTTTGGTAGATATTCAAAAGATTTTCAACAGAAAACTCGTACATTGAACCACGATTTGAAGTTACTGCAGTTGCACTCTTAATTGTGTCTCATACTAACAATAATAGTGGTTTGTTGCCCAACAGTTACCAATAACTACTAAACAGCACAAAAATTAAAGTTATAGATATACAAGAAACTTTTACATATTCTTGATAATATAAAAAATTATATCTTTATAATGCAGGTCAGCAAAACGACACATTGTAGCCGGTGATGAAGGGTTAAGGATCTTAGATCTGGAAAGAGGAAGAGAGAATGAAGCAAAGGAACGAGATGAAAATCTAGGAATACGAAAGATAAGGAATGAGAGAAGAGATGGGCTATCGATTACTCCATGGACCAGCTTCCATATAAATTGGGCGCCTTGACATTCACGGCGAAGTTCTAGGGATGTCATATCATGTTAATTTTTCGTTTTGGATACACTTCATCGGCTATAATGTTGAGAAAAACTCAACGCAGAGTCAAAAAAACCCGAGACCACTAAATATGTCAACTTTCTTCAATGGATTACCGTTTATATTATAGACAGAAGCAGCACAGGCAGAAACACAGACAACAACAACAGATAAACACAGACTAACGCTAAGCGAGAATGGCCCAACTTATGCGGCATTAAAAATGTACAATAAATTACCGAATCATATTAAGTAAATAAGAAACTTACACTTCTTTAGACAGACATGCAACCGGCTGCTCCTCCAGATAGAGCCTTATTCAGTGGAAGAGTATTTTGGTTATATTAGTTAACTTTACTTGGTTCTTATTTTAACTTTTAATTTAAGCTAGTTTTCTCTTGACGTTTGCTTTGTTAAGATGTAGATTTCACAAAGCAATAAACTTATTCTATTTTATTCTATTCTAATGGGATTACGCTTACGAGTATAGGAAACAAAGCAACATTTACTGATATTTAATTTCAATCTGTGCTTAGGACACTAGCTAGTAATTTATGGATTTTGTCTTATAAGTTTAAAACATTATTCCAGCTTGTAATAGACCTATAGACTTTGAGATCACCTGCTTACGCAAGAACAGACCAAAAGATCTAGAAAATTGTTTATTTACAAAACAAACAACAATGAGCTTAAACTTGAGCCATGTGGAACACCTGATGATAGAAAGAGACTAAAAGATTTATAGCCATTATAATGGATGCAATTGCATCATTGTAAGAGTGGATGATCCACAGTATCAAAAGCGCTACTGAAATCAGTATACACAACGTCGACCTGTCCCTGATTATCCACATCTTCACAGATGTATTGGCAAACGGTTACAGTAAAGGTTGGTGTCCGTTGAACGTCTTCGGACGAAATCTTGTTGACGGAGTGATAGGAGTGATCTAGTGTATTCATATAAGTGCGAAGAAATAACAGATAATAAAGATGGAATTAAATTGTCAACATACCATAAAGAATTTTATTGTCAACGCTGTATTTGGGTATGTAATGGGACTAATATCAGATTAGGGTTTGATTCATATTAGGAATACTGGATATGAATTAACACAGCAGGAGGAAATACATACTTATATTAACAGGAATCTTTTGGACTATCTAATTATTGGTTCATCATGGCTTTCAAGGTGAAAGATGGAAGTACATTCATAAGCCATGTTAGAACTAGAAGGATTTTCGAAAAAAACTTGGAATTACTAGTCCACTGTACTATCAATGAAGAGGACTAAAAACTTGTTCAGAACTAAAGAAACAAAAGAGCTGTTCAATTGAATGGCTCAAATCGACTGCATTTGAGGAAATCCAATAATTAGTGGTGGTAATATTTGGTGAAGTAGGGAAAGATGTATAAGTATGAAACATAAAAACATGTTCAAGTAAGAATAATAGATCGGTCATTTGAATTAGTTGTTGGGACTAATTTTCCACTAATTTCAAGGACACTAAATATACATTTTGAGAATTTCGTTAATATTAATTAATTAATATCAATGGTTGCATAGTGAGCATTTTTTTTTCTACTTGTCATTACTGTTCGTGTAGTTTAAATATTTTAACGTATTCTATAAATATAAAATAATAATAAATTCTTCCTAGTCTTAAAGATGACAATAGATGGCGTATTTTGCTTTGTTTGGGGTTCCTTGTGCTGGTCTATTTGTAGTGATTTCTTTAGTAGGGTTGTGGTTGCTCAAATACTAATACAAAAACGTCTCCCAAATATTTATTTTTATTTTAATATTTTTTCTTATATTATATTTTAGTTAAAATCAAATTTCTACTCATGTTTTATTTGTTAATTGCAACAATAAACCGATAAATAGCTGTGATGAAATCACTGAAGAAATCTATGCGTGTTTGGCGCTTTATTATTACGAATAAATGTATGCACCCATTAATACAACAAACAGTGACGAGCTCTGGAATTTTATGAATGGTATTCGGCTCGCACAATCATAGTAAACCGTGGAAATAGAAAAAAAAACAACATACATACACAGCAGAAAGAACTCTGGCGAGAGTGTCACAAACAATTATGTCCCCTATTGATAGGATCTAGAAGGCGTCTTACAAGCGGTGTCGAATACTAGAGATCATTTCATTGGCCCCGGTACGGTGCTGCGTTTTTTTTTAAAGCAGCCACGACGTTCTTTTCCATTGCCGTAGTATTAGTGGCGCGTAGTAGTGTACAAGTAGGCCATGAGAAAGGTTCGTTTAAAAATATGAACTGAAAAACATCAGGCGAACTGGGCATAACAAAACTATGATGGTCGTCTTTATCGGAATTCCTTAACGCTCTTTTTTTACTTTACCTCGCCGCTTTTCCTCCGTCTTTTGTTTCTTCTTATTTTTGTTTGCGTGTTTGTTTTTCAAAATCCGTTCGCGTTTATTTTCATGGAGCGTGGACAATCGAAAAATGAAAAAGGTAAGTCAAAATGTAGAATGATATTTCGAAGTTTGTTTGTATAATGTAGTGATAATATTTGTGTTTGCAGTTGTTTTGATCGGTATAATTGAATTGTTGACTATTAGATGTTTATTGGCGCGCAATTTAAATTCTGTGAGTACTAGTATTAGTGTTAGTGTTTGTTTAATAAAAAACAAATGCTTCCCTACTAGTTACATGACCCCTATTTTGTTATCAGCACATACTGTAGCAGACCGTCAACTTAAATTTTTATATTCTTTTACAGAATATATTCAATATATACTATAGATATTTTTCTTTTAATTCATACTATTAAGACGTATTCCAGATTTGTCCCACGGAATTTTGAATAAGAATTTTGTCTTTAAGTGGAAGCATTTTAGTTATTCAACAAAGTGAGCTTTTTCGAAATCAAAAATGCCACGTGGGATGTGTAGCCGAATCTTTCTTAACTAATATATTTTCAAAAGTGTACGTTGCGTACTTACAAGCCCTTAAGTAAAATATGAAATGCGTTACTAATTATTTCTATTAGAAAGTTATGCTTTGGCTGCTGAGCCGCATTACACATTTTGATAGATTTTTTTTAATCCAATTTCCCTTTTTTTATACAACTGCAGCGGGTCTGTAAAACGTTATTGATAGTAAAATTAAAAAAAAAAAAACATTGTTATAGGTACAACTTCCACTTTAAATTTGGATATTTCTACAGTCAATATCAGTTGATTAATCATTGTAATGACCTAAACTAAAATTAGATTTATATAAAATTATTAAATTAAAAAAGTTAAGAAATAATAAGTCAAGATAGTATTAGTTCCTAATAATTTGATTATTTTTTCCAAAAGATAAACAATTTTTTTATAATTTTTTCACAATTTCTAAAGAGAGTTTTAAAGGAGAAAACGCTTGGTATATATAAATCATTTACTTTAGAAAGGAATTACTAATTTTTTTTTAGCAATTTTGAAATAAGTATATACCTGTACTCTTTCGTATATGTCAACGATATTTATTTTAACTGTAGAATATTTCCTTTGTTTTGGAAAAGTACCAATTAACCAATGATAGTCCCTTTCTTCAGTAAACTCCTTCAGCTTGACTGTCTGTAGACATAACCTTACAAAAACGTCAAGCAGAATGTCATTATCTGGATTATCTGGATGTATAATTCTTGCAGTCTTTAACTGAAAGCATCAGTTTATATAGTAAGAGTTTTTTCTTCCTTTTATGTTGGCAAACCAGCAATAACGTCTCATCATGACGGGATCCCACCTACCCTGATATCGTTTTCCCATTTATGCAACATCATTTTGAAATTTTCCTCCTGTTCATCACTCATCTTTCTTAAATTAGCAGTAAAGAAATCCAAATGTGACTGGAAAGAATGAAGTATGAGCGATATTCGTCATCCTACATTTTTATAAATTTTTAACAAACTAGCTACGACATTTTGGCAGTTTTACTCTTTTGATTTTCCAGCAAATATTTGCAAAGAAGTCCATGCTGCGACCTCTAAATCATTCATGGTACGTTCAAAATTTTGGACTGAGTCAGTTATAAAAATCGTTTCGCCTAGATTTATTGTTAGAACATTACAATGGAATAAATTGAAAGTAGAGCGGAGAAGTCGTAGTTTCCAAAAGAAAAGAGGAGTTAAAAAAATCCATCTTCAAGTCACAGGAAACTTAAAGCAAAAAAAAGATTGGAGAAGCCCACTTGCAGCATTATACTGAACCTACTGAGAAGTCTAAGATCTCAGGTGAAATGCTTAAAGTTGAATGATGAACAGAGACTGAACGTTTCCAATATGTTATATTTGGAATTTAATACTAACTATAAGATATTCACCTACAAAGCCTTTTAGAAATGCGCAAACTTCAAAGAGGATGTAATGATGAAATGTAATGATGAAAAGGTCAAAATGTTCTTAAAATGCTTCCTTTTATTGAAGAATCGCTCTTATGTTGATATAGATTAATCAGGAAATATTAAAATGGCCAGAAAATGGAAATGCAGCACAATAAAAAAAACGTGTTAGTGTAAATAATTCTTTCTTTCTATTAAAAAAATGTGACAACGCAAAGAAATAAATCAGTAAACAAGTTATGCCAATAAATATGATACTGTATAAGGCACCCCTTTATTATTATCTTATTGAAAAGATAGGTTGCGGACTATATATAATATATTGCAAATTATATTGTTCTCCTTTCTGTCATCAATCATAAAAATGTTGCTTGGTCTCTTCCTAAAATACAAGATTAATATTTCTATGTACACACACATCCTTTTTACCATTATCTTCGTACGCCCCTCAATCTGGATCTTCAACAAAAACCAAAAATTATATTTTTGAATCTACCTAATAAAAGTCTTCCATGCTTATTACAATTTTACATAAGTGAACAATTTTTTTGATCCAGAAACTGAATAGAGGCCAATTAGCAATAATTTGTTATTTTACATTAATACTCCAGGTTTTTTACGGGTGTTGACTACTCTAAATGACCAAAACTTTCTCTTCGTTTATGCTTCAATAATCAGATTTCATAAATTGTACTTATAATTCATAGTCTTTTATTGTATTCGTAACCCACATATTATTTACCCTTAAAAGATCGGAGCTTTCGGAATTACTCCTACGCATAACTTTAATTTTTTGCTTCCTGTTTTGCCAACAAATCATTTTTGTCCTTTAAACGCAAGTCATTTATTTCAAGAACAGTTGAAAAAAATTTCTAATAAAGTTTTGTCGTACAGTGACATTTGAATGACGATGCTTCTTAAACTTGTCTAACCATCTCATACTATATAGCTGAAGAGTTATCCTGTCCTAAAAGGGTGGCAAGTTTGACGCAAAACAATATTGTTTTAGTACAGAAATATAATGGATTTGCTACAAGTGCATGATTGAAACTACGTATGTATCTTAGTTGAAGCTATTCTAAATCCAAGTAATTGAATTCTATTTGTAATTAATGGTATTCTTGTGACAAAAATAAAAATATATATAGTTTATGAGAGGTTATGTTTATTTGAAATATTTTGCGAATGGCCCTGTTTAAAGCCTTACTACTGAGGTTCTCAACTTGCCATTTTAACCAGAACATTACAGGATATTACTGTAGTACTGCAAGTGCAAAAAGTTCTAATACAAAAATAAATAGTTAAGCTGTGAACATTATTCAGATTTAATGATACATACATATATAAATAACTCGAGTTGAAGTTTTTTCTTGGGTAACATCATTGAAACGTTAAATAATTGCGATTCTTTATTTTTATTGCCTATATTTCGCATACATTGTATACTTCTTCAAGGCTTAAAATTCGAACACATAAGTAGAGAACAGAGAAGAAAAAACAAAAATTCATTTTTAATCTGTCAAACTGTCAAATTTTTAGAATAGAAAGGATATACATGCTGCATTATAGTTTAGTTTAAAAGTTAAAGTCACAAATTATTAAAATCATTAAAAGAGAACTATCTCATCTTTGAAAAATTAAATTGATAAAATTAATGTGTTTAGTATTCGTTAAATGTAGTCAGTTTTATTTAAAAACTTTTTATTTTGTAATTTTATCAATTACCTACCTACTTTTAAATTTATGTTGAGCAGTTAATTGCACTCACAAAATGTATAATGAAATAAAATTTTGTTACTATGTTCATATGAAATTTTGGCACGATACCGCACCTAGTGAGCCGTTTAAAATAAGGTGTCACTCGACCCCCATTCCATTTAAAATTTTAATACTATATTGCGCCCTGTCGTCAATCTTTGAAACTAAATAGTAATTGTACTTCAGAAATGTAGTATATAATATTTCATATTAATGACCCAAAACTGGAACCACTCTATTAAACCGGTCAAAAGTTAGAAGAAGATTAGAACCCTGCAGACTGATAATCAGCAAATTATGTACAATCGTTCTTCCCTACATTGATGGCGTTCTACATAGATCGTATCGATAGAGTTATCTGTAAACAAAGCATTACATTTTAAATTTTTGCCCTGTTCGAGGATACTCGCCACGTTCTCTTCTTCAAAGAAATTTCTAAAATTTCCTGTGATTGTGGGCAGTAAAATCAAAGATCATCTATATTAGATACATACGAGTACATTAGGACAAATTTTTCAGCACACTCAGCCTTGGTTTAAGATTTTCTGGACAGTGGCCACAAAATCTGTTCGGATCGTACATCTATTCTAAGCAAGTCACTACTCTATTTCCCTTAGAAGGTAAGGGAAGCGATCAAGATACAGACACATCAATAGAATCTCAATCATGGTGATGGCTACCCACTTTTTTGTCTTTGGGGGAATTGAGCCACTTCACTGCACAATAGTATAGATACGCCTGCACGCCAGCATTTCTTTATTAGAAAGTTTTTGCCTTTAACTTTTTGCTCATGAAGATGCCACTTACAGGTGAGATTAGGTTACTAATAATATCTACACATGAAATTTGTCTTATTAAATGTTAGTTTTACGCTCTTCAAACTTTTGATATACGTACAAAATACATCGTATTTTTCAAAATTATTCGTTATAAATTGAAGTAATAACATTGACACTTTTGACAGGTTCGTATAATGACAACCGTGTTGTTTTCACAGATAACGCGATAAATAAAAAGTTGTGATGTCTGCTCGTAATAAGCATAAGGTTAATTTTCCAAATTTTCACAAAATTTCCATATCATCGTGCGATACATGACTGTATTCAGAAAAAAATCTCCTTTGAAAAGAGCCACAAAAATTGCACGGTTCCAATTTAAAATGTTGAGGTTAGGTGAGATTACTAAGAATTTGCGCAAAAGAAATTTGTTTTATTAAGCGTCACTACAAGTATTTAGATTACAATTTGAATTGCTTCAAACCGCATCTTAATATCTCTAGTAACAAAAATGTTACGACAAATAAAAGAAATTAGAAGATTTCGGTTTTTCTTCAATATTAAACAAATGAAGCATAAGAAGTAAAATTTGAAAAGGGATTCTTAGTGCGCTTTTGAATCTACCTATGTTGGCCTTACGAAATCCGGGCACCCTGTATATATACTACACTAACATATCAAAGATCTGAGCCGTAGAAGCCTTCGATATCATTTAATTTCTATTACTAGTTTGAAAAGGAAGACTCTGATAAATATTAACATTAACTAAGTTCTAATATATATTTATAATATGAATTATACGTGCATGCACGTGGTACTTCCGTTCAATGTTTTTTGTATATCCACCACTCTCCATAATTTCAACGCCATTTTTAAGTACCTATTAGCCAAATATAAAATGAGGAAATGACCTCAGGTGTTCAATTTTTAGTCCAAGCTTATTTCATGAACAAAAAATAATGATACTTACATTAAATAGGTACGTACTTTAAAACAAATAGCCGCAGTAATAATAAATGCTTTTACTTATCACAAGATATTATTCAATCAAACCATATTTTTCTGTGCGTGTAATTTTTTCTCTAATAATAATTTTTTATTGAAGAAAATTTTTTTCGCCTACATATGATAGTGACCCGTTTAAACATTGTTTCGTCAATATTTACTGCTAAAAGCATGGATTGTTTTCTAATACATAGTTTGTCCTTGTTCCGCAATATAGGTACTTCTCTTCACCATTTTCTACGTGCAGAATTTAATTTCGCATTCACTGTTAAATTTCGCCTTGGTGTGTTTACTTTTATCGCTAATTAATACTTCAAATTCATTGCACGTCCGAACAAACTAAGATTCTAACAGCGCCCGACAAAAGTTTCTTTCTGTCGTCGCTCGTCCTCGACAATTGGTGAGTCCCCGAAGCATTCTATAGATTTCACTACACGTAAAATATTATCTTCAGTAATTAAAAAAAAAATTGCAAACATCAAAATTCAACTTCAAGAGGAAAATATTTTAATTAGAGTCTGGCGCTTATCGGTAGACATTGTTGTTAAAGTAAATATGCCTCACAGTTATTGCTGTTTAACTACTGCTATTGTAACTAGTCAATTGTTTCGAAGAAGTGTTTATCAAGCCAACATTTCATGTACCCAATCAGACTGTCACAGTATTATAAAACTATCCTTTAATACAGCTGTAATCTCACATATAGGCATATTCAACAGACTGCAACGAAAGTAAGAAAGAAAGGATGCACGTTCCTAAAATACGAACTTCATAAAAGAATATTAACGATTTCCTGAATCACTCACGTGAAATATATTCACATATTTTGTATTATTTATATCTCACCTAACTAAATATGACTTTTTAATATATACCATAGTGTCTGAAATACAGTGATAATTGCCTACTAAAATAATTTTATACATATTTTAGAAAACTCATATTCTTCTTATTAAGATTCTTGTTTGCATCACTATAAAAATAACATGTTTTTTTGTACTGTAACGCGGTGTTACTTTACTACATCTTGATTTATTATTCAAAATGTTCGTAATACTTCTTTCTGTGAGTGTATAAAGTGACAGGTCCACTATTTTCTTGACAAATTGTCTCCAGATTCACATCTTTTCAATTAATTTATATATGTATTTTTAACTACTAGTCTGAAATAAAAAAAATGTTATTGGATACCCAACCCAATGCTGCCAGTACCACGTTTATTGAATATCTCTCTTCAACTGATTGTGATAACGTTTGGCCTCCCACACTTTGTGCAGGTTTGATTTTCCATGGATTTACAAGCAGCCTGTCTAGAAATAATAATATATATAATAAACACAAAATAATATAACTTTAGTCATACAGATTGTCGAAAATCAGGATCTTTTATTACACTTCTTTTTTTTGTAATTAAGCCGCCAGAAACATTTGTCCAACCCTGTATATAGGTTCTATAGTTAATCCAAGAAAATTTATCTTTGCTTGAAACTTACTCCATACCGTATTTAAATTAAGATAACTGATACGTAGCCAGATAGTTGCATACCAACTATTAAATTAGTATCCGAACTCTTATCACTGCCCTGTAATAGAAACGTACACAAACCATAGAGGCGAGTAATAATCTGGAGCTAGATCTGAGATACTGTGATTGAAATGCAGATGCGCTGAGATATTTACATACGAGAAAATGCTTTTTAGATTCTTGATATTTAGTAAATAAAATGTTTTTGTAAAGATGTAGATACAAGGCTATAATATAGTAGCCATAACGGAAATATGATAGCTGATGAAGTGTACAGTTAAAAATTCGGCTTTGCCATATTTTATCTGTGATAAAATTTATCTCAAATGTTACACGTTCTTTTAGAGAATATTTTCTTAACACAGTCTTGATCCAATAGCTATTTTAAAAAGTAATAATCACTTTTGCATCACAACTTGTTTGATATGTTACCAATTAGCCAAAATTCTGTTGAGGCTCCTTCTTCTAAAGAGCCTACACCGAGAAAGCTTTTACTTAGAGAGGATTAACCTTGCCCAGCCGACATTGTATTTGAATACTTGTCTACGGGCAAGTTCCTAAAATTAGAAGATTTAGACTTGGATAACCTCGGTTATCGAGTTATCAATCACTCTGAAGACCCATCTGCAATTCATAAAAAATTCAACAGTGTGATTTCCTGTATGAAGAACTATTCAGGATTGTAATTACCCCAATAAAATATCTATGATCTTTCTTAAGCGTTCTCTTTATTTGCTTCTTATTAAGCGTATTATAGCGTTGACATTTTTTCGGTGACTGTCTTTTTATAAGCATCAAGGGCGTCGTTCAAAATTAGTATATGAAGATAAATTAATAGACGAACTATTTTCAGCAAGAAGAAGTTACTGGTAAAAAGTATAAACAAATCATCATTTATAATGGTACATGCACTATAACTGCACTGCTCTACATACAATACAACTGAGATTACAATCTGAAGTTTTAAATTCGTATACTGAAGATCCTATTGTTAATATTGAGTAGAAAGAAGAGAAGGTTTGCGTTTCCCAAGCTGTAGAATTATATTCTGATCCACCATTAAGTGATTTCTCATGATTATTACACATGCGCCCATCAGCTTATTTTGATATCTTGTTTTACTTCCAAGAAAGTTCCATCTTAAACAAGAAAGCAACACCTTCCCAACGCCAACGCCTCGTTAAGCCACTAAATGCTTGGCAATGACATAGTCCGTAAAAATGTGATTCATCGGTCTTTTGATAACATTGGCAAGTGAGAATAAATAGAAGAGATCAGCGTGCACAAGTATTTCTTAGGTGGCAATTAAGTTGATACTTAGTCCTGCTGCTGCACGGTCCTCCCAGGAAAGACTTAGTCTTAGCGGTGATACTTTGCCAGTACTCACAGTATTTTGGTCTTAATGGTGTGATTATCTCCTATCTAAGCCTTATATAAGCCATATTTACACCATTTCTTGTATGTTTGCGGCTTTCTGGTTCCTTTCTACACTAGAATCCTTCAGGGCCTTAACTAGCTCGAGTGTGTTTTCTAGCTCTTGCAGTACTCTAAGATATTCATCAATGAGGACTGAAGTAATTTCGCGAAATCCCAGCATAGCGAGAGCTGGTTTTATTTCTTCCACTATGACGATTTTGCTACTACCTGTTTGAACTAATAACTTCAAAGAGTTAGGTTAAGGCCGAAGATTTCATCTATTTTATCCGTCACTATTACCTAATGTGATGTGATTTTACATGTTTGTCAATTATCAACGAACTTTGGCAACTATTTGCTTCCAAATCAATAGATAGACCTTAAAAAATCAATGAGTCCTTTGAAGCAATATTTGCCAAAGAATCAAATAAAAAATGGCTGCAAACTGTAGATATTAGAGGGTAAATTTGGGTGAAAAATTTGGGCTTTACTGTCAACAATACAAAACTGTGCATTGTGATGGATTTCAATTATTCACAAATGATGCAGGACTAGCAGCTCCGAAATGGAAGTATAAAATAACTGCTCGTATTACATTAACTGACTGTAGAATTGATCAACACAGCAAGAAATCGTACCAGAGAATTTTTTTGTACTTATGATTCAGTTTACCACAACTTAAGGTATGATAGCTATTGGTTGCTAAGAAGTCCAAGTACGTGGATGTGGAGCCGATAAAGAACTCGTTTATCCCTTTGCGACCAGCCAGGCACAACTCTAGAAGACGTGGGCGTTACGTAGTAGAAAAGCTACGTTAGTGCATACAGGATTTTTGTTTTTGTTTAATTCTTTGTAGTTTGTAGTAACTCGTTTTTAGCATAAGAAGTATATCTTTTTAGAAAATCCGATTGCTTATTTTTTTCTTAAGGATTTTTAATTGCAAAAATTTTTATCATTAATTTTATTTTATATTCTTTTTTAATAAGTTCCTATTTCAATCAAATTACTACCGAATATATTAAAGAACTTCAATTGCTCATGAAATTCGTACTTGAACTAAATTAGAATTTTTTTAAACGTATGTATATATCGTATATGCTGCATTGGCCTTGAATTTCCCAGAAATATATTTTTTTGATAAGTATCATTCAATCTCATTATCGTGGGGTACTTCGTCGTCACATCGATGACGTAATATTTGCCAGAAATAAGAATTTTACACTCTTCCTCAATAATATTTATACATACTGACATATTGAGTCACTTTTATCATATTTATATTTCCAAGAAAATAAATTCTGGGAAGCCTGAAAAAGTATCGCGCGAAGGTGATCTAGTAATCGTATTACTACTATCTTTGGTAAATAAATAGGCATCGCGTCGTGTTACAATATCCTTACTATTCTGTTATATTGCACAATATCCATTCTTGTTATTATGTTACAGTAGCTTTATAATTTATTATAATGTAATATGATATGTATCATACAGTTTATTTATTTATTTTTTTTACATTAAAGGCTAGTAATTAATTAGTTTTCTAGATGTAAATTAAGTATCTATTTGTGCCATCATTGCCTTGAAACAAACGGCGAATTTACTTCCATGACGGACGAAATTAAGTATTTGGGTTAATATTTCCTAACGTTTCCGGCAGGTGCTATGATCTATTATTTCTTAGAAATCGTGTAATTTGGAGTAAACTGGGAAGTATAATATACATAGATGTTTTAAGCTAATAAAAGCGGTATTATATTTATACCTTGTTTAACACGGTGAATCCTTAAATGTGTAATATTGATATCGTAGAGTTGTGAGAATTTTTTTCAAATATATTCGACATGTTGTACACTATTGATCATTGTAATCCGAACGGTTACCAAGTAGTATTGGAGACGAACGTACATTCCATCAGAATAATAATTACTGGTGTTTATTTATTAAAACAAATATTAGTGATGTTTTCAAAAAGACTTGTGGTAATGCACAAACAAAGTAACGTGTGGCGATCGACTATAAACGTTCAGTTTATCTTTAATGGAATCATAAGTCATAATTTCAGAGTGATATATGGTCTAAACCTAAACAGCTCTAGAAACTGAAATTTTCAAAAATGTTTGCCAATATAATTAATATACAGGATGAATAAAAAGCACAGAATAATGATCCTGAAAGCGTTATTAATAGTTTCAGCAGAAAGTGTTGTTAGTAGAGGGTTTACTGTTTCTTGTGCACATATTAGGAGGAATTTATTTTTGTATACAGCGCTTTGGCAGTTGGGTTTAAATCACGGAAGCGAGGCGGCCATTCAGTGCTACCTCTTCTGCCGATCCACCGGTTTTGAAGTATTATATTAAGGTATTGCCTAACCTGGATACTGTAGTGGAGCACCATCATGTTGAAACCAAATGGTTTCATTTGGCAAATTGGCATTATGTGTTCTTCTGAGCAACATTCTGACTAACGTAGAGACAGTTTGATCTCTTAAAAAGTCTAAAGCCTGTTTTACATTGTTATATATATTTTTTGATAACTTTCTTAGACATTTTTGTGTCAAACGAACTTGTATAATGTAAAAGATAAAATTTGATGAAAGTAAATGCGTCAAACAAAATTGTCCTGTGTATGTGTATACAGTTTTTCCAAGTTAAACTTTCTAATAAATTTGAAATATGTTATATAAAGTGTATATGTCTATTTTTTATGTGTGGTGAGTGCTTAGTTGCAGTGACTCCGTAAGCTGTATTGTTTGTTTGGCTATGATTGTAACTTTCACGGTGCAGTTTTTGTGTAGGTAAAATTGTGTTAAAATAGCTTTGTGACTGCATTAAACCACCTTTTACAATGCTGCGCTGTTAATCACTTTGCTCCCAATGGTAAGTCGATCCAGATTTCAACTCTCTGAAAAAATGTCACCATCCCTCCAGAGAATTAAAACCCGGCTCCTGACGTCCCGTCACAACGATAGTCTTCTTCAACACGTTATTGGTATGATTTACAATTGAAATTGAAGTGAATCTATACCTTCACTACTACCTATTACGATTACTCTGACACAAAGCTTATCTAACAAATATGTTAATGTGAAACAGGCGTAAGTAACTTTCAGCTGTCAAACTTTGGTCAATCAAGAAAGGCTGAATATCCTCTGTAGCTACCTTTGATCGACTACCTATATTTTAATATATTTTTGCAACTATTGTTGCTGAGTAGGCGAAATTCTCTTCAGATCTCATCCAATTATCATTAATATTATTATACGATTCATTTCTGTTAACATTAAACACTTCAATTTACCGAACATCAAAAACTTTTAACTAAACACCAACGCGTTTCGACAGCAAAGCTGTTTTTATAATCTTTAGTTTATGCTAGGCTAATGATTTTTAGAACCATTTTCTCGAATTTTTCAAAATGTAACATTGATATTTTTATATGACTCTAGAGAAAATGCACAAATCTATCAAATTTTGATGCGAACAATGTACATTGCTATTTAAAAAATTCTTCGATGACATCACAATTAACCAGTATGATATCGTATGAAGAAATAAACATCGTCCTTATGCGTGTACGTAAATGTTTGTACGTGACGTCATGTGCCTTTTAGGAAATTTAACGTTCTAGAATTTGAGACACGTCTAAAATCACTAAATTCGACAGAAATTATTCATTGGCCTCACTGTCAACATGTCACAACCATACATTTGTAATTTCTGGCATAAATATTATTTCCTTGCATACTTTTAAACAATTCCTTTTGAATCAATTGCTGAACTGTATTAATACTCTCTGTAAGTAACCCGTTTGATCTATCTATCTGTAATACACCATTACAAGTAAAACTGATTGTAAACTTCAAAGTTTGCAATACAGCATCAAATACATTTATATTGCGGACACACAATCATAGAGGAAGCTAAAATGCGGGTAGTGTGTACATGTTTTTATATTCGGCGAACTTGTTTTGATCAATTTAATAAAGATTGTTACAAATATTGACTGCGATGCGTTTGACAGATACCGTATTTATATTTTCGAAAGATATTGTTCATTGACAAAGTGTACGATGATGAACTAGTTCAGTGTTATCTTCAACAGGTTCATATGCTAATATGCGCAGCTATGTATTTGAAATTTCAAAGCAATTTTGTGGTAATTGCTTAATATGTTATATGTTGCAGCTCTTCTGCTTCTCACATATGACACTTTACAATTATGTACAATATGAAATGAAAAGTAATTTTATAGTTAGAAAATCATAATAAATTCTTTATTTATATTAAAAATGTTTCATTTACCTTACATACATACTTCCAAAACAGTAAAATTTGGCGCAAACCTTTCTTGCTTAATGAATATCCACATTTTAAATCAAATGTCAATCAATTTTCTGATGACATTAATCAAAAATTGAGTAGTACGCCAATGAAATTTTCAAGTTGCCAATATTCCAAACCGAAAATGTTGCATGACGTCACGGACAATCATTTACGTACACTCTCTAAAC
This sequence comes from Holotrichia oblita, assembly GCA_023690525.1. Classification (NCBI taxonomy): domain Eukaryota; kingdom Metazoa; phylum Arthropoda; class Insecta; order Coleoptera; family Scarabaeidae; genus Holotrichia; species Holotrichia oblita. Next base: position 146,550,220 of record CM043017.1, on the reverse strand, counting down.
TAAATAATAAACGGTGAACCTTCGATTAACAAATATTTTCTGTTGAAACTACTAATATCAATATACATATGTAAATATACATTTCTCCTACTGGAGAAGTATATTTTTAAAGGAAAACAAAATTAATTGCGTTCTAGAATAAATTGGAAGAGTAGAAATATATAATTGAAAGGTTAATGAAAAGAGAATAAGTGATAAAATTGAAATCGTTTTAGAAAAATAAATTACTGCTACATCTAGAGGAAACCAGATTTTTCAATTTGCCATGAACATGCATGGCCAACGGAGTATTCTTTATGGTTGAAAGCCGATCTGCAGTCAGTAACTCCAAGATATTTCGAAAATATTAGTGGTCTAGCAACAGATAATAAATTAAACTGAAAAAGTCAATTAAATTATCTGTGCAAATCTAAGTACTGAGGACTTACAATACATACATACATATAAAAAAGTATTTAAGTACATTACAAAAAAATTACGAAAAAGTTTCTGACTCTCAAACCGTTATGCTAAGAAGACTTCAATCCTTTTACTCTGCTTTTCATGGGCATTAATTAAATATCCAACTCTGCCATATTAGCGTAAAAAGTTCTTTTATAATCTCTAAATTTAATTTTTTTATAAAGAAAGTAATGTATGGAAAATCTTAACTTAATAAAATAAAAAGGTTTTGTAATATCGTGCATATGGAATTACTCCAGATTGTTACATATCGCAGTAGTCTACACAATAATACCTTACACATAAATTCCTGAAATAAAATATTTATAAAAATAGTTACTTAGTAGTCTTGACTACTTTAACGAAACTAATGCAGTATCTCTTAATTCAAATTTTTTGTGGATGAGTTTGATCATACTCAATGTTCAGAAACACAGTTTTTCTTTTCATTTTTAAGTTATACTATACATAAACAGCCTAGTTAGTTTTATACTGGACAGTTTGCAATATGATAGTAAAAGTTAATTTACAAACTTTTCAAGTGAAACATAATCAGAAAAATTGAACATCCTGTATATTTTTGTAGTATCAGCTTGTAGATTTTGTTTTATAATTGGTATCGCTAGTTGATAAGTTGAGCCCTCTTAATTATGTTTTATATTATAATTTCGCAAAAACAATTTTAAATTTAAATAATGTTTGTGCTGCACCATTCTAAAGAGAAATTTGTTTGGAAACTGATTATGTAAAAATATACAAAGATTGAAATTTTTCTGAAATAGAATTAGTCCATGGAAAACATTTCTTGTACTATACTGTACAAATCATGCACCTATGGCAAGGAGTAGAGTTACAAAGAGGGTGCAGTAGAGCTATTGATGAATGAATGCCTAAAATAATTCTTATGGCCTCGATAGAACGATCCGATTGTAAACACCGAAAGTTGCACACCAAATTTTGATTGGCATGTATTTATTATTTATTAATGAAAATTTTGCAGAGTTAGTTTAGCCAATACGCAATTTGCAAAATCGCTAAACCGAGAAAATTTGGAAATATTAGAATTTAATGCAATTAAAACTTTACATACCTATGTGAAGGTTTTGACATAGTGAATGTTAGAAGTAAGAAAAGATTATGAACTACCAACTTAGAAAAAATGCAACTAAGACGATGATTTTAAAAGTAGTTCAATTTTAAATATATTCGATATGTGAGTTATTTAAAATCATATGACAATTTTTGTTCTAAGTCACTTAAATGTGTCACTTTATAAAATCTCACACAGCTAAAATGAACCAAAAAAACCGCATAAAGCGTGGGTTCATTGAATTTTTGTTATAGTAGTTCTATATAGATTTCCCAAAGTTATAGGACTATTTTGTGTGTACTATCTTTACTCTTTGTCTATGGTCGGTGCTTGGTTTAGTCAAGAACAAAATTAGCTCGAGAATTTGAAAACCATATCAACTAGAATAGTGCTCTCCTCGACATTTTGTAGAAAATTTCATGCTCCATAAAAAAGATCTTACAAGTTTTCTTGATATCTTATACGGTTAAAGCTGGATTCGCGGAAAAAAGACGGAAAATATCGCAAAAATACCCCTAATTGTCTCTTTCCTTTTATTTCGTTGGTATAGTGTGTGTGTAGTAGTATGAGTAATAAAAATGTTTCAAAAAAATCAGAATTTTCAGAAACGAGATTTTGAGGATTTCGAGAATTTCTTTATTGGCACTAATATAGCCGTGTTGTCAGTAAGGCCCCCCAACAGCAGAACTTTGACTAACTCTAACGGTTTTTGAATTAGAGGCATTGCAAAATTCCAAAAAAACGAGAAAATTCATAAATCAAAAACCAAAAGTCGTATTAGGTGGTGCTGCCATTCAGAGCATTGCTTTGCTGTAAAATGACTTGGTTGGTTTGCAATTTTGTAAATTTAGATGATATTGATAGCCCAAATATTTGTATCTAATAAATAAGTACTCAACCTTAGTTCGCAACTCGTCACCTGTACCGATATCTTTCCATTGATTCAAAATATTATTTTTATTAGTTCGATTACAAAGTGCAGTAAAAAAATATTCCTGTTCTTCAGAAAAAAATGGATATATTTCACACATCTTGCACAATCAAGGTATTGAGTATTAACAAAATTGTTAAAAAAATTCTTTGTTTCTTCGTTATTCATTTGTTCTTCACGCTGTAGAAAGCACACACGATATTTTCCTTCAAAAAGATTATTCATTATTTACTAAATCTGGTTGAAATTGGATTTACATTCATTTAATAGAGATAATCTCGAAGAATAGGAATAAAATTCTTATAAAAATGTAGACCGCTATTTTTTAACGAGCATTTTATTACATCAGAATGAAATGCGTTACGTCTTAAACAAAATTAATACGCTTTATTTTTATTATAGTACGCTTGTATATGCGTTAGAGTAATAAAAAGTTCGTATTTAGTAAGCAAATATTTCATTTTAGATATAAAAAAGCTGTTACGTTTGACGTAAATATGCATTTTCTAGTTATAAACAGTGGCGTTTTTGTAAATGGTCAGCATATTATAATATCTTGGTCATAAAACTGTAAGGAAGGATGTTTTTCTTAATTAAACTATGCATTTTATTCTAAATGTGTCTAAAATGGTTTATTTAAATCATTGAACATGTTTATTGGATGGACTGAGGACCCGTCTTGTTGGTATGACACCCTAACCACCAGCCAAAGTTTTTTCGAAAATAACAGATCCAACTAAATGGTATTATACCACAAACTACAATAAAACCGAATCGACCGAATTTCATTTCCCACATCCGGATTTTTTTACCAAATTATTTAATACGTCGATTAGAAATTCCTGATTAGCAACATAAAAATCGTGGCATTCTTAAATTGTTTCTTAACTTTGTACTCTTAATACATTATCTATAAATACAGGGCAGAAAGTTATAAACTTATTTAAATCGAGAATCATGAATGTAGAACTAACTAGAATTTATAAAACGAGAGAATAAGATGTCAACAATATTTTTAATTCAATTAGACACTATATTAGGCTGAAAATTATTAAGAATTATAACGTTTAAAACTAATTGGACATATCTTATAATCGCAAGTCCTGTGATATAGGAAATTTACACTCTGTTGGTTATTTCGGCTCATTAAATATTCATGAAGTCATTTAATTTTCGTTAAATTAGAATATAAACGTGCATCTATTGTTAAGGTACGCCACTGCATCAACCTATCCCGACCAAACTCATAATAACGAACTAAACTATATGTATACGCCGATACAAGCTAAAAACGCACACGCGGACAAGTTAGTTGTCAGGTAGAATAGTGGTAGTAGCAGTCGTAATAGTAGTAGTACCTAGATTCGACAAAAACGGCCCAACTACCCTATATGTTAAGGAACGACAACCCCTTTCTTTTGCCTGGCTGGTATTCTGCCGCATCCTCGAACGGGCCATTGTGAGAACCGCGGGAAAGTTTTCGGCATTTTACCTACGACGGATGGACATTATATATAGTAGTTTCACTAATACTAATACATATAATTCCCGTGTCTAGTTTGCCTAGTTTTTCGAGAGTCTTTTGTTTAGCCGTACGCCGGACGAATGTGCATGCATCCAACAAATATTGCTGCACTAACGATTTTCTTGCTCTCTTTTCCTAAATTGTACGACGTCCACATATCGGATTTATAATTCATAGTTACATATTATGCGTAAGCAGTATACCTAAATTTAAATAGAGTGTACGTTAACGCATTGTACGAATGTAGACAAATGCATTTTCTATTTAGATTTTATGCAAAATTTTCTTCCTTGTACCTGTAATTTATGTAGGTTTAAAATATATGTAGCATGTACATTACTGTGTGTGGGAAAAATGCATATCTACTCAAAACGACATAAGTGTAATTTGAAATACTTTCTGCAAATATTAATTCCTTAACTGGATTACAATATAAAGAAAAGATTTCAACGCTAAAATAATATTGACTGTTTAAATGAAACTAAACACGAGGAGGAACCCATGTTATTGAGAAAATATTCGCTGAGTATGATAGTCAAAAGTAATTCCACAAAATATTTTTCTTTATGAATTATGTACAAACTTATTTTGTTTTATATTCCTAACAATTATTATAAAAACAAATATCTTCTATCACGTCTGGTATTATAAATAAATGAAATTCATATTGATCATACAATATTAACACTAACTAAGTATATGCTATTCTGGGACGTATTTAGAAAGTCTTTCTTTTCACTTTTCTTTTATATTGGGATGAAAAGCATTCCGAAATTAAAGTCCAACAGTAGTCAGCAAGCATCGCGCTATTCCATTTGCCCTGGCAGTGTTTTTCAGTAGTGGAAATATCCTGATGAAGTCTTTCCCTTTGCTCGTCACTAACATCGCCAAGATTCGGGGGAACCCAGTTCAGGTGCGAATGCAAGAAATGTATTTTAAAACTCATATTGCATCCTAATTCTAAATCTCTCAAGATGTCAAATTTTCCTTCATGTGCTATAAAAACTTTAAGTTTTGCCTCAGATATATTAGGAAATTTTTGTTTAAGGTATCGAAATGACTTTGATTAAAATCAGGAATGGAGGGTAGATGTTCTTTTCTCCTGGCCAATGTAGAAGGACAGCTTTCAAATTCCCATTTACAAAGCAAACAGCAAAAGACGAATCCAATTCTAGACCAAGTAGAATTGCAACTACTTTGAGATCAGCAGTGATGTACATTTATAGGTTTTGTAATTGATTTTTCCGGTCATATTATGGTTTCCTTCATGTTTGTAAACCTATGTATAAGGAATTCAATTTAGACGCATTAAATTCTTCCGGTTAACATTTTTAACCTAATTCTCGCATTAAAAAATGAAATGGAAGACCTTCTTCAGTTGAAAAATACTGTGACAGTTCTTTCTGGCGATTTCGATATGCAGAAATACGCGTACGCGGAGCTAACAATTTCCATTCTTGTAGTCTTGATCCTAATATTTCTGCCTGAGTTTTTGATAAATTGAGATCTCGAACTAGGTCATTTAATTCCACTTGATTTATTTAATGAGGCGTGTCCTTTTGAGATGGCAAATATTCTTCATATGCGTCCGACAACTCTGTATTCTTCTATCTCGTTTTCAACGTGTTCTTGGTTCAAAACATCCATAGAACTTGGTACTGGCAAAGCTTCCGAATGAGGAACTGGACGAGTGGCAGAAATTAAATTAGGATAGGTAATTTCATCTTTATTTTTACTGGAAAACCCGAAGGTCTTTGTACAGCAAAAGTAGCAATCTGTCGAATGATCCTTTTGTTCCCCCCAAATCATAGGCCTACCAAATGGCGTAGCTATGTTCTTACTTTTTATCCAGCTCATCAAAGTAACAACGCATCGTGCACAGACATTGAGGGGTCCACAACTTGTCTTGATTTGTAATATACCTTGAGTCAATTTGAGTCGAATAACGTGTCTGTAGGGTCTTATACAGGGTGTTTCTGAATTGATACGAAAGATTTCAAAGGGTGATTCTTTAGCAAAAATTAAGGGGGTCTTTCATATAACTTTTTGTTCAACACCCTTTTCCTTCCAAGTTACAGCCCTTTAAAATTAAGTAAAAAAATTTGTTTTTATTTAATTTATCCACTTTGGAAAAATTTAGAAGAATGAAATAATAGAACTATTTGTCATATGACTTCATTTGACAGCAGCTTACTTGAGTTTTTTTAAATAAATAATAACCTCTTTGTGAATTTATGGGAAAAGAGTTTGAGCAGTATTTTATTTTACATAAAAAAGTTGCAGATTGAGTCTGTCTTTTTAAATCAATTTTTTAAATAGGAAAATATAGCCGCATTAAAAAGTTCTGATGCAAAATATTATAGGGGTTGCTTTTTCAGCCCCTTGTACATTTTAGGGTAACAAAAATACTCAAAAACTGCCATTTTATTAGCATCAGATGTCTGCCAAATTTCATTCTTCTAAATTTTTTCCAAAGTGGATATATTAAATAAAAACAAATTTTTTTACCTAATTTTAAAGGGCTGTAACTTGGAGGGAAAAGGGTGTTGAACAAAAAGTTATATGAAAGACCCCCCTTAATTTTTGCTAAAGAATCACCCTTTGAAATCTTTCGTATCAATTCAGAAACACCCTGTATATACTCACATATGCACAGATCTATTAATTCCTTGATTTGATTGGTTCTAGAAAAGGGAGTGGTTTAACAACTATGACGTACAAATGAAGTCCAAACATGTTAAATCCTGTTTGGACATGCCCGTTAGCATGATAATAACTTGATGGTGTCTTTTAACTTACTCATACAAAATATCTTTAGACATACAGTATATACATTCAATAAATACATATATGTAAAAAAAAATCGTTTCTCAGAACCCTGACGTGATAGCCTATTTTTTTAAATATTTTCAGAATTACAATGAAAAAGTCCATAACATACACGTATCAGAGTGCAAGAAAAAAACCCTGTTGACCAGTTATTAAAGGTCACTGGATACGATCAGAATTATCTGTCAACTATCATTATGTGTACAGGCTAATTTTAATTATACTTGGACTGCGATTTAATATTTAAAAGAAACATAATGGTCGAAAATGTTATCAGTAGAACTACTTCTAATAACGAGTGGGCCATCTAACGTTTGAAATTTGAATCAGATATAGAAAAAGAAATTATTTTTTCAAAAATATGGTTTTATTAAAAAAATTGGATCTTTATATTTAAGAATGAAACGCAGCATTATTCAATCAACCCAAGCCATCCGATCAACCCAATTATCAATTTCAGCATGAACTTCATGAATGGCAACTTGGGTTTCGTATTTCAGGCCTCTGGATGGAAAAAATAGTTCAACTGAGGCGGCTAAAATTTCAATTGTGACAAGTATCGTAACAAGTAGAGTCGTCCTGTTGAAATCAAACGTCGTCCATATCATCCTCTTCAATTTGTGGAAACGAAATTCGTTAAATAGGGCACGATAACGGTCGCCATTAACCGTAACGGCGTCTCGTTGCCCATTTTCGAAAAAAAAAGAAAATACCCAATGATACCATCGTGTCAAAATCAGCACCAAACAATCACTCGTTTTGCTCGCATCGGCTTCTCAACGATAACGTTTGGATTTTCTCTGCTCCAAATGCGATGATTTTGCTTATTGAGGCAGTCTCCAATATGGAAATGAGCTTCATCTGAAAACATGATTTGTGGGTAAAGATGCTGATCTTTGGCCAAGAGATCTCCCATTGAGCGAATCGAAAACGCATCGGATGGTTATGGGACTTTGGTTCTTGCACTAATCGTATTTTGTAAGGCTTCCTACAGGGGTTTTTATGCAAAATTTTCCTCAGAGAAGTGCGGGAAATGTTCAGTCCCTGAAAATGATGACAAGTTGATGTTAAGGGATTTTTATACACTCTCTGGGCAACAACAGTAATGTTTTCGACTGAACGCTACTATCACGGGCACTTTTATAGATTTCGACATAGTTGGTAGTATCAAAATTTATACTAGTTAGCTAGCTGTTTCCAATATAAGTAGTCTTTGATTCTTAATTCAAGTATTTTATTTAATGTACCTATTCTGAAAAAGCTTCTTTCATACGTAGTTGTGGAATTTACTACTTCAACATTCACTCATAATGGTAATATATAACGCACTCAAATTACATAGCAATATAGAGAAGATTATATTTACAAAGACGGCTCAAACATATTTATTTCAAGGAACACACTCATCTATCAAGCGAACAAGATTAATAACAATCCACTTCATCAATATATATTACGTATAGAGAATCTGATTTCTTTTTTAGGTTCCGAAGGAGGAAGTGCAAGTCAGGGTTGTTCGGAGGCTAGTTTCGGTCTACGAAGAGGTAAATGTAAATGGTTCAACGTTGCCAAGGGATGGGGTTTTATAACGCCCGATGACGGAGGACAAGATGTTTTTGTACATCAGGTAAGAACCTTAGGAAATAGTTCTATAATGTAAATGCTAGACGTAGACCCGGTACACCCTTAACATAACACATCCGATATATTGCCAGGTAAATATTTAAGATGTAATAAAATCTTGTTTGTGGTTTAAATATATATATATTTTTTGCAAAATATTTGTGAGATGTACACAAAATTGATGAAGTACTCGATTTTGTTGTTACACACGCTTTTGTGTATATTGCTTAGATCATTATTGAATGTATAATATGTATAAACTAGACGATTTACCGTGAAACCTTGTGAACCTCTAATACGTTGCAGAACAAATTTGATAACTTCTTTTTTGAAATTTTATTTGATGTTTATATTTGTATTAACAATATATCATGTCAGTCAATGAACAACAGTGCAAGACACATTGTTTGATAACTTTCCCCGTGCAATGCGATCGTTTAAAAACAATTATATTGGTTGGATGAACAGAAGAGCATCATGCTGAAGGAGCCTAGCAACGTTTTTAAATCAAACGTTGTTTAGTTCAGATCATCTTACAATATAAGTGGCTGTTTGCAGGCAATCCCTCACCTCTACAATAAAAAAATAGATGCTCCGACAAAACCATTTTAAGAGTCCTTAAAAATTACGAAGATACGCATTTAATAGATTATTTGTGAAATGTCGTTCACGATACTTAGAATGTCTTATTAAATTATGTACTTACGTCAACGACTCCAAAATTTTTCGGTCCTTGAGTGCTTTTGGATGGATCCTCTCTCCAATTTAGCCTAAAATTAGGGTGGTTAATTTGTTCAACCAAGAGAGGATATTTAACTTACGAGAGACATGGTCATACCTTCTTAATCCAAAAATACACCTAATGCACGCATTCTGCACCCGTTGAATTTTCAGAGCAGTGGCGATGTCCAAACATGGACCATGAACAGGCGCCCCGTAATTAAAAGAGGATAATACAAATGTATCGCACAGCATAGTTTTTAATTTTCTATTGAAAACCGATCTAAATGGAAAGATAAGTTTAAGGTTGCAATAAGCAGTACTAATTTGTTTTGTAATATGTTGTCTAAAACGAAACTCATTGTCAAGTATGAAACTTTAATTTTTTACTTTATTCACAAAAGGGATCGGAACACCATCCAAGGTCAGCACAATATTATGCTGCAAATGCTCGCGTACGTGCACACTACCAAACAGGATACCTACAGTTTTAACAGGGTTCAGAACTAATGCATGTTGTTTCGAGAACGTATGTACGCCATTCAGGTCACTTTGAATAGCAGACAACGCAACATCTAAATCATGCGCATAAAAGGATTTATAGATTTGAGTGTCATCAGCATACATGACCACATTCGAGCTCTTAACCGAAGTAGGTACGAGGCTGGTGTAAATAGTAAAAAGAAGAGGACCTAGAATTGAGCCCTGTGGCACACCTCTATTAGTCTCTAGAAATCCCGAACATACCTGACCCAAACGCAAACACTGACGCCTACCACGTAAATAGGAAGTCAACAAAGCAATCGACAGATCATCAAACCCAACATAGCGTAAAATTGATAAAAGTAAATTATGGTTAAGAGTATCAAAAGCCTTGCTGAAATCCAAAAGAATAAGTATAGTAAGTTGATTCTCATCACGAGCTCGAAGTATGTTATTAGTAACATTCAATATAGCAGTAGTGCAACTAAACCCACTACGAAACCCTGACTGGTTATCAGGGAGTACACCAAAGTGATCCAAATGTAGCACGATCTGTTCACCGCATCATTCTCTCCAACACCTTACTCATAGTTGGCAAAATACTTATAGGACGGAGATCCGTGTTGGCAGAGGCATTCGCACACTTGGGCAATGGTAAAACAATCGCTCTCTTCCAAACATCAGGAAAAATGCCTTCAAGCAAGCAGCAGTTGTACAAATGTGTCAAATAAGGAAGTATACAGGGCAGGCATAAACGAATCATTTTGATGTTAATGCCATCCCAACCAGAGGATAAACTAGAAATCTGATTTAGATGTCGAGCGACCACACTGGAATCGACTGCAGTAAAACTAAAGCAAGAGGTAACACCTTCCATACGGGAATTGTAATACATTTGGTTCGAATCAGTCGCATCGACCCCAGGAACCGTGTTAATGAAATATTCATTAACACTAGAACAATCCAGAGGAGTAAGAAAACACGAATTGCGACCAGAACGACGAACTCCACATTTCCTCAATTCAGTCCACAGATTTCCACTGCGCCTCTGGTCGCATAAGTATTGAAAGTAAGCCTTCTTTTCATTTCTAATGGCTAGAGTAGTATAGTTACGGAGGCTTTTGTAGTAGTTCCAGTGGCCAAGTGTGCCAGTTGATCTATACTTCGCTTTAGCTTTATCGCGAAGCTTCTGCATAAGTTTAATATTCTCCGTAATCCAAGGTTGTTTAGGTTTAGAAACTCTAATGGTTTTGATAGGTGCATGAACATTGAAAAGATTAATTAAATTTGAATTCATGAAACCGATCTTATCGTTGATGGGCATATTGAACATGAGGTTGAAGGGAATATTGCGAAGATGTTCATCAAACAGATGTTGATCAAATGCAGAGAAATCCCTAACAGTAATAATGGAAGGTTTACGGTGAACAACAATTTCCAAAGAACAAAGAACCAAATCATGGTCCGATAAATCTAGAGGAATGACCGCACTAGGCCCAGTGCCAATACCTTTCGACACTGCTAGGATGTCCAAAAGAGTGGCGCTCGCTTGAGTGATTCGTGTCGGTACCTGTACAATTTGCTGCAGGTCTATAGATGTTAAAGTTTGGGTCAAGCAGCGTGCAGCAACAGAGTCACCAAGCATATCAATGTTCATATCACCAGCACATACCAGTGCATCGAAGTTAAGTCTGCATTCTATCAATTGAGCTTCTAACTCATTTAAGAAGGACGTCAGATTAGAACTAGGAGACCTATAGACACAACCAATATCAGATTTGGATATCAGATTTGGTTATTGGCTTCAATTGATTCAAAATGGATTTACAGTCTATTAAATTTTTTAAATTGATACCACGGTCTGTTCATTTGTTATTATGATTTTTGCTATTTTTGAGTATCTCTAAGTGAACGAAAAGTATTTCAGATTCTTCCTGTTATCGTCTTTCATGTAGAACGCTGTTTTGCTTCAGTGTAGCAATTCGTGCCATTTCGGAAATATGTTTGCCAAATTAAGCGCAACCATTCCAAATTATGTAAATAACTTGCAAGTGTTTTCCTCATTTAAAAGTAAAGAAATATCTATCAAAAGTTAAAATAATGGAGACTACGCTTTACCATACACATATTTCCTATATTTTCACACAGTGGTTTGAGTAGTCTACATTTAAAACGTTGTACGTTGCTTTCACTTACTTACATTTACCAAACTTTAACGAATTGGTCTAGCACTTACTTTTTGTTGCAAGGGAATGTCGGTGTACTAAGTAATGATCTACCCTGCCAAAAAAAAATCATTTTAAATACGAGCAAATAAATTATATATATGAGTTGAATCTAAAAGTAACGTGTTAATCCCACAATTTAAAGTGTAAATTCAAATTAACACAGGAAAAAAAACCTGAAAAATTGTTGATTTGATCAATTTTGTCTGAGTGCATACAGTGCATGCTTTATTGATTTTGGCAACAAACACTAGAAACATGTTAGCTTTTGTGTCACCTATGTACACGTCAATGCATAAGCATCCAGCAATTTGATACAGCTAATCCGACAACGTCGATTTTTGAAGCTGTAGCGAATCTTTTTAAATATTATTTGATAGATTTAATTATGTACAGCATTCTTTGATAGGAGATACACACACACACAAAGAGATACGAATTTTATTTGAAGTCCGTAGGGTTGATCTCATTTTTTTAAATAACTACTCTGTCTAAGCTTGGAGGAACTATTAAACAAAAGTTTCTTTCATATCAGACACATGTCCAAGTACAAGTTACCATATTTTCGTATTGCACTTCCTTTCGACAGCTTTTCACTAGCCCTCGTATATTCTGAAGAACTCAATCACAAGGAATTTGCACTAGCCAAACTAGGTTATTCGCATAAACTTTTGTTTGATGCTAGTTTAAACCACAAGTGATTAAATATTCGTAGCCTCCGTTCTCTAGAAAATTGTCTGTACTGAATTTTTAAGAGGCTAATTTTTTGCTTAAATATTTCATTGATCCAGGCTCAAGTTCCTGATTAGCAATTCATTTGTCTTTCTACTTTTTTTTCGTTTGTCTAAATTCTTTTATCTGTCTTGTCAACGGCCCTATTTTCCGTAAGATTGTTTTCAGTATTATTATCTTTTGCGAAACATAATACTCAATGTTGTTACTTTTAACCACACTCCCATCATTTTGTATAAGAACAAGAATTGCTTGTTCTACTCCATAATTAACATTAATATCTTCAGTAATTTCAGTATAATTGTAAATAAGCATAATTAGGAAGTAAATTTAGTTGATCTGAGATGTCCAATTATTATTTTGTTGATAATAATCACTAACAAATATCATTCCAATTTATTTGAGTTGCTCACTAAAATAAATACATGTTAGCCATATATATTACATCTATATATTTAAGATACATATTTCCAAATCTAAAAATTTTTCTGTTCCATTAACGAAACAAAACTATCGAGGTATTGATAGTTTTCTTCTTCTGAACTCATTCAGCAAGTTATAATTGATAACAGGATTATGGCTGAAATTAATTCAATTAAGTAAATATGTACTTATCTTTTACTGAAGAAATTTCTTCATTATATCTTAAGTGAAAATTGGGACATGGAAGAGCTTTATGGCGGGCAAACATATCACCTAACATTTGAGGTTTTGATAAATAATGATAATAACCAAGTCTAACCATTCAATTACGTTAATGTTGAGGGATGCGACCACATATAAAACTACCAGAAATGATCCCACACGAAAAAAGTAAAAAAAAAACCGCCACTAAAATAAGAATTGAAAAAATATATAGTTTACCTAAAATTCAGAAACAAAATATTCCTCTACGACCAATTGTGTCAAACATATAAGGACCTATTTATCATTTAGAAAAGTTTTAGCCAATTCCATTAATCAAATCTTAGATAAATCGAAACATCATGCAAGAGACTCTTGAAATTTCCACAAACTTATCAAAAAACAGAAAATATCAACAAACTACAAAATAGTCTGCTTGGATATGGTCATGTTATTTACTAACATTCCCAAAGAATTGGCAATTAAAATTCTAGAGGAAAGATGGAACGAAATCCAAAATTTTAATCCAGTAATAAAAATGACTCTATAGATACCTTCAAGCTTTGTTTAGAAACTACATATTTCACTTTCGACAATAAAATATATGAACAAACGTTTGGTACTGCAATGGGATCACCAATGTCAGCTACAATAGTCAGTTTGATGATGCAAAACTATAAAATACAATATTAAGTCGATCTATTTCAAACATTCTATATTTTAAAAAATACGTGACGACTAAATCGCAGCCGTATCAAACGACAAAAATAAACAAATCTTGCAACAATTTAATTCCTTCTACAATTTACTATAGAAAATGAAAATAATAAATCAATAAATTTGTTAGACATATCTATCTAAAAACGTAAAATATCAACAAATTAGTATACCACGTAAGGTAAACCCACCCGCTCAAAAAGATACCTGCATTATCTATCAAATACACCACTAAAATATAAAATAAATTTAACAAAATTATAATCATTTTACAAAATAGGGGTAAGCGTTGTTTTGTGTTCAATTTCATTAATAAACATATAAAAAAAGATTAAATAAAAAAGGTAAACATACAACAGAAAATAATATACAACAACGGAAAATTATATCATTCTGATATCTGAGAGATTTATCAAAATTTTAATTTCAAAAATACTTAAAAATTCAAAATCTAATGGGAAAGTCAGGTTTTTTCTATCTTAATAATTTTTCAGTATCAAAAAAAGTCTTCAAGTTATATCACACAAATAAATTTTTCCATTTTAAAAATTTGTTAAGTCAACCATAGGTAATACTCTAGAACAAATGTCTCACATTTTCTCGACAACAGAACGACAACACAAACGTGTTTTCACAAAAAATATACCACAAAATTTTATTCTAGCTTTCGTTCATTGTTTGATATAAACCTATTCTTAAAATTAGACCGACATAAATTTAAACAAGTAAGGTATCTACAACAACATTACTAAGCAATTTGCTCGACATAATTTTCATACATTTATGCATTAAATTTGACCAATAGTTAGCTTTCTCTACTTTTCTATTGTACAAACCCTCTGAATTTTGACGTGACATATGAATATATAAACCATTCATAGTTTATTCAAAAAGAAAGCAAAAAGGTCAAATGTGAATGTAACAATATATTTTTTCTTTTCATTCGCGTTATTATGATTCACTCCATTTTATTTCCGTAACCATATAAACGCAATAACGTGTAAATTAAATATGCAAATTGTATTTATGTGCAAATATAGAAGAAAAAGCCCGTTCATATGAAAGATCCTACGTCATATATAATGCAGGAATAAAAAACGAATGATCTGGATAAGAATAGGTGAAAACGCGACAAGTTGGGAGGTACTGTGCAGGAACTAAGGCACAACAATGGTAAATAATCACTATGACTGTATGGTATAACTTGTTACGTGTATGTCAATGGCGTAAAATATGCGCGCATACCTGTTTGGTTGTTAAAAAAACGGGAAAAAATCACGAGGGGTTGCCCACCGATGTATAATCGCGCGGGACCAATCCCGTTAAGTACCTGTCCATTGTGTCGGTATTGCTTGCATGTGTAACCTTTTCATTGACCCCTATACATATAAAAAAGTAATGCAGTATATCTTTTTGGCTATTTTGCGTTGATAGCACTTCAATATCGTTATTCATTATTTCGGTTACTATTATAAGTCATGAAGATTGCTATAATATTGAGTAGGTATGTGGTTTAAAATGGAATAAGAAGTATTTTATCAAAAATATACTATTATATATAATACTGTGCCCTGATAACCGATATCTACATATATTCAACCTTAGTATCTTCTAAAATACTTTTCGGAATCCTCCATCTACTCTTCTTCACATTTTTTTTGCATTGTAAAAAATTGGGGTGTTTAATGTATACAAGACGTCTATGTAGACTGCATGTTAGATGTCTAGGGCTAGAATTGCAGACAATACTTATAAAAGTAAAAAATGGGGTACCTACTGATCCGCACTGAGCCATTAATTGACGAGTTGTTCAGCATAACGTCTTTGAGAAAATTTCGAATGAATACTTGGATTTAAGACTGAATCTTCATCAGAAAGAGTGGTATTACAGTCTCAGCTTAGATCTTTTATAAACTTTGTCCTAAACTGTCTCTACATTATGTGAATGTTAATTGTTCAAAATTATAGCTTCCGAGCCTCTTTCATTAACTCTAGACTTTTAAGGAATGTATGTAGGGTATAAATAAAACTTTCGTTCGCCGTGACTACCTGTTCTCTACGTATTTCTTCATCAGTTAGCGTTTTTAGAAGTGCAGCATCAATGTTCTGATACTTTTTAGCCGATTCTCATGTGGTAGTAGATTGCAATAACTTGCGCAAAATTCTTCTACCAATATTCTTTTTTTTTAATCTAGTGGAACGTCATCTAGACTCGTCATAAGAAAATTGTTCATGCCAGATGGAGTGTGGGCTTGTCTTTCATATATTGCAGTTTTATATGTACGAGTATGAAGATATCATTTACTCATCGATAATCATATATTTAGATTATTTATTAGGCAAGTACTGATTTTTTCAAGCAAGGGGAAAATTTTCTAAAAGTTTTGTTTTTTTCTAGTTTCTTCCATTATATCATTGTTGACGACAACTACTTTTAAATTAGCCTCAAGTTTTATCTAGTTTTAATAATCTACCTATTTGTTTAACGTTATGAACGTTCATTCAAGAACTTATAAAGACAATATACTATACAAATCATGCACCTATGGTCGGTGCTTGGCTTAGTCACGAACAAACTAGGCTCGAGAACTTGAAAACGATAACAACTAGAGTAGTGCTCTCCTCGACATTTTGCAGAAAATTTCATGGTCTACAAAAACGGTCTTACAAATTTTCTTGATATCCTATACGGTTAAAGCTGGATCCGCAAAAAAAAGGAAAACTATCGCAAAAAATAACCCTAATTGTCCCTTTCTTTGCAGATATAGGCTTAAGGACAGATACCAAAGATATTAAAAACGTTTAAGACTTTAGTTGTACAACCGCAATTGATTATTTTTTTTGACACTAAATTCTACTCGAAATCGCACATTGACATCCACATATCTCACAAATGAGTTGCTAAATGTAGGAAATGTTAATGTTAGTTCAAGAATCGTTACACTAAGCTCAAAAGAGGTAAGTTTATTGCCTGCCAAGTTCCACGTTTTCTCCAAAATCACAAAACTTGTCGATTACAATTTGCCGGAACACATGCCCAGTGGAATAACGAGAATTGGAAAAATATTCTATTCACTGATGAGGCTAGAATTCGATTATGGAAGCCAGATGAACGAAATCATGTCTCTAGAAGGGTTGGGGAACGGTACAGTAGTTGTAATTTCATACAAACTGTTAGTTTTGGAGGTGGTGGCATAACGCTTTGAGGAGGCATAAATTAGGATGGATGCATCGAACTTGTGGAAGCTAATGGTAGAATAACTAGTGACTAGTATTTCGAAATCATCCTACAAGTTAATCGCTATGCACACGCAGTAATAAATATAGCGATTCTTCTGCGCGAATAAAAAAGTGCATTGGGGTGGTGGCCGCTAATTTGAACATCTAGTTCGATAGCCGTCTGCGTTCTTCCACTATTTACCTTATGTAAACAATTTGTAACTACTATTTTTTTTTAATGTGTGGTGGGTGCTTAGTTACAGTGAGCTGCAGTAAGCTGTATCGCTTGTCTGGCTATCACTGCAACTCTCGCGGTGTAGTTTTGTGTGTGTAAGTTGTGTTTAATTGGCTTTGTGACAGCATTACATCGCCTTTGATAATGCCGCGCTGTTAATCACTTTGTCCCCAACAGCGAATGGCAAGTCGATCCGGGATTAGACTCTTTGAAAAAATGTCACCGTCCCTCCAGAGAATTGAACCCCGGCGCCAATCGTCCTCCCACAACGATAGTCAGCCGCCTAACCACTGCGGCCATCGACCCGTTAACATTTATTTTCTACGTTTACATTTAAAAAACGAAGGAAAAACATTGCTGCACTGACTTTTATTATATCCTTATTTTTTCGAAATATCTCGATTAATAGTAATTTGAAATCATATGTGGTTTACTATTTTTCTATTCACATCTTATTGCTCTTTTAGAATTCGATAAAAAAATACCATATGCTATATGAAAAAAAAAAAGTTGAGCTTGCTATGAGCTTTGTGGCTTTCTTTATAGTGACAACAGTAGGGCCATCGAATGAGCCCCTTTATATAGTTAATCTTTTGTCTAACACTTTTCTTCATAACACTAATTATTTCAAAGATATTACAGTATTACATTTTAAATGGACCACCCTGTATATAGATATAATGTAACATGTACCCAAAGGGTTAACAGCGCTGTTAAATCGCGTAGTGTGGATACAGACTTCGACTGATTGTCCGTGATATCAAAATTGTTTAGTTTTAAGATATTTGAAATTATGGAAAGAAAATTATGCGTACTGGAGCGGTGCTGAAATTTTTTTGTTTTATGACAAGGTATTGGCAGTAACGTTTACTTTAAACGTATTTTACAAATGCGTCTTTGAAATAATTCTGATACTGTCATTATTGTAGTTATGTAGATATTTATAAGAAAGCTATTTCACTTTTGTTAATACTTGTTATGTACATTTAAAAAGCATAAAGGTAATAAATGGCGAGATATTGGCGAAAGCTGTTAATTCTTAATTTTTGCAGCAACTTCACACCTTATATAATATTGTACTAAAATGATAAATAAAATCAAACTTAACTTCTCATATAAGCTATTTACTTCCATTTTTGTGCATACGGCTTTTACAAATGGCATCCGCCATTTTCAAATATCCCAAACAATACAGTACCTACTGGAAATGGTTTAGCTACTGACTGATTTGCAAATGACGCGGTCTAACATCTTCGTGTACACTATATTTGCTGTGATATAATAGCTTTGTTCTAAGAAACGTTGGCAATCATTTCAAACGCTAAAGTACTAGAATTTATATGTTTAAAGAAACACAAATTAACTGTCGTAAATACCTAACTGTATCTTGAAAGAAACCAATTACATGATAGATTTGAATACGTATTAAACACATAATAAAAGTATAAAAATTTAAAATAAATGGAAACGAATGAAGAAAAAACCAAGTGTTATAAAAATTAATATTTGAAGAAGAAAATGCTGAAAAAATGAAAGATATTAATATAAAAAACCAGACGAACCAGAATTGTTTAATAGAAGAACAAAATTAATTAATTATAAATTCGACATTAATATTTTTGTCACTTGCATCGCGTTGGAAGTAAACTTTTATAGACCTTATTTCTGTTTCTTACAAGAGTTTTTGTATTTGATATAAAGATGCAAGTTATTTGTTAACATTAATAGTTATGAACAACATTGTTGTGTCGTGGCTGTATTCTCTCTTTAATTCCTTATGTATTATATCGGCATATTATTGAACTAAAAACTCTTATCTTTTGAGCAATATTACATTTAAGTTTCGCGCAAATGTTGCACATCAATAAAACAACAGTAAATATTATAACAATTTTATTGCATACCAATTGTGGTTGTTACACAATTTACAAAAGAAAGCATTCTTTTTATAATATAAAATACAATAAAGCATCCAAACTGAATACATTTTATACACTCATGAACAAAATTATAGAATATTTTAAATTTTCAATTGTGTTTTTTTGGTATAAATAAATTTTAATGAAAGAAAACCATTAGACAAGAAAAAAGGGTTTATTAATATTGTTTACTTAACGAATATTAATTTTTCACTAATAGAAAATCATAAAAAAAATAATTATAAATTTTAAATACTAGTATTTTCAGGTCTAGGCTACACGGTGACCATGTAATCTTTGAATCTACGTGTGGTCGAGCGTTACCTTCCATAAGTATGAATATTTCATATCCAATGTGGCTCATATATGGCAAAACATGATCTTGGAAGATGTTTTCGAAATACTAGTCACTAATTATTCTAACATTGGCTTCCACAAGTTCGATGCGTTCATCCTAATTTATGCCTCCCCACAGCGTTATGCCACCACCTCCAAAACTAACAGTTTCTATAAAACTTCAACTGCTGTATCGTTCCTCAACTCTTCTATAGACATGATTTCGCTCATCTGGCTTCCATAATCGGATTCTAGTCTCATCAATGAATAGAATATGTTTCCAATTCTCGATATTCCACTGGGCATGTGTTCTAGCAAATTCTAATTGACGAGTTTTGTGATTTTGGAGAAGACGTGGAACTTGGCAGGTCGTCTTGGCACTAAACCTCTTTTAGTCTTAGTCTAACTGTTCTCGAACTAACATTAACATGTCTTACATTTAGTCACTCATTTTTGAGATATGTGAATGTTAATGTGCGATTTCGAGTAGAATTTAGTGTCAAAAAACGGTCATCACTTGCGATTGTGCAACTTTTGCGCTCTTGGCCGGGTCTTCGTATAAATTTTGCAGTCTTTTGATACCTTTTTAAAATATTCAATACTGTAGATTGGCCTCTCCTGAGAGGTCGTGCGATATCTTTTTGTCTATATCCGTATTCATATATAATCCATGATCCCTTCTATCATAACAATGGTGTAAGGCGTTTATCTTCTTGTAGCTCTTTGTAAACGTTTTCCATTCATTTCTATTCCTTGTCATGTTCTTCGCTTCTGTCCATGTTTTGCTTTTCCTTCTTTATTTTTTATTAATCTTGCTTCCCATATCCTTCTTGTTTGTCTTATATTTTCTATTCTATATAAATGTCCTCACCGTCCTAGCTGTCCTTGTTAAATGTATTCGAGCACATTTTTGAATCTTTTCGTATTCCTAATTCTTCTTAAATATTTCATTTCTACTGCCTGTAATTTATTCTTTTGTCTTCTATTTAATATCCAGGATTCACAGCCAGACGTTAATATCGGTCGGTAAATTGCCTTATATACTTTTAGTTTTATTTCTCGCGATATCTCTTTTTTGTTAATGAAATTATTCCTCATGCTATGGTACAATTTTGTTGTTTTTTCTATTCTTTCATTAATCTCAGCGTTCTGGGTTCCTTTTCCTTCAATTCTTACTCCCAAGTACTGAAATGTTCTTACTTGTTCTATTTCAGTTCCTTCTATTTGGGATCTACCTGTTCATCTCCGTTTACCATTACTTTAGTTTTGCTCTTATTCATTGTAATTCCACGGTCTTTTAGTGTCATATTCCATGTTATTAGGGTACGTTTCAGCACTTCCTCATTGTCGGCTATAATTACTATTTTGTCTGCGAATGCCCCTTCCGAAACTTTGACTGCATTCAAGTTAAGGTGTCCAATTCTGAACTTTTTACTTTTGCTTGTACATTGTTTAATAATGTCGTCCATATAAATAATGAACAGCATTGGGCTCAGACTTCCTCCTTGGTGCAGTCCCTCGTTTGTTTTAAATATCTCCGATTCTAAATTGTTAAGTTATTCATTAGTATTATTGAACCTGTTTCCATTCTATTGGATGATAATTGATTGATAAAGGATCATTATTCCAATTGGAAACAGCCCAAACAATCGTTCAATTATACACCCATCGTCAACAACTTCACGATATGAATTAAGCATTAGTATTGTTATATATTTTCTGTATTAATCGTCTTATTTTGCTATTGCTTAATATATTCCATAATCTTTCTCTTGGTACTTTATTGAATGCTTTATCCTTCAAGTCTACCACTTCGTTAAAACGAGTATAATAATTTTGGTTAGTTATAATGTGTTAAATTTAATTGGTGTCGATTATAAGATGATATAAGATGAAGATTAAACTTTTAGGTACAGATGAAAAAGAAGTTGAAAAATAGCTTATATTTCCACATTAATATCCTTTTGAACTATCTAAGAATATTCCAGATATAAATAAAACCTGTAGGTATTGAAAATAACATTTTAAGTATTTTAAACTTTAAAAAGTCGACTTTCGAGAGGTAAAAACGTCAATCAAGTTTCTTATCAGAAATGCATTCTTTAACTTTATTATGGATTTAATTAACTAAATTTGACTTTGATATTAAATGTCTATATTTTCTATTATAAGAATTTATATCATCGAGAAATCAATAATTTAAGTGGCAAGCTTCTAAATATCATTTGTTTATGAGAAAGAAACATAAATACCTACTTTAAATTAAATCGCTGGACAGATATTGTAAATTTAAAAATTTCCACGTTAATTTATTACAGCTTTTTATCTGTTTTCTGTGATACTCTTTAAAATATACCCCAAACTTGAAATCAAAAGTATATTAGCGTTACTCGCATAAAAATAAATTAAATAAAAATTTTAACGTTGCTGACAATTACTTCAAACTAGCTGCTTGCTTGTTTATACTTTAATTCTTTAATAGCCTTAACATTACTGTTTCGTAAATATTGAGTTACTTCAGTTTAAATACTAACTATTAGAAAATGTAGAGGAACACTTTATATTCACATCTATAAGGTTGTACTTCTTGTGCATATTTTCAGAGTGTCATCCAGATGACTGGTTTCCGTTCCTTGGGCGATGAAGAGGAGGTAGAGTTCGAGTGTCAAGTGTCCGATAAGGGATTGGAAGCTACAAAAGTAACCGGACCGCAAAACACTGATTGTAGAGGTTCACATAGGAGACCAGTATCGAAGAAGCGTTTCAGGAAAATCAGGTATACGACCGCGCTTTCTTAGCGATGCAAGTACAGTCATGAAAATATATGCTTCCCTTTCTTCCCCGATATTAAAACAAATTTATATACATTTCTATTGTCTTGTAGATGTTACAATTGCGGTGAATTCGCCAATCATATCGCCGCAAAATGCACATTGGGACCACAACCTAAACGTTGCCATAACTGTAAAAGTGAAGATCATCTCATAGCTGACTGTCCATTACGAACCGAACTTAAAAAAGATACCCAAAACGATAATAACGGATCTTCGATTGCGGTTATAGAAACTACTACCAGCGCCATCTCCGAGCCAATAGTGAAAACTGAAGCGGAATAGTTAGCAAGTAACTGCAGTATCCAGTCAAACCGTGTGTTCATTAAGCATCTCGATAACAGATGACGACACCATCCTTTTTTTGTATTGATGTTTTTTTTATTCTTTCCTTTTATTTAATTTTTTATTTTAAATTTATTTAGAATAATTCCCCTAGAAGACTGAATATTATTTAAATAATTTTCTAGATAAATTTGAATTGAATTTATTTAGAATTCCAATTCAGTACTCATATTATAAAACTTAGAATAAGGTAAAAAAGCGCCCACTCATCTACGATATTATTTGAAATACGTTTAACCGACGTTTAAAAAAACACAATCTTTCTAAATTTCTAACGATCTTGGGAAAATTATTTCTTTTTAGAGGGAAAATATTTTTTCCAAGAAACTAAGGAAATTTGTGCAATTCATTAAATTAAATTTAATAAAATCTGTCGCCTGGCTACAAAAATAATATTTATCGAATTTACATATCGTGCTGTGAAAAGGATTTTAAAAATTGATCTGGGACTTTTTCCCGAAAATTATTTATACTGTTTAATGAATTTTTTGGGGGAGTGTCAGGTTGACTTATTTCCACGAATCCTTTAAAAACGGGGCAACAATTCCAGTGGAAAATATTATTATCTATATATGTATGTAGAAAAACAAGGAAACAAAATCTACTTAATACATACTTAAATTTATTTTTGGAAATAAAAAATTAATGTTTTTTAGTATTCGTTAGGTATAGTATTGCGTGTTCAAATCAATGATGGCGTAGAATTTAGATCCTTTTTATTGATTAGGTTGTTTTTCTTTTGATTTAATTCAGTTACCATTTTAAAACTTTTGTTCTTAAGCTTTAATGAGAGTCGACAAAGATTTACTAATCATATCATATTATGGTGAATTTATAATTTAATAAAAGAAACATAAATGTTTTATAAACAAAAAAAACTACATAAATTTTATTTTAAAAAAGACAAAGCGAAAAGTGGTAACGAAAAAAATTAATAACTATTTATTCTTAGTATATCTCAAAATGACATTACCATACATAGTTTGTAAGTAAATAGGTACAAAAGATGAGTAGTACGACACCTGATATATTTTAAAAATATGTATGAATTGATTTAAAATCTGTCATTTTTTCGATGTGTGTTATGTTACAAATTGTTAACTTGACGACATGTTGATTTTTATCATGATAGAATTAAACTGAGTATGCTTAGCTCAGCAAGTTTTGAAGACGATTCAGGAGCCACTTTAATGCTAATTGGTGAGAGCTGTACTAAATTGAAAAGCTTATTATCCTGTTTAGTTATGATCCTAATATTGATCTGATCTGACATTGGAGCATATGTATGTCCAGCCCTTTTCTTTGTTTTTCAGCAATTTGAAATTGACGTACAAGCTCTTTTATGATTAAGGTTGCGTGGTTAGTGACGCGAAATTCTCTCCATTTGCGGCAATGGTAATGAGCAAGTGGTTGTTATTATTCGATACGAGTTGAATGGACAAATTTTCGAACACTTTTTTAAGCCGGGTGGACATAATGCTGAAGTATTAGCAAAAATATTACTGAATGAATTGCAAACTATTTTAAATTCTCCTTCTGGCTCTGATAAGAATAAACTAATCGCTCAAAGTTACGATGGGGCATCCATGATGAGTGGTAAGACAAATGGTGTCCAAGCTATTATCAAAAGAACATTTCCACATGCACATTACATTTACTGTTATGCTCATCAATGCGCATTTAATTTAAAATGTAAAAATTTTCTTTGCAAATTTGCAGTCATGCCAAGCTTTTTTGTCGATCGCCAAAACGAACAATAATTCTTGATGAAATAGTCAAACGTAGAGTACTACGCGTTGCTCTTACACGCTGGATTTTCGAAAGTTGAACTGTGAACACCACAATTCTTTCAAAGAACGTTTAGACAAAATTATTGACGAAGATGGGATGGATTCAATTACTATTAGTGAAGCAAGTGGTTTATTGAAACATTTAAATTGCTCAGAATTTCTCTACTGGTTGAAAATATTTCATTTCATTATGCAACATGGGCAAATGGGCGGGATTGACAGTGCTTAACTGCAAAAGCCAATTGAATAATTCCCACAGCAAATTATTTATATTAGAAATTTAAGAAATTCTATTGACAATGACAATCGATCAAGAACGCAATAATGAAGAACCTGCAAGAAAAAGACAAAAAAACGACAGCTGGAGATATCAGAGCCAAATTAAGGACCTATTTGTTTTTAGGGATCACTTAAGTGCAGCAAAATTATTTGGTTGCCAAAATTTTAAAACTTATAGTCATTCATTTACACAAAAACATTTTGATGAAACTGTAAAATCTTATCCCGAAAAAACTGAACTTCAGCAATTTATGATATGTGTGACATAGGTGAGGTTTTGCTACTTTTAGTGTTCATAATAGACAACAACCTAAAAAGGGTTTTGACGGAAACATATAAACTGTTGGATGTTATTTGTACAATGCCTATGTCGACAGCATAATGTGAACGATGTTTTTTCCACCCTTAAACGCATTAAAACTTTTTTGAGAAGCACAATGTCAGAAGATGGACTGAACGCATTGGCGGTCTTATCAATAGAAAAGAAGTTCATCTAGTCTATCTCGAATTTTGACAACAAAGTCATAGAGGTCTTTTCCATCATGAAAAATAGGAGAATGGAGAATTTCATAACTCATGAGCGGCCACTGAATTTTTGTAACTTTTAAGAAGAAATTTACCATTGCCGTGTATGAGGAAAATTTTGCACCACCCCCCACTGACCGGGCAATCTAAATGCCTATGTAACACAGGGTATTGTTAAGTTGGCAACGGTTATAATATCATACATTAATGTCGTAGCACACGAAGATTTATGCAATCAATTTATACATTATATACATATAACAAAAAACGATTTTTGCCTAAATTATTTATGTACTTAAAAAAATTATTTATTGATCGAAATTTATTTATTTGTTTTCCAAAATTGTTTTCTTTGTGTTTGCATTTTATTTTATCTCGATAAATTATGACAACATTGATTTTTTCCGGCGAGTTTTATTATCTGTTTGTTTGTTTCTAATTCGAAAGTTTTCCTCTTTTATCCTTTTTGTAAATTTTTTTAACTTATTCAAAAAAAAACAAAGGGAGTCCTACGTGGTGTCATGTATATTAATTCCAAAAATTAAGGAAAACAAAAACAAAATGGCGTCGAACTACACACATTAACCTAAAACATTTTAAGGAGTAAATGTAAAACGCAATTCTAAATCTCCAATCTTGGGTCTGTCTCGTTCGACAAAGTTCTCGAAATTATTGACGTTGTAATGGGCCCAAAATTACAGCTTTCGAATTGTTTATATTTGAGAAACACGGCATTCACGTACATTACAACAAATTTACTTTTAAGCTTAGTTTTAATTATTAGTCGTACGTAATTATTATGTGAAAAGAATACAAAACGTAAAACCGATCTACCTCCATCCATTAGCTGATGAAACAACTAATAATATTTGGGCAGTTATCTACCATGTTTTGCTTGAGTATTACTAGCTATTTCATTAGTAATTCTCATAGATTTTCATAGAGTAAGGTTCCTATATGATATTTTATTAGGATTACAAATAATGTCCTTGCACTATACTGATTTAATTATCAGATAACTCAGTGTCATGTACCTGATCTTTATATTGCTGTAAAATACTGATTTTAACATAATTTACTACATTTAAGACACTTTATTTAAACAGATCATCAATTTTTAATCGTTTATTTTATGAATCGTTTTGCCGCATTTATAATTTAATTTGTGGATGTTGAGAGAAAATACAAATAAAAAATCAAAACCTTTAGAAAATGCACTACTGCATGCCGGCAAAACAACGCATCTTCTTACCAGTTTTTACCACAATAATGTTTCTATTACCATTGCAGCCAATTTTATTTTATTATGTGGTAAATTGTGTTCCATTTAGTCAATAGTATCGCATTATCACCAAGAGATGTATAATATATACATAAACTAATTGTACCTCAGCAATCGACAGTATTTAGTCCTTATACCATTTTTATATGTATTTTGTACTTTATTTGTTTTTCGTTTTTGATAGACTGACTTTATTTTACAACTCAGGGAAGAGAAACGACAGTTCAAATATCAACTAACTATGTATGTAAACAGAATGTGACAGTTGAGTAATTTATAAATAAACGTAATATAAGTAGTTCTTAAATTGTAGTCTTTATTTATTTACAAATCTTTTACAGAGTAATAAATGCAAAGCTCGATAGGCTAGTATAAAATAATATATGATTAAAATGTTTCAACTCTAATTTTATTCATGATATTTTACACAGTCTTACATACAATACAATAATATACAATCTTATCTAACAAAATAGAATTGAGAAGGATTTCTTTATGTATTTCAACTGCCCAGAATATGGTAACAAATACTGGTCGACATAAGTATTATAAATCAAGAAATTATAGCTCTGAAGGCTATAAATAAATTGCGGCCAAAGTTAATACATATATTATTATTGGATATATTATTATAGTGAAAATATAAATAACAAAAAGAATGTTACAATTGATTAAGTGAATTAAAGAATATATGGTGATAATAAAGGTTAGCTGCTCTACACATCATCAACAGCGGAGATCTTTGAAAGAGATGGGTTCATGAAAAGGGGAGCAAGAAGGTGGGAGTCAAGCAAGAGGAAATTCTAGGGATAAAAATGTTGAGACATGTAAGGAGATAAGGCCAATCAATCCATCCATTGGATAAGTTTCATATAATTCTTGCACTATGTAGTTGCCCACGATAACTCAAGGCCCAAACGTCATGAGTTTCCAACAAGAAAATATAATCTATGTCACGTTGAGGGTAAAGACCAGACTTTTTAAAAGATAAATATGTATTTTAAGAATCGCCGTTGAACTTATTCGACAGAAAATTGTAGGTACAAGTAATGAGGAGACCATACTTGAGAAACATATTCCAATTTACTAACAACCAGACTGAAATGTAATGGTTTCGTAAGCTCTATGTTACTGAAAAACCTGCCACAACGTAGAAAAAAACCTATGGTCCATTCCAAATAAGAATGGAGCAGATGACGCTACAATCGGAGCACATACCACAACAAGAAGAAGTTTGTGATTTGCAAAAATTGCGGTAAATTTAAAATTTGTTTTTGCTTGACCGATAATTGTCTGTCCACTATGTACATACAATAACATCTTTATGAACACTAATAAAAGCCATTTAATGCTTCTAATTGCACTTTTTTAAGCTTCATCCAGTTTGTCATATTGCGTTTGACATATCCGTTTCTCTGGTGGCGTTTCCAGTAAACTCTATATCTTCGATGGTGTCGAACAGTGTCTTTTTGCTAATCCTAATTTCATTTGCTGTCTGATGAAGTCTTTGCTCACTTGTTACATGCCTGCACCTTGCATTTTTTGAGGAACCTGTGAGAGCAGCATTAGCCATAATTACATATTCACGTATTGACGTTTATCAAAACCATAAGATGTATAAATAAGAAAATGTAAGCAAAATAGTTCAGATAGTACCTTCAATAAGTGAATGTTATGATTCAGAAGCTCTAAAAAACCATTTTGTATGCAGAATCAAGATAAAATGGATAAAGAAAACAATAAAGCCCAATAATTGCAATAGAACACAAACGACGTTCATATAATATAACCTTTTTGATGAATCTGACATTTATGAAATTTTGACAAATTGTTCTTGTGTAAATGTGCACAAAATTTTTACCAATCACAGACGTTTATTTTAGATCTTATCTTTCATAACGCTCCTTTCTTATTTGGAATGAGGTATAGTGTTCTAGACGCTGACTCACAGAACAAGTCTGTGGTTGACTCTTGATAATATACTGCTGTCTAAAAAATAAACTGATGACATAGAATTTACTTTGCGCGTGTATACAGCAACATTTATTAATATTTAGTTTCAAATCGAATTGATGACACTAATCAGCTAAAAAAGTTAAGTTAGTGTGAAGACGGAGGACATCATTCGAGATTTTTGTGGTACTGTAGACCTTCAAGTCATCGGTATACGCAAGCAGAGGACATGTTAACTGCGTCAGTAAGTCGTTGATGTATAATACGAGTAAAACTGGACCCAGGGTTGAGTCCTACGATAGACTTTTATCCATTATAAAAAATGTAATTAGATCTACCAGTTACGTACGAAAATCTAAGCTTAAGGAGATTTGGAGTTAAACCCAGAGCATGAATTTTATTCATAAAAAATCCATGGTTAATGGTGTGAAATGCTCTACTAAAATCAGTGTATGTTACATCAACTTGACCTTGATTATCCATTGCCTGATCGACTCGATGAAGTCAAATTCGTAACCGTCAATCGTCCACGCACAAATCCATGTTGATCAGCAGAAATCAGATGTTAAAATATATGCAGGAATAAATTACGCTGTCAAAGGAAAAAGTGAATTAAAACTTTTCCTTTGTTTGGAACATGTCTAGAGTAAGCTTTTATTGGTTCCTGGATGAGGTGTTGCTTTAACACCTTAAAAAATTCTTTTTTTCTAACTAGGTACAACTGAAATAAATTCCGTAAAATATAGACAAAAACTAGCATTGAATATAACAATGGTACCTATAATAACCTAACAATTACATTTAAAATGTTTCTAAAACCAAATTTAGTGTTGCGACCCGAAGAATTTACCATCTATTTCCAACGACTGCTGTCTTACGGTTGCCCTATATCGACTATTACATTTCTTTTTTCTTGGAGTAAATTTTTGTATTTTTTAAAATTCACTAAAAAATAATTAAAAAAATTTTTTAAACAATATTTTGGACTTAAAAAATTTTTTTCCTAAAATTTTAAAACTTCAAATTAAATTAATTTACCTTAACTTACTGTGTGTGTGTGTGTGTGTGATTGTCGGAAGCTTTCAAGTTGTTCGCGTGCTCGAACCCGGTGGCCGGTGGTTGTGGACGTCTTTTTCGTAGAGGTTTTCCAAATCCGTTGAAGTCTAGGTGTTTCAATGGACTTTTATTCGAAGGTGACCGATTATTTTTGCTCAATGGTGCACCGTTAAGGGATAACGCTGTCAAATGAAATTTACGTGGTAATAAACGCTTTGGACAACGTTCTGTTAGGAAGGAGACCGTTTGCTCACGAGTATTTATAGCCGTTGATCTGCAATTGTCTTCAAATATTCTAAAAACACGTATCGATTTGCAATTGTCAATAACTGTCAAATCGAGATTAATTTCGTACAGGTCCAGTCAAAAATCGTGGTATACTGGGTCACCGTAAATGTGTTGATTTTATTACCACCTACTTTTTCGTCTTTAAAACCCTAACTGGCTGGTTTTTTTCGTCTTGTATGTTGAATTAATGGTGTAATTTTGTTACAACGTTTGAATGTGTTTTTGTACAAATTAAATAATATAAAATTAAGTAATTACCTTAAAACATAGGATTGAAATTTTTGTTTTACATTTAACATCATCTTATCGTTGGCTAGATTTATAATAAGGTCTCTGCTGATCAACACCTCCCTTCTACGTCAGACGACTACTGAGCCAAAACATGAGTGATGCCATCTTGAAAAGTTTATGCTACTCTAGCATCGAGAGAGTATGATATTAAGAAAATTGAATGAATTAAAACATCATTCGCGTGTGTGCGATCGTGTGAAT
Organism: Holotrichia oblita; assembly: GCA_023690525.1. NCBI lineage: Eukaryota > Metazoa > Arthropoda > Insecta > Coleoptera > Scarabaeidae > Holotrichia > Holotrichia oblita. Next base: position 146,519,730 of record CM043017.1, on the reverse strand, counting down.
GCTATTCAGTTTAATTTTGAACTAATTATTTTAATTATTAAATCGCAGATCAGATAGCTAGTCACGGTTTCATAAATATAGAATTAATTTAGTGAATTAGTTAGTGAATGTGTGGGTGCTTGTGACATAATTGCTACATTAATTTATTTTTAGTTATTATCAATATCTAGATATTTTTTGGTAATGTCTTTCATTAAAATCAATTTAATGTGAGGTGGTGATAGAACCTCAACATTTTTAACTTCAATTTGCAAAAGATTTATATCAGTAGTGGTTCTTTCTTGTCATAGAGTTGCTTCCTGTCATAACTGTTTCATTGACGGAGAAAACAAGGACACTGCGTAAGCACTCTATTGACCAAGCAACATGGAAGTCACGTTTAAATTTCATATATCGTCCATTTGTAATCTGAAAAACACGTTTTATACAAGACCCGCCCAAGATTTTTGTAGCTTTCTTTTAAATTCACCGAGTGCCTAAGAGGCACCGAAGTATTGTATTAAATGCTTACAGTAGTTTTATTTTAAAAGTTTCTGGCATCATTAGAACATATAATAAAACCCATATATTGTACACATAGTCTTAATAAGTTGTTAATATTTCCTTTATTTATTAGAATAAAGCTAGCATTTAAGATTGACGCTAAAGATAGAACATCTGTATAACGTTTATCAATAGTTGTCCAGCGTATTAAACGAAAATATAGAGTTTGTATTGTTATTAATGCAAACTCTATATTTTCGTTCATATTGCGCGTTGGACATATATACTTACATATCTTACATAACAATTATTACGATTTCTAACAGTCCGAAGTGTCCGACATAAGTCCTTAGTCCAAACACATCTGTTAGGCGGCTTATTTCGCAAGAGCAGGGCTTATACTCGGCGATGACAGGATGTCTGATCTCGGAGAGCACTTACTGTATGCCTCTAGGTGGGTGTGGGTAGAGGTATATACAGTATTTGCACGGAAGAATCAATATTCGGTAAGGTGCGGTCATTACTCCTGTTCCCAAAACGTTCTCAAAATCCCGAAATGTTGTACTTAGTCTATTATGTAGGATATGTAAACTCGGGATAAGGGACAGAATTATTTAGGAGTATTAGGATGAAATTCTATGGAGTCATACAAATTATTTTCTATATATAAACTCTATAAACTTTCCGTGGTTTTGATGTAGGTTTGCATTATCCCGAAACTTTCTTTGTATGTAAAGTGACATTATTAATATTTAAATTCATTTTGATTCATTTAGTTTTAAGTTTTTATTCAAAAGGTGAATGGAATGTATTGATGAAATGATAATGATAAATTATTTTGCTATAATCTTCTTTGTAGTTTTATTAATAATAGTAAATAATAACAGTTTAATTTGTAGACTAATCGTTGATTTTTGTATAGAGGATTCTCACTTGCCTTTTCCACTGAAACAAAAAATAAAATATAGCATGTCCATATTTTTAATAAATTTAATCTAGAACTCATTTCTTGTGTGCTATTAAAACGAAGTAGAAGAGATCATCAAATTTTATGACCATCAAATATGTTTCATTTCTTTCCAAATATCCTTTTGAAAAACGTCTTCCTACAAATTATTTAATAGAATCTTCTAACCTTAACAATCAACTTAAGGTTTAAAATCTGTAGACATTGTCAAAAGTCATTATTTGAGGGGTTAGTTAGTTAGGGGTTAGAAGAAAGCATTTGGACAAGTGCAATTTTACATTTTAAATAGAATTGCAGTTGAATTAGGTCCTATCGCTTTTGATTTAGTACAATTACAGACAATTAATTAACTCTCTTATTTTTCAAGAAATACCTCTGTGCTGCAAGATCTTAAATTAACATTGAGGTGGATAAGAGAAAAAAAAAATTTAAAGTAGATACATATATTCAATCTTGAGCAATTTTGGCATTCCTAACATTTTCGTCCAGTAGTGTAAACTCATATAGCAATTAAAATTTACTGAATGAGATACTTAGCGATTGAATATCTTTGCCACTGCAGCCAGGACCGGCGACCAAAAATAAGTAATGTATGTAACATACAAAAAAAGCTTTTCATTTTTATATATTGTAGTTTTGACGTTAGTAAAATGTTCTTAACAATGTTTTATATTATTTGAAACATTTGGAACACATAATCATACTAAATCTGGTTACTATACAATCAAAAGTATCTGAACTAAGTGTATTAAATTTCGGTATAACTGGAGTGTGGTAAGAAATCTTTCTGGTTGTGTTCATGTGTTACACCAAAGGTGAAGATGACTCCCCGCAAAACTGCTACAGAAATCAGATATGGACATCGTAGTCTTTGAGGACAAACTTGTCGGGCAATATCCTCAATTGTACATCAAGATAAGTGAAGAAAAATATTCATTAAAGTACTAAGGTAACTTGCACTATCAGTACGTGGGTGTCGTAAAATATGTGCATTTAAATCAGTCACTCAGTAGAATGTAATACATGTGTTTCTTCGTCATGAGGTTTCTTTAAATTTTAGGAGAATATATAATTTCTAAATAAAAAAAAATATTTACCCTCCTTTAGCCCATGATCCTGAACTACTGTTGCTCCATGAACCAGCTGAAGCGCCACCTCCACCTCCACCACCTCCATGTCCACCACCTCCATGTCCACCGCCTCCTTGTCCACCGCCTCCTTGTCCACCACCTCCTTGTCCGCCACCACCACCGCATTTATTACATCCACCACCACCTGGCGAACGTTTGAAGCGATCACTAGAGGTTTCATTCTCGTTCACATTTTCCAAAACTGTCCCTTTAAGCATAGATTTGGGCAACAAGCGGATTATCAGCAAACCATTTTCAGGCAGTTTCCTAAAATCCCTTCCAGTAATGTCTTCAACGCTATTTTCTCCTTTATGTTGGTTATTATTAAAGTCCAATGCGTATACTATGCCATATTGATCGGTATTTTGCGATTCACTAGTTTCGGTGGACGCATACTCTGCTTTTATGGAAACAAAGAGCACAACCAAGACGGCTAGATAATTCTGTCTTCTCATGGTTGATCACTGTTGATGACTGCCAAAACAGGCCATCGAATCACTTTATATATCTATGCAAATTGTTTACGATTCCTATAGCTAAGATATTGAAATAATTTCTTTTAATAATTGGATTGAAAAGCAATTAGTTTACATAATAATTTTGATGAACAAAAAAATGAGGTGCATGTGCATAACAAGAAAAATATCCCCTACTGTAATTCCAGTTAAAGCTGCATTAATTGTTACAGGCGAATGTTAACAATTTGTTTCTGTCAATAATGAAGTTGTATAAAAGCAATAGTGTATTTTGCTTGAGAAAAACACTTACGTAACTTATTTATTATTAAACTCTTACAGGTATAGGTATAATTATGCTAATGTTGTTGTTAATGAAATGATACTGAGAGGAGATTATTTTAAGCAAAATGTTATATTAACGGTCAACGATGTTTTATAAGAATTTATCGTGGGAATTGTATACTTGTACATATAGGTAGTCGTAATTTTGGATTATCTTCTTTAACGTAATTAGAAGTCATTTAACTAAAATAAGGTTTTTCACTTTATTGAAAAAATATGTATTAAATTTTTATCAGAAACCGGTATTACAACTGTTGACTTGTCGTACAGCTTACGTTTTGCAATTTATTGGTTAAATATCCGCTAGAGGAGTCATTCACATTTTTATATTACAAAAATAAAGTAGAAATTATCAGATAAAGTAAAACTCGAATATGGTGCGAGGGCCAAAAAACTCTTGATAAAAATTCAAATGGAAGAATGTCATTAAATTAATTTATTAATGTTTTATTTTCATCAGGACAAGATTGTTAAAGCTCAGGAACTACATACAGGAACAAGATAAGATTAATAACTTCAATTTTATTGTCATATTTGTTTCCAACTTAAGAACACATATTGCTTTTCATTGCTGCTCAAGTCGATACCATTTTACAAGATGTTTTGTGTTTTTTGTATTTCCGAAACAATTATCATTGAACATCTATAAATCGAACCTCTAAACTTAGAATTTTCAGTTAATCGGAAATTATCCCTACTGAACGTTTCTCTGTAATTTAAAATCAATAGCACAATTTTCGCGGTTTCAATTTTTTCAAAATTTTTTTGTGTAAGTAATCGATGTCGTAAGGTAGTCGAAATGAAATGAAGTGGTACATGTTTCGGCTTATGTCATCCTCATGATGTAGTTATAAGTTAAGTATTTAAAGAATTATTTTATGATGTATGTATATAAAAAGAAAAGGATAAATATCCTTTTTCTTTTACTTTCGATTTTAAGCTAAGCAAAACCGCAAAAGGAGGATTGAGCAAGTTAAAATAGTAAATGTGTTACTGAATTAAATGCTGTTTTCTTACTGCATTCAATTATGTCATAATGACAGGTAAAATATTTTTGAATATTATCGTCTATAACTATTGGTTATTCTAGCTGAAGATGGGAGAGGCCGAAACATGCACTAGAGTAAATTAACATATTGTAAAAATTATAGAGGAATTTTTCTTTTTTATTTCTTCATTTCATTTAAATTTTTTATTTAGTCATTGGACGAAATCATATTTGACGTCCAATTTGGGCCAATGAATCGCTATACTCGTCAATATGAAATCTCTGCACCAAATAATGATGATGTAGAATCAAGAGATGATGACAAAACAGTATCTACCAAAAAAAAATGATGACAAAAATTCCATTAAAGTGAGAAACACTGCAATAAAGGTTCGCGAAGTTGACACCACAAACTGGTAAAAAATTCACAGAAATTACGTAATGAATTGATCATTACCACTTATATTGGACACGATTAACAATCGTTTGACGTTTGACAAAACTTCAAAAACAGTCGTTTGACTACCCACCGATTACGAATACTTTGACAAAGTTTGCGAATTGTCTAACTACGATTTTACAATTTTTTTTGTGATTTATAGGCAAGAAGTTGTAACCATTTTCAGAGTTTGGCCAGTTCTTAAATCTTTGTTATAAGTGCATAGCTCTAAGTTGTGCAGATGTGAACACCTCTTTTTATGTTTTTGTAGCTATTTTTGATTTTTTAGAATAATGATTTGGTCGTGAAACATGGTCAACTCTATCCTGCAACAAAAATTTTTTTCTCTAACTGTTTGGTGGTCGAAATATGATATCAATAAGTATAGTCTAAATGAAAGCTAGTCAATCTAACTCGCTAATGCTCAGTAGTGGTCAATTTTTTCCCGTCCTTTTTGTGAATTTCGTACTACATACTTAGCAGTGCCAACTTTGCAAACATCTATATAGCTATCTACATTGCTATATAACTTAAAGAAACAATACAATTTTATTGGCAAAGGATTAGGTTTAAGGCTAAAATTAGGATGTTTTCGAAAAATTATGCTGGGTGAGTAAAAAAAAATGCTTTCAATTTTCGTTATTTTTTTTTAATTAAATAATGAAAATTATAGATGTTTTCATGTTATCCTCTATATCTGAGGTTTTAGAAGCATAGCTTCTTTAAGCGTAAGAGTGCTGAAAGTAATTTATGAATATATTCGGAGCATATCTTGGGATTCTTGATTGTAGGTTGCTTTGATGTATATTAATTTCAGTAAAATTGATAAGGTAAACGATTCTATTCTGTAGAAGCGATTGGTTGAGGTGGACGTTTACTTATATGGATGGCTCTGTAGTCGTATTGATAATAAATTCCAAGCTGTCAAACTCAATGTGTTCGTTTCGACGTACATTTGCTCCCTTACCCCCCTTACTTATTACCTTTAATGTACATAAACGGCACATACATATACTTACACACAGAAATAATCCTCTTTTCTTGAATATTAACAAATGTCTTTCTTTGACTAGAAACAACAACTCTATTAACTATTGCTACAATCTTTCTTATTTTGAAATTTATGCTGTATTGTCTGTGAGGGCCCTGATAGAAAAATTAATTTGCCCGCTTTTCAATCATACAGTGAGAATCTTTGCTTCTATAGTCTGATGCCATTGGAGGGAAGAAGGCTGGTTGTAAAGCAGTAGTGTTTTTTATGTTATTTTTGAAATGAACGTTTAGTTTCCAATGTATTCAAATTGCCCGGTATTTTTGGGGGATATTAATAGGCGAATTTTTTATTAACATTTTTCGCAACAAGTCAGAGTCCTGGTAAATAATCAATATGAAAACAGATGGATTGGAAGAGGGGGACCAGTTCCTTGGCCTGCGAGGTCGCCCGATCTGACAAAAATAGATTTTTTTATGGGGGTATGTAAAAGAATTGGTTTATAGGAAACCTCCAATCACTGAACAAAACATGCGACAAATTGTCGGCGTATTTGCTTCTATCACACCTGCCATGTTCAGAAATATGGAAAGGGATTTTCAAGTGAGAATTTGTAAATGCCTTCAACAAAATGGGAGACATTTCGAACATCTATAAAAATAAGAAATTTGTTTTATAATGTTAATTCAAATATACTTTCCAAGTCTATTTTAACATTGAAGATGTCGCTTACTTTTTTTTTTTGTTTGTTTGTTTGTTGTGTACTGCTGGTCACTTTTGTAATTTGTATCAATAAACAACATGCTTGTTTTTTCATGCCCGCCTTTGTTTCTTCGTAATACGCATCTGTCGTGAAAATCCGAAAAAACCGGAAATATCTTGAAAACCGTTAGAGATAGACCCCATAATACCTGTATAAAATTGAAATAAAATTAAATTTTACATCCATTTGTGTAAAAATTACTATACCGTTCTATTTAAAAAAATCCAGATATCCATGATTTTAAAGTTCGAAAATTACAGATTCCCATTTAATAATCATGTAATTTAAACGCAACAATTTTCTAATAAAAGAGGTGCACTTTTTTATTTTTATTATTATTAGTTATTTTTTTCGAAAAGCGTCATGTAATTCGAAAAACGATGCGACTTATACCTAATGTATGTATAACAACGTGCCATTTAAATTTAAGTAGGAATCCAAAAGTGCAATAATATATAGGGTGTTCCATTTAAAATAGCAAAGTTGGTATCTACTTCCGGTACAACCGAAAGTTTACCATTACTGAAAATGTTTTCGTAAGATACACCCTGTAATACAGTATAAGTCGGCAATGAATGAAATTCTTAATTTAATTCGTGAAGGAGCTATGGAAGAATGACGCACTATTGCAGGATCTTGTATGATACAGCTGTAATATGTCTTTAAAAAGGACAATGTGTTGGCTTTTTATGTGTGGTGGGTGCATAGTTGCAGTGACTATATAAGTTGTATTGCTTGTATGGCTATCACTGCAACTCTAGCGATGTATAGTTGTACTGAAATGGCTTAGTGACAGCATTATACCGCCTTTTATAATGCCACGTTGGTAATAACTTTGTTCCCAAGATCAAATGTTAACTTGATCAGATTTCAATCGTCCAAGCAAAATTTCACCGTCTTTCCGGAGAATTGAAATCCGGTAATTCGATGTTTAAATATATATCAATGTTTAGACTCATATACATTATATAATTTTCTATTAAATTTTTAAATAGTAGAAACTGAAAAAGTTTGGATCATAATATAGGTATTTAAATCAGTCATATTCTTTTTAATATACGTTAATAATAGTTTTTTATATAGTATACGAAAAAAAACATTCGTAGAAACATTCGTAGCGTTTAACATTAGTACGCTTACTGAGAAAACATTTATTTACATACCAATAAAATAACAATATTTAATATGCGTAGCTTACATAATCACATAAAAAACAAATGAATACAATACAAACAGAATGAGTTACTAACATATTGGTTATAAAAGTAATTTTTCACTTAATCCGATCGATCATTGACACATTCGATGTCTGGATTTCCTCGATAAGGTTCGAATAGTCGACTTTTCCTGGCTCCAGGGTAGGTACAACGTGCGCACCGACATAGCTAATTAACCATAAAACGTAACAATAAAACAACACTTCAAGTCGGATCATTACTTTACGAAACTGATTCGTGCGAGTGTCCTTAGGCTATACCACCCGTTCTTCTTCTAGTATCGTAGATGTTATCGCCAAGTTTTTAGTTTTTTTATTACAGCTGTTGTATAATATTTTGAGGTTCACGTGTGATCGGCTTCAGTTGACTTCCAATACTAAATTAAATGGATTGTAATGATAATGAGTGTCGCTTGTTAGACGGTCAATGCGATAATGATTTTTATTTTTACTGCGAAGCTATGACGAATCATTTGTTTACTTAAAGACGTAAAGGCTATATTATACCTTAGCGAAAGGTTTCTAAGATTTTGTTATGAAGCTATATATATGAAATTATATAATTTACTTATTTATGAATAAAACTTAATAAACGAGTGCAGTAGAACAGTCTGATAAGATTACTGATACAAGGAGCGTTCTACATTTAATTAAGTGTTATGTTTTTGACTTATTATTTTGCACAAATTCTAAAACAGTAGCTTAAGATCAACTTATAGAGCTGGGACACACAGATTAATGATTCTCAAACTATTTGAAAAGCTACGGAAATAAAAAATCTCATATTTTAAATTAGAACTGGTAAGTCATCACGTATTTTTACAAAATTTATTCTAGAATTACAAATTCCAGTAAAATATGGTCTAACAGCTGAAAGATGATTCAAACATCTTAACAGTTGCGACGGCAAGAGCGATTGGCCGTATTTAGGATAATATGTACAGTCTGAGGTTCGCATCTGGGGTGTAATTTATATAGAATCAGAAAATGATTTGGACTTAAATTAATTAAAAAGGATCGATAGCCGCAGTGGTTAGGCATCTGTACGGACGGTAACATTTTTTTAGAGAGTTGAAATCCGGATCGACTTACCATTCGCTGTTGGGAGCAAAGTGATTAACAGCGTGGCATAATAAACGGCGGTATGATGATGTCACAAAGCCATTTTGACACAATTTACACACATAAAATTACACCGTGGGAGTTGCAGTAATAGCCGGATAATTAATATTGCTTACGGAGTTACTGCACTTAAGTACCCACCACACATAAAAAAAATAAAAAGGAGCCAAAATGGAAAATCCATGGCTCAGCTATTAATGCGATCTAGCAAAGGAAGGTTGCATTTTTTACAGAGTTCTTTTAGATATTTTCTTAATATGACACCAGCTGCATCCATACGAAGACAAAGTAGTGTTCAAAAAGCTCGTTTGTTTTCCAATATCATACATAATATCTAATTCCAGTACTACAAAATCAGATGCTTCTCTTAATGGGAATTCTTAATGTAGACAAACAATAAAGCCTTAATAATTGGTAAGGTTATGTTTCCTGCTTTGGAAACCTTGTGTCCTATGATTTTTTCGAAATTTTTAGTAAACATTTGTTTGTGACCGTACATTTTATATGATATTTTGAATGCATGAATTCTACCCTTCATTATATTCTTCTACAGGGTCATATTTTCGAAGCTAATATTTTTTTTACCTAAAAAAACATCTAACATAAGTATTGAGAAAAATAGTTTCGTTGGGAATCCCGGACGAAGTAAAATTTGATAAAATAGGTGGTCTGGAAAAAAGAAGAAAAAAAATGATAACAGATCAACTCAATTAAAAAAAAATGTTGAAAGCTTTTTTAGTAAAAGAAAGTAGTTTTAAAAACGAAAGTTTGAAGAAAGTGTAGCCATGTTTGGTGGAGTCGCAATTGGGAATACTACTACAGGATATAAAAACAGAGGATAGTACTGTCTATTCCACACAAAAATAATAAAAAATAAAATTTGTAATTCGTTCTTAATTTTTCATTTTTGACATAACAGTAAATATGTATATATACATGCCAGCAAAAATATATATGAGTAAAAGTGTGAACTATAAGAACAAACATTAACAAAAAGACAAAATAATGAATAGAAGAAATTATCATTTTGAATAAAGAAGTTCTAAAAACGGTGATCACTAATCAGAACAGCACAAAAAACTCATTAATGCTGATATATTCCAGCGTGCAATAATATAGCCTTAACTCTAACTGTTAGTTGATGTGCTAGATTTAATATGTTCAAAAAATTATACAGTACAATCTCTAATGCTACGGTCGATGCCCTGTTTAGTCACGAAGAAGGTAATGGAAAAGTAACGTTTATCATACTTTTTTAAGTCATACGTGGGACAAGCTACAATTATTGAGAATAGAAAGATTGATACAAGTTTTTAGAATTTTATTTCAACTGTTTTCAAAGTAATTGCCATTTACAATAAGGCACTAAAAGTGTTCAACCAGTTGACTTTATATATTATCAAAACACACTTAACGACGATGTCAATCTCTCCTTCTGACTGGAACCTTTTCCCTCTAAAATGTTTTTTGAGCTCAAATAATAGCCGGAAGTGACACATCGCCAAATCCGGTGAGTAAGTAGGATGTTCTATAATTTTGTATTTGTTTTCCGCTAAATACTGAACAATTGCCTTTGCTGTATGGGACGACGCGTTATCATGATGTAACATGATTCCCTTTCTTGGAATTTTACTGAACAGAGTAGGCAAACAATTTTTAACATACCATTTAACATACCATTTAACATACCATTTAACATACCATTTAACATACCATTTAACAATAAATGTCTTCTTATACTTACATAACTTTTTTCATTGCTCGTTGTTTTTTCACCATCCTAGAGGTTTCCTCATCTTCATGTATCCAGATTTGGCTTTCTTGGCGAGTTGGAACGTCAAAAAACGTTATGTACGTTTCATCGCCAATTTTAGAAATAATTTGATAACCTCCAGCATTCAACATATCTAACGCTTGTTGGCAAATTCACATTCTGATTTTTGTAAATCTGTGAGATGATGGGGTACAAACCGAGATACAACCTTTTACAAACGTTAATGTTCGTGCAATATTGATCTCACTTGCGAGGATCCAATCTTCAGATTGGACTCTATCATTGCATAGATAATGCGATTATCCTCTTCCACCATCTGCTTCATCGCAACAATATTTTCGGGGTTAACAATAGTTAAAGGAGGGCCAGCTCCTTTTCTGAGTACCACCGACTTGTAACCTCGGTCAAATTCTTTATACCATCTATAAACAGTAGCCAATGATGGTGCTAGATCTCTAAATGCCGATTTTAAAGTTTCCTCACACTCATACGCGCTCAAGCATTTCTAGATCATAGTAAATCATTATCCAAAAGTTCTCTCGTGATAATTCCATTTTGTCGATAACATAAGCTTATTCTATAGACTATTTCTTAGACACTATTCAACTTAACACTATTCAAGTTCACAAACTAAACTGCTATTGAAAGATAGATATGTTGAATGATGGTGGTCATCAAATTACTTCTACAATTGGCGATGAAACGTACATACCGTTTTTTGATGTTCCCACTCACAAAGAAAGCCGAATCTGGATACATGAAGATGAGGAAACCCCTAGGATGGTGAAAAAAACAACGAGCAATGAAAAAAGTTATGTACGCAGTATTTTTTAGAAGTACGGGTTTGGTGGCTACAATTAAATTAGAAGATCAGAAGACAGTTACCGTTAAATGGTATGTTTAAAATTGTTTGCCTACTGTGTTCAGTAAAGTTCCAAGAAAGGGAATCATGTTACATCATGATAACACGTCGTCCCATACAGCAGAGGCAACTGTTCAATATTTAGCGGAAAACAAAAACAAAATTATAGAACATCCTTCTTACTCACCGGATTTGGCGGTGTGTCACTTTTGGCTATTATTTAACCTCAAAAATATTTAAAATAATATACTATTTAATAAACAACAATTTGTTTTGCACGGGTATCTACATTTTTCAAATCTCAATAATTGTAGCTTATCCCTCGTAGAAGTTTTTTTTAATGTGGTGGGTGCTTAGTTGCAGTTGAAAACAATAATAGTTAAATTAGTGCTTCTGTTGCAAATGATATAAAAAGTGTATTAACATCTTTGACGTTCTGTGTTGTTAAGCCAGCGTCTGTAAAAGAAAAGATCTTTCTTTTTTCGCAAATTCAGCTTTAACGGCACAGTATATGAACAAATTATAAGACTTTTTTATAGAGCATGCAAAAAGGTTCAGGAGAGCACTATTCTGACTGTATATATTATACAAAATCAGACCTTCATCTCTTAAAATATGGTTTACATGTATTGTTTAGTCTGTTGTTTGTTATACGAAGTGATATAAACTGTTTGTTATCACGAATCTACAAGATGAAAAGTATGAGTCTTAGAATTGTTTCCTCAGGAGCACCCATCGTAAGTGGAAGTAGAAAAGACCTGGATCTAGCTTACTGATATGTCACATATCCAACTGCAACAAATTGATATCTACTCAACAAATAAGATCTAAGCCAGTCATGCAAACCTTTAGTTTCTGAAGATTTACTCAAGTCATAATATATGGCAACAGCGCATTCTCCTAATTCAATATAATTATAATTATGATGTTATCAAAACTATGAAGTGCAGACCGTAGACTTATTATTACAAAAATCGTGTTGCTGATATTCTATGAGACCATATTGATTTAAAAATTGAAACAAATTATTCAGCACAGCATATTGAGTATCTTTGGAGTAACTGGAATGCATAGCAATTGATCTATAGTTGCCTTGTATTGCTTTATCGGTAACAGATGCTAATTTCAGAGATTTGTAAGTAAATTAATGGAATCACCAAATCCATTTTGTGCAACGTCAGATATAAAATCAGATGTATTATCCACTTTCGGTATTTAGTTAACACTGTTTTAATGCTCTTTTCTGGAAAAAAAAGCATTGAAAGAAATTGCCACTTCGATGGATGAAACAACAATCGTGTCATCTACCTTCATCCATATGAATCCATTATCAAATTTCTCATTGCCCCGGAGTGTTTATATTAAACACCAAACTGTGTTTCTAAACTTGTCAAAATTCGAGATATTTGCCCTTTTTATAGAAATGAGATGGTTCTAGATAAGTATTCTTAATATGGATTTAATATCCGTGATTTCTGCCCTAACTTCATCTGTCACTCCACTACCTAGATTAGTATTTCTGTGGAACTGAAACTTTGTTGTCCCAAAGACAATCATTAGATGCACCAATTCTCATTTACTTAGGCAATTTTAAAACTTGGTATTTCTATTACCGAAAATTCTTTTCTTAATAATTATAATGGTTGAACCAATGTTGTTACCACTACTATACATTACAATTCGGTAATCAGAGAAGACAAAACTCTTTACTCCGTCAATAGTGAATAAATTGAAATTAGTGTAGACATGATCAATCACAATTGAGCTAGAACCAAATAACAAATAACCGAGTCAACAAACTTACAATTTGCTTAATAACCATAAGGTACTAGCACACTTTCTTATAGTTTTGTATTTGATATTGTTTTGTTGGAAATAAGTGGACTGTATTATTTTTGTATTATTTGCAGTTTATTACTTGGAATTGTTTGTTTATGTCAACTGCACTAGTATACATACTTTAGTCGAGGAAAGAGTATGATGGAACATATTTAACTGAACAAAATTCCGTCAAAGGGAACACATTTTAGAGAAAAAGTATTAATAAAATATATTTATTCTTCCAGTTTTATCATTCCTCACAGTTGGTCGGTGAGCTGTATTATATAATATTATATAACAATAAAACACATTCGTGGTATTTTTAGATTTATTTGAATTGACTTACATACAGGAATATCACTTATTGTTTACAAGTTATGGGAGGTCGTTCTTCATTTTCCTTTTCCACTAAAAACGAGAAATGCAAAATTAGATCTTCATTCACAATGGTTAAAAAGGCTTGCAAACATAAAATGAAATCAATAACATGAAATGGCATAATGTTCAATAATGTTTTACCTTCGGGAAGTTCTAATTACTCCAAGTACTTATACACGTATTACAGTACATAAGAAACACGACTAATGTGCCTTCATAGTTTAAAAGCGTTAGTATCACTACCATAATACCATACAATTATATTAAATAGAAGTCAGAAAGTTTTGTTAAATTTAGAGTAATAGTGACAGTTCAAAAACTAATTCCTTTCAGTGAAATAAATGTAATAAAATGCAACTTTGTTATACCAAAAGAGTCTTCTTCTATGGTTTCATATCAGTAGCAGTATTTAGTACATAAAACACATCAAAGCCTGTCTACAGTAAGTTGACGTATTACTAGAAATATTAATAAATTTATTTTAAAATTACGTACTCTCTTTCTATAGAAAACAATTTCGATAAATATGAAAACAAGTTTTAGTTAGTAACCAACTGAATGTAGAAATATTTAACTAATAATCCAGTAATGTTTTTATATAATAATATTAAGCTTATAATTTTTGCAGACACAATTTCTAGACAGTAAATTTTTATATACTTACTATGCACCAGCTGAACTAGAAGATTGACTCCAGGCACCGGCTTTTCCACCGCCATAACCACCTTGTCCACCACCGCCTTGTCCACCACCTCCGTGGCCTCCAAATCCTCCTTGGTTACCACCTCCAAAGCCACCACCTGGTCCACCACCAAATCCGCCACCGCCTTGATGACCGCCGCCACCAGGACCACCTCCACCATGACCGCCGCCGCCGAAACCGCCGCCGCCGCCACCACCACCGCCTCCGCCATAGCCTCCACTAGCAGAGACAATGCAAACCACAGCGGCTATGACAATAAAACAACCCAAGTACTTCATTTTCATGCAAGCACCTTACTGGAACTGCTTCCAAATACACTCTAGTAGTCTTTTATATATGCTAGAACTAGATTGTTCAAATTTTTTAGTTATACCTCAGTCGAATCGCTCACATTTATCTTTTTTTTTTTTGTTAATAATCTAACCACAATGGACGGCGGGTATCCCCGAGGTCTAAGCGATAATAGAAAAAAATGGTACTAACGAGGAAGGTAAAGCAAAAATTGATTCGGTCATCTATTATTTAAGCCTTTTGAAGTGGTCTTTCGATAATATTATTAATGCTATATGTACTTGGTGTGTTTTTTTTGCGTATATTATTTCTCGAGATTACATAACATGATTATATTTTCGGTGCTAATAAGTTTTACTTATTAGAACACTACAGGAACGGTGTTTTACTATTTTCTCGCCCGTTGTTTCTCCCAAGGTCTTCCGATAAATTCTGCGTATACTGTTGTATATCTTTTGTAATTTTTTTTTCTTTCCAATATCATCGATAAATCTATTCTGGTATAATAGTTAATAATTATTCAGATTCAGGGCGAAGATAGTGATTACAAGGTACCTGCTGTGTATGGTGATTGTGGAATTTACTAGTCCTTGTTTCTGCAATATAATTCGACAATGGATTATCTTTAAAAGGCAAAAACATGTCTGACTATTTTGATATTATATATTACCGTGTGTAGGAACTTATGTTAATAATTATTTCGAAATCTAGAATTAGAAAACGTCAAGATGATTATCATATCAAATTTAGGGCTATGTTCTTTTAACTAATTGCTGTCAGCACTGTTTAATTGTATCACTTGTTCTTCAAATTACGTGATAATACTTAATAAGCATATTTAACAAATTACAACAATACTCCCTAATAAGTATTGTTTGCTTCGAAGAACTAGTGTGGATAAATACATACTTGGAAAGTTATGGTAGCAGTTGCTAATACGATGGTTTGTTACCAATATTGGTATAGGTATTAACAAACCTAGAAATAAATATCTCTGGATATCTATTCGATATGCAGATTTCTGAAATTGCAATGTTTTACTATGGGAAGTCACCACCTCGCTTCTTCGTTTGGTTAATATATGACGCAAAATATCACACCACATTATATTTAGGCCGATCAGCAAGGTTCCAGCAAGAGGAACCTATGTATGCAACAACCCTTTTAATCTTGATTGGTTGTGAGAGTGATTTAAATTCAGCTTCGAAAATTTGAATTGCTTTGAACACAGTAACTCCTGAAATCGCAGTATTATTAGTGCAATCAACGGTGTGTATGAAAAAGAAGGCATGTGAATTCATTACAATTCGGAGCAGTTGAATTTTTTATACTATTTTATTCTATTTATTTCAAGAAAATTCAATCAAACTAACAATTTGTACTCAATGCCAAGAGGGCAGATAGAAATGCATTCGTATGTCACATAATTTCATACCAAATCAAATGTTTTGGTTTAGCTTTCTTTCAAAGGGGTGTCATCGATTGGCCATTAGGATCTTGCGATCTAACCCCATTAAGTTCTTTTTTCTGTAAGTCTATTTAAAGAATACGGTTTGTATCATCAAACTTCTCTTTCCCAACGTTGAAAGAATATCTTTGAATCGTTTAGTCTCCACAAGTCCTTCTGGGTTTGGGTATGAAATGCAAAATGTTAATGGTAAGAATTCAACTGAAGTAAAGTAAAGTAAAAGTAAATTCAATTTTCTAGTGCTGCTTATTTGCAATGTCTAGAATCCGCTGAGGAAGTGGCTCTACATAACTGTTGAAGGTTGCGTATTGTTTGATACTGAAGATCCTGTGATCCATGCTGTTCATTGCTAGAACAATTATGCGGATCCTGTTAGTAGTCCCAAGAACATATTCTGGAGTGTTTCAAACCTTTTCAGTAACTTTTTGATTCACATTTACACATTCTTATAAGACGAAGGAACGTTATGCATACGTCAATAGTTTTACTCTTCTCTTTTCTCTTACTCTTGGACTCTTTAGGCAAAGGAAAACCAACAACTCGTCTACCCGTGAAAAATCATATAACCGTCCTATGTGCATGAGGTCTTTCACCTCACATGCATATACACTTCCATATCGTCTGAGTATATGTAAAGTTCACCTTGCAAAATTGTTGGTAAATCATGCTGGAGTATGAGAAATAATTTTGAGGCTGTTAGTGACTTTTGAGAGGCAAGTGACGCAATGGATTTTGGAGCAGAAATCAAAGCTTTGAGTCTTACGGACAAGCTTTTATTTGAAAGATAGATAATAATGTATTTATCCGTCCATGCCGATGTCTATCTTTGACGCGTCTATTCACAGACAGTCGAATCACAGGAGATACAGTTTATGTATGTTTATACCAATTCCTACTATACCTGCTATTATGAACGGAAGCGATTAAATCATACTCTAACACTAAGTTTATTATTATCGTCCTGAAAAATGTGGAAATTTGCTGCGATTCCAGAGTTGAAAGAGACAATAAAAGTGTAGTTACTGAAATACAGCAATATTAACTTTTAATTAATAAATAAAACCTTTAACATTTTTTTACTATTTTTGGTAATATCAACTTGGAATTTAATTAACTTGACCAAGTTAACAGTTAGTATTTAATTTTTGTTTTGTATCATTGTGTATTGTATCATCCAACCTTTCATGGTGTTAACAGCCGATTTAAGCTCTTCTGTTTTGTTTGCTCAGGCACAAACCAATGCTTGTACAAGATAATAACCAATTTATTATTATGTCTACATATATGTATCTCTTTGTGAAGTTTAAATACTGCCATTTGCTAACGATTTCTTTCTGCTCTTGCTGTTTCATCTTCACCTATTTGTTATTTTTGTATTGCTTTTTTTCTAGTTTATTTTTTTATTCTTCCAAACTCCTTGTATATACTTTAAATTTTATAGCAGACAGATATACTCGTACAGTTCGATAATTCTCGTAGTCTGTGTGCTCATGCTTTTCATATTGCGAAGATAATATTTTCCCAATGTTGCAGTAATATTCTTCCTCCCGTGCTTGTTGGAACATTTTCGGCATTAACCTGGTTTGCTTGTTCTACAGTTCACTGTACCATTTCCAGTTTATCTCCTTCTGCATTTTCTACTTTTATATTCATCAATACCCCTTTTACTTTTGCATTGTTATTTCATAAAATATTTGTGTTACAGAAAACTTGAAAGGCTTAACATGTATAATCTTCTTCTATGTATTTATTAAACTTTTACTGTCAGTAAACACGCAATAGGTATGATTAATAAACAATATTTGAAAACTTGATTGTCCAAAATTACAAGCAATTTTTAGGTCCGTCTCTGTGCAAACTCATTAATTTTAATTGTGTTAAATTCACTTGAGCAAATCCTTAGCAAGAATTAAACGATTAATTATCGCTGTGCGAAAACAATCGATACGTAGCCAGCAGCGATAATTTTTTGTTTAGTACTCACCATCTCCCATTCTTCTGTACTTTATTATAAGAAAGAAAGCGAATATTTTCTGTTTTCGTTGCTCTCAATGCTACTGTTTCACTGTTACAATGATTGTATGCATTATTTGCATTGCAAATTTGAGCTATATTAGGGGGAGCACAAAAATGATCTAATGCTATGTAACGGAATTAAATTTTTCGCTTGTTTTGCATGGAAAATTTAATTTCGTTTTTGACTGGTTTGCATATATTTTGGTATTAAGACATGCGCGAATATGGTAATATATTAAATTACGTTCAAGCTGAATAGAATTAAAGTGATTCCCACTTATAAATCAGCCTTTTCTAGGAACTTCAATGTTGTTCTTGTTACATAAAAGAATTGGACATATTATTTTGGTATTTTAACACAGAGATTTGAAAGAGATAGAAAAACAGCGCAAATTGTTATCTCTGTAAAAGCTGACTAACAATAGACCATTATTATTTTAAAAGTTCGTCGATTTTATCAATTATTAAATATTCAAGTATTTGTAGTTCAAAAAATTACAATGATTTAAATTGCAGCATAGGCTTCATAGTCTTAGTGTTAAAAATAAAGGTATCACCAAAATGCATATATTACAAAATTTCAAAAAGCATTGCCACACTAAATTTGACGTCTGAGTGATTTATTATTCGAAGTTTTTCCATTGAAACGGCTTTCAATGGAAGAACATCTATTTTTATGAAGAATATCTTTAATTTTTTAATACAACGGTTTTACAATATTTTGACAAGATCTTCGCAGTTATTCAGGAACACTGGTAACATCGGTCGAAAACCCGGTAGTGGGCGGCCATCTAAACGTACAGCTGAAAATATTGGAGCCATTCAGCATATTATTGATGAACATTCAAACACATCCATTTCAGAAACAGCCCAACAGACAAATCTGTCCTGTGGTATATGCCAACTTATTCTAATGAAAAGTTTACACTATCATGTATATAAGTTGCAAAGAGCTTCTTCGAGTGGATTATCCAAGACGAATGGAATGTTATCAATGGCTCCAAAATAATCTAAACAATGACGATATCTCTAACATGTTTCTTCTTTCTTAGCTGAGGCTTGGTTTTTTCTTTCTAGATATGTAAATTCACAGAATATGAGGTTGTGGTCGATGTGCTAGAAAAATCCTCTTTTTTGTGTTGCATCCAAAAAATTGGTGTTTGGTTTGGAATCTGTTGAAGAAGATTAGCGGGTTCGGAGATTGTTTTGAAGGCACATTTACTGCTGCTGTTATGAAATACTCTTTCCGTTTATAAATCAACTGGACGATAAAGAATTAGAAAATGGGTATTTCCAGCAAGATGGTGCAACAGCCACATACGACCTTAGAAACACTGAAATCCTATATCCAACTAGGTGTTGCGATTTAAACATATGCAATTTTTTTGTATGGCCCTCAATCCGTAAATTCCATTTATTGAACGCCAATATATAATCTGGAAGAGCTTAAAAATCATAGAACAGGAATGTGTGAAGAGATTAATAACTCACCGCAAATGTTGCATTAAATTTGTGATATATTACGGAGAAGAGTTGAGTTATGTTTAGACGTAAATGGAGAACATTTTTGACAATTTCTATAGTTTTATGTAAATAATCTTTTCAATATAAAATGAATTATTTATTTTGGTTTATATTGCAGTATCATTTGAGGGTTAAAAACTTTGGTTACAATAAAATGTCAAGTGGCTAAAGTAACAATCAATAACATTTACATAGTCTAGACAAATTATGGTTTTTCTCGATGGCACCATATACAATGCATTAGTAGATAAAGTAGCGGAAGTACATAGAAACTACTTTACAGTTATTTTGTGAAAAATGAGAAAAGTAACAGAATGTGAAATAATTCAAATCTTGTGCATTATTGTGTTCGGAGATAGGATGCACTCTCAAACAAAAAAGTCACCCTGAACGGTCGCCTATATTAGCCAAAGCAACTTTGGTTGTGAAGGCAAAGTTCCATTCCTATATGTCTATATCACGAGCTGCCTGAAGATGATTTTCATTGGCGAAATGAATTTTGTCAGCAAATGCAACAATTATGCAATGATAGCGGTAATTTTGTGAGTATAGTTGCAGTTACTTACTTCTTCAAAGGAAGAGTTATTTGGAGTTTCTTAAAATGAAAACATCACACTGGTAATTTTGAATAGCATAGGTATTTGGAGTTTTTTCAACAGTATGGGACACCGGCACCCTACGCATTACCAGTTCGGGCTTACTTGGATGACATTTTTCAGTCATTTGAATAGATAGCCAGGAGAAAAAAGAGTGGCAACCCAAAACTTAACTACTCTGGAATACATCTTGCGGGGATATGTAAAAAGTAAATGATTTGTGATTCGGCCAGCGAGTTTAGAAGACATAAAAGCACGAATACGCCAAGAATTTAGAAATATTACCGCAAATGTCATCGGCAATGTTCGCCTTGGTTCTTGTGACATTTTTAACGATGATCCATTTGAATATTTAATTTAGATAAATATTATTCTGTTTTAATTTTTACAATAATTTTTCTTTAAAATTTCCTCACGTAACCACCATATACAAAAAAATAACGATTACGTTATGCTTTTTGACACATACAGTCCGCGACAAAAATATAGACGCACTTCTGTTTTGTGTGAATTTAGAAATATATTGAAGGTTTGTTGATTACAGTGTATATATGCATTAAATTATATGATATTTTATGTATAACCGAGCCAAAAGTAAATGATTATTTAAGACTAATGCCAAAATGTTGTGCTTTTTAAGTTTAGCAGCTGCGACAAAAATATAGGGTCACGAACTATTTCAAATAAAGAACTACACAAGTATTTTGTGGATCCGCCTTTGTGTTCCATTACAGAAAATATTCTATTCTTTATAGTGTTGTACAATGTTTTAATATAATCTTGCAGAATTTGAGTCCAGCAGTCAATAATTGCCTTTCGAAGATCTTCAATAGTGTTATAGGTGGCACAATCTTTATAAACTTTTCGCACCAAATATCCCCAAACATTTTCATTGATGTTCAAGTCCGGCGACCTTGCTAGCCAGTCCAGTAGTCAAACTTCATGGTCCGAAAACCATTGCTTCATTTCACGGGAAGTGTGAATCGGTGCATTGTCCTGCTGGATAATGTAATCAGTACCTGCTAAAAACTCAGCATGCACCAGCACTTTTGTTTCTAACACATTTTTATAAATTTGGGAATTTACTTTAGTTGGTAAAAAGTGAATATTACTCTTGTCGTAATAACCGATGGCAGCCCATATCATAACTGACCCTCTGCCCATTTGTCTACGGGGAAATAATTGTTGTTATTTATTGGGAAATCGTGATAATAATACGAGAACCCATCAGGTCCATCCAAATTAATTTTTTTCATCAGAAAATATTATCCGTTTCCATTCTTTATCTCATGTCATGTGTTCTCGGCCAAAACGTAGACGATTTGCTTTGTGGGTTTAATTGGGAGGCGGTTTTCTTAACATCTTTCGTGGTTTAATTGCTGAAGACTTTCTAAGTAAACGTTGTATATTTCTATCATTCGTATTTACACCTGTTGCAGAACCAATTTCACGAGCAGTAAGAGAAGAATTCGATGATACTTGTAAAATTCGCTTTTTATCTCTTGACAACAGAGCTTGAGGACGACCAGATCTCTTCTTTTTGCCGTAATTATCTTTTTTTTTATTTGCGAACCGCGCTATCTCACGGTTACTAAAACCTTCATTTTTAAGCGTATGAATTTGACATTTTTCACATTCATTTAAAATGTTCACCTCAGCATTTTCGAATCGAAATTAATACTACCAGACATGCCCAGAGAATCCTCACTCTTAGATTTCTAACAATTCTACAAATTGACCAATACAGTGCGACTATACTTTTGTCGCGGTTAAAAATTGTGTTTTTTTAACAACTTGTTTTGGCCAATATATGTACTCAATAATGACACTTCTTAAAAAAAATTATATAAACTTATTTTAAGAGCATGCGACTACAATTTTGTCGTGGACTATATATATGTATTTCTATCTATTTACCGACGGGTGCGACGGCTTTTTTGAAAAACCTAATAAAATCAATGGTCTGTTCCGATGTTAATGTATTTAACCAGAAGAAAAACATAAAATATTTCTTTTATTTCAAACAGTACTTAATAAATTACTTCCTTAGATGAATATATTAATTACTGCAGCGTTTAAATCTATGCAATTATAAACAAATATATTGTTTTCTGCTTTTAAAGTATAATATTATTATTATTATTAGAATTATTATTATAACCCATCTTTATTACTGAACTTAACCTATTCAAAGTTGGCGGTGATGGTAGGTAATCAGCAATTTTTTTAATTAATTTCGAAACAAAGATAATCTATATCCATCTCTTGACGCAAGCTATAACTTTCAGTATCGTCCTTCAGTACCGCGTGTCGAGAAACCATGCAGTCGGTAAAATAGATACGAGAAACGGGTTCCCCAGTTCAGGTAACATAAGTCTTTGAAGCGCCATTTCTCGCGTGAATTTAACAAGGATAAGGAATAGGTATATAAATTTATGTACTCGATGTAGTTTAGTATTGATCAGACTTATAATGATTAAACAAGAAAACAAGTAGTATAACAAACGATGATTTATTTCAAGTTGACAAAACAGAGTCGATATAGAAACAAAACAGAATTCTCAGATAACTTAAAATAATAGTCACATATGTATATTCTAGAAATATTCCTAGGAGACCTAACATAAGACAATGTAGTAAATCACACATAATGTAAGCAGTGTAAGTATCAAATATGTACATATGTATAGCACATTATGTTAAAAACCAGAAATTATATGGTAACATGTGCAATATGGTTCATCGATAGAGTTAGTATCTGAACGATAATTTGTCGAGTGAATGACAATTTTACATCGGTTTCAGGCAATATTGCATTTGAGTACTTACTCAGTATTAATGGAGTATGTTTTGTGATCGTGCTTTTTGCCGTTTTGTAGTCAAATGTCTTTTATCCAATAATTGAATTAATTTTATGCCAAACCAAAAAAAAAAACTCGGCTCAACTATTATTCTAATTATTTTAAGAACTAGCATCAAGATTTCATGTTTTTTACTTGCCGTAGAGGTATTTTAATTTTATTTTTTTAACTAGAAATACATATGAAATGAACAACATTTTTTAGCAAATTAGAGATCCCGTGGTTGTTTCTAAATTATTGGCATATTTAAATTTCTTTGTATAGTTAAGCATATACAGTTACAGCGCAAGTGAAGCAGCTAATAATTCTTCTCACGCGTGAGCCAATTTTAACGTGGAAAAGCATAACAAGTAAGCATTCCTTTTTTCAGTAATGCTGTATAACGTTTTCTTCATTCTTACTCTTGAATGGGTGTTGTCGCGTAGATATGTTTACACTTGTGCACACACTTTACACAGTGTAAACTTATATTCGCGACAACACCCAGAAGATTTCAACGCTATAACCGACGGTCGTGAAAACCTATGAGCAATATAATTAATTAATTAATAATCACACCATTCATTCACCCCTTGCCAGATAAATAAACTCCGCAAAATAAATAGTCTTATACAGGATTTAACAAATACTGCACAAAGTAAAAAGTGAACATGTAAACTGTACGGCTATAATATATGTACTAAATTAAATTACAAGTAGTGTTTATAAAATTCTTATTTATTTTCTTAGAAATCACATTTAAATTCTTTACAAATATGTATACATAGTATGTATAGGAAATTAAGTCTTTAGATTTGGGTTTAAAAATCACACACTACACTGCTATCTATTAGATTATGGTCGAAAACTATTTCCCGCTGTAATAAAGAGGACATATTTGTGTAGATCACAAAATGTATGCTTTCAGCTTTTCAATTAAATAAACTTACTATTTTCCGTAACTTCCACTGCTACTGGAAGCTTGTGCAGATGCTGATGCTGATGCCGAAGCGAAGGATCCCCCTTTACTTCCTCCTCCGCCGCCACAACAACCTCCACCACTACCGCCTCCGCCGTGCCCACCAGCTCCGGCACCTCCATGACCACCAGCGCCGCCACCTCCGTGGGCCTCCGGCGCCACCACCTCCGAGACCACCGCCTCCGAAACCACCAGATCCTCCACCTAGACCACCGCCG
Source organism: Holotrichia oblita (assembly GCA_023690525.1). Taxonomy (NCBI): domain Eukaryota; kingdom Metazoa; phylum Arthropoda; class Insecta; order Coleoptera; family Scarabaeidae; genus Holotrichia; species Holotrichia oblita. The sequence goes on along the minus strand of CM043017.1, from coordinate 146,495,361 downwards.
CCACCGTTACCACCTCCCAATCCTCCTCCGTATCCGCCAGAACCTCCTCCGCCGGCACCACCGCCTCCATGACCACCGGCGCCACCTCCTCCGAATCCACCGGAGCCACCACCTCCATGGCCGCCGGCTCCACTGCCGCTGCCTCCAAAACCTCCAGAGCCGCCGTATCCACCAGAGCCTCCGCTACCAGCGCCGCCTCCACTACCAGCACCGCCTCCAAGTCCTCCGCCACCTCCAAGTCCTCCGCCACTTCCAAGTCCTCCACCTCCTCCATTACCACCTCCATGTCCGCCGGCTCCACCACCGCTTCCTCCGAAACCTCCGGAACCACCGTATCCACCAGCACCTCCACCGCCATTACCGCCACCAAGGCCTCCGCCGCTTCCACCTCCAAGGCCTCCGCCACTTCCACCTCCAAGGCCTCCTAATAAGAAGATATCAATAAAATAAATTGTCTTGGGATTTTATCTCTCAATTTTTGATTTGATGCATTAATTCTTAAGTTTAAACAATGGTTGATTGCAATAACAATACATTTAAAATTAAATAATCGCCCTACTTTTGTTCAAACTTAAGAAAAATCTAAGTTGTATTAATATAATGTTATATTCTGATGGGCGTAAGTTACCTCCATGTCCGCCAGCTCCAGAACCACCGAATCCACCAGCGCCTCCACTACCAGCGCCACCGCCGCCTCCTAGGCCGCTACCACCTCCAAGGCCACCGCCTCCTGCGAGACCACCTTTATCAACATAAACGCTACCAGTTGCAAACCCATCATCACCACCTAATGAGAGTTTTTCACAAAATTGAAACTAATTTAGAAATACTAATTATCACCGTTACCATACGAACCAGCAAAATTTAGTATTATAACGTTAAAAGCTTGGATTACCCCTTGGATTGCCCGGATTCATGCACAGTATTATTTCAAAATCTACTTTTAGGTAATGATTACTATGGGAAAGATTCTTTCTTATTAAAAGAAATCAATATTGGATAGATTTAGAAATCAGTTCATTTTTAATTTACCTCCATGTCCGCCAGCTCCGCCAGAACCACCTCCAAAACCTCCTGATCCACCTCCACCAGATCCAGCTCCACCGCCGCCAAATCCACCAGATCCGCCGCCAGCGCCACCATGACCACCAGATCCAGCTCCACCTGATCCTCCATATCCACCATTACCTCCACCGCCACCTCCTAATCCTCCGCCACCGCCTAATCCTCCGCCTAATCCACCACCTCCTCCTAATCCTCCTCCTTTACCGCCGCCAAAACCACCTCCTTTTCCACCTCCAAGACCTCCACCGGCTCCACCACCAAAGCCTCCTCCAAATCCACCTCCGAAACCTCCGCCGCCTCCGAATCCTCCACCTCCACCGCCACCGCCGCCTCCGCCAAAACCACCTCCATAACCTCCATCTTTGCCATAAGAGCCACGTTTAACTCTCGGTATTGCTCTTAATTCCTGATAAACAAATACAAAAATGTGAACTAGACAATTAGGTTTAAAAATAATACATAATAAAGATTTTTCATAGATCTTGAGACAATTTTGTGATAATGCTATGATTTCTTATTTTAATATTTGTAAGTTAGTAATGGGTGTACAGATCTGAAATGTTTGATTCAAGGTACAAACTATATTTTTAAAAGATATGAAGGAAACTGTGCACTAATTTTGGTTTATGTATTAATTCATGCCTCGAAAGACGTGCAATCAATGGAAATTAAAGGCTTTACATCACCATTCCTAATAGATATTTCTTCCAAATTTATAAAATATATTTGGAAAAAATTCTAGGATATTATAATTGTGAAAGCAAAGTATACAGAACGTAAACCTCTGGTGTCTTTAAAGCCTTTCCATCTGCAGGTCTATAATAGATGCCATCGGGTAGATTGTCGTCATCGGGCAATGGATTAATCAACAATAAACTGGGTAAATTTTTCTGATCACTTTCAGGGATCGCGTTTGACGCTTCCTTAGTATTATTCCTTGGCGAAAATACATCTATCAAGTACACAACACCGACCTCTTTTGGTGATTCCGACTCCGCGAAAACCACGACTGTCGCAAGAAGCACCACAACGAACAATACGCTCGGTGGTAGACCCATGTTTCTAACTGATGCTCACCGATTAATATTCATTGTCTTTTATAGGTAGGTGAATGTTGCGTTTACTATCGTTGTGAGTCACGATTTTTAACATCTTTATGTGTGTATACATGTTAGCAGGTATATAATAATTATGTAATGAAAATAGTCAGAAAAAAGTACTACGAATTTGTCATCGTAAATTATAAAATACATGGATGAAAATAACAATATACAAATCGAAAATATCTTTACGGGTTTTTCTGAGGTAAGACGACAGTTATTGCTTATTTAAAAAAAAGTTTGTATAATGTATCTTCTTGTTATGTTGTTACTGTATGAATAAATTAACATCGCTTAATACATCCTGATTTACAGTTTACGACCATCTACATCTACGTTTAGTTAATCCTGATTTACTTGTGTTTTTTTAATTAAACTCCTTGATTATGTTCAATGTAATTCAAGAGCAAGTTCCTACACTAGGTTAGATAAAAAGGATCATGAGCATCTATGACAGCTTGATAAGAAAGGAATTATGTCGCCCTAATAACATATATTTTTTTTATTTGGGAGGGTGGTTCATATTGGCCAATATTGGTAGAGATCAAAGAAGAAACTTCATATCTAAATACGTATCTTCCACAGTTCAAAAGCTACTGTCAACGTATAAATTCAATCAATTGAGAGAAGAATAGGTTTTGGAAGAACATTGAGTTCAGTGAATAAAACAAAGACGAAACAAGCGATTCAAGTATTCAAGATAAGAATCAAGCCTTTCTACCTTCTATCATGTTGTATTCAAATTACTTTATTTTGGTGCAACATCAAAATGTCACTCTCTAACTTAGGGAATGATATAAAACAAACGTAAAATCCGATGGCAAACATTGACAATAACAACAATTTTATGTTGCTCATCATCAGGACTGGACCAATTTGTCAGAAAATCTCTTGTATGACAGGTAATTTGTATGTGCGATTTAAAAATGTTACTTTCGACACAATTAGTCAGCACATACATATATACATATTTTTTTCCAATGATTCTCAACAAGAGGCCTCTCTGAACATAGCATCACGGTGAAGTTAGGTGTCTGTTCGTTATTTTTTTCCTCCCTTCCCTGACCAGAGGATCGTTCGGCTGCACTCTGGGTGTATTTTGCTCTTTGTTCTGCTTCCCTTGCGCTAATCAGCTTTAGTATAAAATGACGTATGAGCCACCATTTTGGCTCGCTTTCTACGATTTATGGAACTATTGTTTCTACAGACACCTTTCCGTCCAGACGTCTCTCCAGGTCCTTGGACCAGGTTCAATGCGATTTTACAACAAATAGTAATGCAAAGACGTTTCAGTTTTTATAGAAACAAGCCTACATCAATAAAAGAACTACTGCAAAATGGATAAAGATATAAGATAAGAACCTAATGATAATAAAACTTATTATAAACTTGTTGGATTATTTTTTGCATAGTGAACACTTTGAACAATTTTTTTAATTGTATTTTGAATTTTTTGAGTTTTTTTTTAATTCAGTAAATTTAAAGTAATGCATAAAACTCACTTTTTACCATACTGCGATTTTACCTAAAATGTTTATGTTTAGGTAAAGAGAATGCTACAGCAAAGTTGGAGAATATTTAATTCTGCGTTTTACTGATTAATAATATACAGGGTGTTTCATTTGAATTAACGGAGATTTTTCATATTTTTCTTCATCAAATTTGACAACATTTTTTGGGCACCGCTTATAGTGTAGGTCAGTTTCTGATATTGTGTTTTGAAGAACCTAACATTTGGTCTAAAAATAGCTTTTGTGTTCTCAAAGACCGTCAGTTTTTTCATGTGAGTACTATACTAAAGTTCCTTTTATTTTCAATGTAGAATCAAAATAAATTATAAAAAATATAGGTTTGTATTAAAAAAAACTAAGTTGTTGTCTGTGCAGAGGAAATGAAACAGCCTGTATAATCGGCATTATTTTAGGTTTGTAGATCTTCAGGCAACTAGATACGTGAAATAAAAAAGAGTTTCAATTATCTCTCTTACCAACCAAGATATTGCCCAGGTAGCACGAAAACGTTTTTAAAAGGTTAAATAAAGGTTACTTGCAACGTTCTACGTTTAAACGTTTGCTTAAACGTTATTCACTAAACGTTAATGTAACGTTCAAAAGAATCTATTATCTTTTAATCCCAAATATATTTCCACTTGTAGGCCAAATATATAATAATTAATTAAAAATCAGTTGATTCCAGAAAATAAATTATTAAATTATTAAAAATAAATTATTACAATATTTCTTCAGTGAAAAAAATTACAAAGGACTCTACAATATGATGCAATAGCAAAATATTAAAGAACATTGTAAATATGAGTTTGTGTGGTGATATCAATGGTTTTAGTTTCTCGAAAATTTTTTGAATAATAATCAAAGTGTGCCAAATTGAGCCAATAGGATGGGTTTTCAGCAGTGTCCAATGCAGCTGAGTGATCTTTTCAAGTGTATGTAGTATGTTTTCTTTATGGATTTACCCAATTTTATACAGTTAATATGGACGCTCCCATCTTTATTCCACAACACACTAGCCATGATCTGTTTGAATGTCATTTTGGTACGTTTGACTTTTGCCGGTGGCTGACCAGAAAGCTGCCATTCGGAGCTGAATTTCTGGTCTGTGATTGTTTGTAGTAGACTCGAGTCTCATGGGCAGTTAGTAGATTGTCCAAGAAATCATCCGATTCGGCACCATACTCGTCTAAAATCGATTGAACATCATCAACTCTTTTCTTCTTTTGTTCATTGGACAGAAACTTGGGCACCCACTTTGTCAAGACATTTCTGAACTGAAGATATGTTTTCATAATGTGTTCTAGGAATCTTTTTGACTCGCCAAGTTCAGCAGAATGTAAGGCCAGTGATGTTTTAGGATTCTTCACCAGACAGTCGATGGAAGTGGTAGAGTTCGTCCTTCTGCTTCATCTGTGTGGCTGTTTCTGCAGCACATCGTTTGAAATAATGATACTATATGATAGGGTTGGGATTTGGGCATTCACTGCCATATACAGCAGTCAATTTGCGTGTCGTTTCCACTAGGTTGTTACCTAGCTTGACGTAGAATTGAATATTAACGCGAATTTTTTCGGAACTGTTCATTTTCGAATAAATTTTACAATTCGAAACTAACTTTCAAGCTCCAAGCACAAACACAAATAAAGTAAACACAGTTGTTCAGGGCAACTGTCAATTTGATCATTTTTTTCCGCAGAGGGCCTTGCACCCGGATTTGTCATTTAGTCTGTATTATACGTAGAATCGATTCCATTAAAGAAGGTATGCCAGAAGATCACACTAACTCGACGTAGTGGACAATGTTACGCGCCCTTTAGAAGAGAAACTAAAGGAACTTGAAGGATTAGACAACGTAAATCGTTATTAAAAATTGTCAGTGATGGGCTTTATTACAATTAAAGGTTGCAGGGAGAATAGATTTTAGTTATACGATGATGATTGTGGAAGAAAAAGAAGAAAATTAGCAAAAACACTTAAAAGCCTAAATCTAAGGTGTTATATAACGCTTTGCGGGTATGCTTTTTGCAGGAAAGACGAAAAGCAAGAAAAGGCATTGATTTGACTTTAGTGAAACCGCTGATGAAAAAGGCATGAGACGGAAACATCTCAGCCGATGATTTAACTGCAAGTGAGTTGGTTTACAAATTATTAGAGATAATAATTCGCTGATTTTTGTTAATACTCGTATTGGTTTTCTTAATTCCAAGTTTTTCATAATGATTCATCTTTTGTAAAATCATTTTGCTTTAAATTCTCTTAATTGATAGTTATACACATACATATAAACAATTGAAATTTTCCGGTTACAGTTTTTATTGCATTGTTGTTTATAAATACATTCAAATCAATATTTTCAACTACCACAATTGTTTTGGAAATAAAGTGACTACATCAGTTATCTCTTCTAATAAAGTATCCACTTCCTTTACCTTCACCAATTCCTCCACCACCCGCAGAGGACAAATCGACGCCAACTGATCCTATTATATCTTCCAAAATGCCTCCTCTATTACCAAATTTTAAACCTAAACCACCACCGCCTCCAAGACCACCTCCTAATATTTTTCCTAGTATACCACGACCACTTCCACCTCCATCACCACCTCCTCCACTACTACTAAGTTTGTAGTCGTTATAATAGCGATCTTTTGGATAATACCATTCTAAGTTCTGCAAAAAAGACACAACCTACGTTAAAGCCATTACTGACAAATTAAAATTTGACTGCTAAAAGTGTTGATCACAAATTCATACATACGTACCTCGTTACCTCTATCGTCTAAAACATTATACGTCTGATATTCTCTGGATAGTCTTGTATTATCAGAAATTATAGTTTCCGCTAGAGCCAATAGAAGTATTGCGATTAGAAATGCCATATTTGAGACTGATGGCTTCTGGTTATTATCTTCTTTTTATATAGAAAATTAACCATCTTGAGATTTTTCAAAATCTTAATTTGCAAGCAAATATGCAGATGCAAATCATTTGCGTCTTGTATAGGGTGTGTCAAGTGTTTGCGTTTAATCATTAGTATTACTGTAATATTTAAATAGTATTACATCATAAGTATCAACAAGTAGAAGATGCTTCATATGATATCTAACTGTATCTTCTTAGAATACTTATTTCTAGTAGACTGAGAAGTATCTGCAATTCATTTTGTGTACAGTCGGCATATTAAGTAACGTAGTATCATACGGTAGGATACCGAACGCCTTTTAGGGGAAAAACATAATATAACGTTTTATATTTAAATGTCTTAAATTTGTAAATCGTTTAATAATTACTGCCATTACTACATCCTCGTCCTATCCTGTGTTCAAACCACTTCAATTCTTGCGTTTTGAGTTTATGAACTAATGGTCTCACTCCAGATTGATTTCTTATCACACCATTTCATCCAGTCTCCAGTCCAGTAGCTACATAAATATAATTTTATATGTGACTACAATGTTAGATTCAAAAGTAATGACTTTTAGATTCTGTGGAATATGGAAATATAGACGACGAAACATCGATTACCACGAGTGATAGATGGCACAGCTCGCAAGAAATTTTAGCATTTAACGACATCTTTCATGGAAACCCAACGAATTGTAACTTCTGGAGAAATGGGAATGAATGAGACGAAGCGTATTTATGCGATAGCGTCACGTAACCTGCCAGAAGAGATCCTCAAGGATAAGAAGTGCAAGCAGAACGTTGGTAGGTAATTGTTTCGATTCAGTCTATTGCTTATAACCTTGGTCACAAACTAGAATTACTGTGTACATTCAATAGTAATATTAGTCTTATTTGTTACTGAAAAGCAGCAAGGGGGGTGGGACCGGTATCAAGGTGTATGAAACGTAATCTAGAAATCCGTCTAACGAAAGCTGAAAGCTTGTTGTATAAATCAAGAGAGAGTCAGCAATTATTTTGGCATGTTGCTAAAGATAATTACGAAAAATTATTTGCTTAGTAAACGGGAAAGAATTGTCAACATGGATGCTATTACATAATCATCTTTAGTCGACCAACCTACACTAGTGATGTTTATCAACAAACAGACATAGCCCTTTTTACGCCGTTTAAAAGTTACTTGACTAAGAATGTCATGACTAGGTTCTTTAGCAATAACGAAAGGCCTTATAGACTATACCACACCTCAAAAATGGTTGGTAATGCGTGGTATAAGTGTTTAATGTTGGCAATTAGGTATCAAGATTTATAACGACTAGGAACTTGCCTCTATAATCCGAATACTATTCCCGAATATTTTTATCGGAATTTTGATGTAGAATGATGATAATTTCTAGCAAATCAATAATCGCGTCCAAAATTGTTCTTTCTTTACTGACTACTTCCAGATTTTCAATAGAACATAATCAAGACGTCCAATTATTCAAATCCTATGTTACCATTAATCAACGCAGCAAGTAAAGAAACTTTTGCTATACGTCAACTACTGTTTGATAAATGCAAAAAAATTATGTTAAAGTTTTGACACTAATAAACTAAAACTAATATTTCGTAAACTGTTTCAAGAAAAGGTGAAGTTGCAAACAAGATGAGTGATTGTATTCAGTACGTACAATGTTCCAGTTGGGTATAGGAAGGCTGTGAAGTTCAAAACAAGTACGGCGGAAGAAATAAAGCGAAAGAGGAGAGAAGATTCTGCAAAATAAGAGGTTTTACCGCGGCAGATTAGATTTACAAATCCGTATATTGAGTTCCATCATAAATCGTTGATCTTAGTTAATATTAATCTTTTTTTGACAGGGGAAATGCTTTATGCACGCCCAGTGCTTGGGTCAATCGTAGCTTGGCTCACATCCACTAAAACCCCTCAATGCCCTCTGCAGTATCCGGAACCATTGATGATATAATATCACCGGCATCCCCATTTTATCCTCCTATTCCTATTAACTCACTTAGCTCTGTATTATCTGAGTTTAGAGTTGTTCCTTTTTATCTGCTTGGCGAACTTGTGGTATGACCTATGACCCGTTAACACCTGTGTCAGGAAATAATCCAGTCGCCGGTTCCTATTAATCGTTTTGTCAACTGTGCTTTTGTTTTTTCCAGGTCCTATTTCGCCTGCCAATCACTTAGTGATTTCAAGTTGGCCTGTATTCTTACTAACTTCCGGTATTCCTGCCTATGATCCTGTTGGTAAACCATTATCTTGATCATAAAGTAAATTGGGGCCACACCAGTGATAACGCTCAGCGCCGGAAGCGAAGCTGTTGTATAAGACAATGCAACGCGTAGAAGCATATTGCAGAAGATTTCGCATCAATGTTAAGATACAGATTTTGTTTGCAATCCCTCGAAATATCAGGTATACCTTAGAGGGTATTTATGTGTGCAATCCTGGAGAAAAGCTTGGACCAGAAAGTAAAAAATGAATGAATCATAGAGCACCATATAGGTATTGTACACCTTATGCAAGCACTCCTCTCCTCGTTGTTTCTGTAGTTGAATAAAATAGAATTATTTGTGGCGAAAAATCAATGGCCAGACTGTTACAATATGTTAATAACGTAGGGATATTAAAGAGAAGGAGTTTGGGTTTTACCTTGTTTGTCCACACCGAAAATTTATTTGTGTATTGTTTTCATCTTTATTTCTTTCTTTTCTAATACGTATTTGTTGTGCTCGCTGCCTTAATCTTACGACTTTTCTGGTTTATTATTATAGTCCTTAAAAAAGGGCGTCTTTTCTATATCTACTCTTCGTATTTTTATTATTATTTTGTTGATAATCTAAAACTATAATGAATAAAGTAGAATTGAATCATTGATAACTTATTAAGTAGTTTTGCAGTGCCTTTTTTCTAATTTTTAGCATTCTTTGGGACCACAAATCATACTAAAGGAGATAGGAAACTCAACGATAAAAATGTGCGCTCATTTTAGACGACGTAGTTCGGAGCGAAAAACATGCGGGGCGCTACATACAGTGTTTGGCGGGAAATTTAAACACTTATGGAACAGGTAGATATGCATTGTCGCCGTTGGAACTGGAAAAACGCGTAATTTTAACACTGCTGCTTTTGCGGAAGAGCAAAGAGTTCATCTCGTCTTCGCAAAAGTAGTAGTTATTAAGTTACGCGCTTTCTCAATTCCAACTATTATAAAATTTTAGAGGCAACATTTTTTAAAACAAATTCTTTAAAAAAAGCTATAGTTAACTAACATTGTTTTTATTTAATTTAAAAATTTAATAGAATAAACAAAATTAACAACATTAAAAAAAACAAGGTTTAATATTATTTCTTTCTAGATTTTAAATAGTTATTTCTACACCTTTGCAAAAATTCGTCTGATGTGTTGCGCGAGTCTTTACCATTGAAAAGCGGGAAACTATAGACTTAACCTAATATACACACATTCAAGTCAAGTTTAAAATTACACATAAAAGATATATATGAATGCTAATACTACACCACACACCTAAAATAAAATACTATATTAACACCACTGAACTAAAAATAAAAACGTTAGATTTATAATAATGCACAAAATTAATTTGCTAAAACTTGTAAACATAACCTTCGCAATATGCAGAGAAAAGCAAATTTTTTCCCACATGGTTTACATGTTTACATTCTGACCGTCGATAAGGCAGGGTTTGACTGATTTGTACTAGAGACGCCCTCCGTCAATTTCATCCCGAACTATATGTCACAGGTTCAACTTTTCATATTTAGTGCCCACCCGGTGTTTGGGACACAATCCCTTAATTTCATACGAAGTACTTTCCTGCCTTTATCTTTGCAGTAGTTACCTATTTATTATTATTATTTATTTATTATCAGATTTCTCCAGATATTATTATAACAATAGACCTTGAATAATTTGGAATTAATTTGCGAGCAAATATAATATCAAAATCGTGCAACAAAACAGACAGACATTTAAGTTACAGTTATTCGAACTATAAAAACAAATTACTTATGATTTGCAATCCGTTAGTTTCCGCGAATTCGGCATTGAGAATAAAATTCCACAGAGAAGCAAGTATATTAAAAAAGTAAATTCCCATTTCAAATCAATAGTTAGAATAGGATAAGTGTAAATTAACAAGGTTTCAATTATATATGTATTGTTATGATAATTATTATGTAGGATTTAATAACTTAGGTTTGAGGTATAATTCAACGCGTTCCTGGAAGAACATAAGATTTTTGCACATGTCATATAAACAAACCAGTTTCGCGTAGTTGATATTATTCCTCATTGAAGCTATCATTATTGCCCATTTTAAATGCAACGATTTAAACAAATTATGGTGTCATTAAAGATATTCTGATGTAATATTACATCATATCCTCATATGTAAAGATGATACAGTTCCATTTCAGGATATAGCTCAGTCGTTTTATAGTTAATTTTACATATTTTTGTTATATAATTTGGAAAACCCCTTGTATATTAATAATACACGATATTCTAGATAAGGTTAGAGGATTTGATTTATGATTTTCCCGTACGAAATACTTAATGAGTTCAAATAGTACGTAAACAAAACCGACTCACACGAATATGCTGTCAGGCAATTAAATGATAAATTAATAAGTTACTTTATAATAAAAATAGGAACCTCTGAAGTTTAGAGGTGAATCAACACAATAATATTCCTGTTAGATAATGTATTGTTTATTTCGTGTTTTGACTCCTAAATGCACATTGGAAAGGTCAAGTTAAGTTTTTGCGTTTAAAGTGAGGTAATGCTAAAACTAAAACAACTAACACAGATGTGAAAATATTTCAGGAATTCTACAACTGCCTATATTGAACCTGTCAAAGTTCTATCTGCTTTTAAGGTATTTCCTAATCCTAAGTTAACAAGCCATTGCATGTATTTATCGGAAGATTAATTAATACAGGTCTCTCTTCCTTTTCACGATTGTATTTTTGTTCGCTTAATATATTTCACTTTAGAACAACAATTATAAGATCTAACTTAAGAAAAATTGACAACGCTGGAAATGTCTTCACTAGATATGTAATTCAATGCATGCAATACAACCTGTACCATTATTATAAGACACTTTGCTTAAGTGATTACGTTATCATCAGATCAGTAAAGAATATGCACAATTTTTAATTAAATTACTTAAAATGACGCACAAGTCTGTTATAAATCTTGCTAGATTTTTCAATATTTAAAAGTTGGTATTCATCATCAACATTATAAAATCCAAACAGCAGAGAAACTATATTATATTCCAGCAAGAAATGGGCTAATCACAATTAAATCACCTTATAAAAATCCGAGTTAAAACATCAAAACATTTAAAGGACAGTAGCATTATTGTATGAAGAGGATTTCATCTTGGCGAGGTTTATATTTAATTGATCGGCCAGAAAAAATCACGCTTCGATCACGTAGCTTTATTTGTCCATTTAGCGGTGATAAAGCAAGTGCATGAATTGTGTTTTAATATTTAATACGTTCAGGTTTGTACTTGTTACCATATAAAGCCATATTGATTCCGTTAATTGGTGGCGCTTGATTAATGTGAATTATTGTTTTTACTACTAGTTCTTCACCCTACCAAAACATAAACGTCAGCATGTTACACTTTAAAATGATATCTAAGGCTTTTACGGTCCAAATCTCTATTATAAGGGCTTCTGGGTTTTGACCACGTCATAGTAGTAATGAAGTAGGAACGAAATAAAACAGGAACACAAAAGAATGCAAAATCTACTAAACTTTCAATTCCTGAAATATTTCCACTAGTAGGTCAATAAAACAACAATTAATTAAATATGATACCAATTTATTCCAGACCATATAATATTATGTTTTCATTCATAAGACTTCTTCAGTGGAAGAAATTTATATTATTGATATTTTGACACATATTAAATGTCAATTTCTTGTAATGAAGAGGTCTTATTAACGAAAACATAATATTATATGTTCTGGAATTAATAAGTTATAATAATATTTAATTAATTGTTTTTTTATTGAGCTACAAGTGGAAATATTTCAGGAATTGAAAGATAAGTACAAAAAGGTCACAATATAGATATATTAACTGAAAATCTACTAAAGTAAACACTTAGCTAGTAATAAGCGGCTTCTTCAGGAGCAAACAATGGGTAGAGGACGCCAGAAGGTCACAGTAACTCCTCTTTATAATTAAGGTTATACTCTCTTCATTAGAGAAGTTAGAGGAACTTGAATGATTAGACCACATGAATCGTTATAAAACTTGCAAATGAATTGGGCATGTGCTTTGCTACAATTAAAATGGTTGTGGAAGAAAAACAAAAAAATCACAAAACACTTAAAAAGCATAAATTTGAGCTATTAGGCGATGTTTTGTTAATATAGTTTTCGCAGGAAAGAAGAAACAACTAAAATTTTCAAATTGCACGGTCAAAATGGTTTGAATTGTGAAGGGTGATTATATACAGTACGGTCGACCGTCCTAGGGTCAGTGGATGTCATCCGAAAGCGTATGCAAAAAACCACAGACGCGTTCAGTAAGAAACGTAATGATGTACAATGATATAAAGTGAAATTCTTATGGAAATAAAAGCAATTTTAAAAAGAGATAAATATTCTCAAGTTTCTCTTAACAGTATGAAAATACTACTAAATATATACCTTTCAAAAGAAAAGTCGTTCCACAAATACATAATATGAATTGCTTTAAAAAAACAAGGTTCTATGGAAAATCAGGATAAAGGGAAACTTAAGACAAAAAATTCTCAAAACGATCTCCAACCTGATATGAACAATTCAGAACAACAATACATATATAGTAGTATAGTAAATACATACACAGCAGCGATACTGTCAAATTGACAGCAAGAAACTGACCCTGTCTGTGAACGCGTCTGTGGTGTTTTGCATATCCGTTCAGATGACATCGACTGACTCTAGCACGGTCGACCGTACTGTATATGATCCATGCCTTATATATATAAATAACATAAATTTCAGACGTAAAAATGTGACCTGATGATTTAGTTGCTAGTGAGTTTCCTTTCAAATTTTTAGGGATAAGAATTTATTTATTTTTATTACTATTTGCATAGGTTTTTCTGCATCAAGTTTTTGATAAAGATTATTCGTCTGTTGTCAAATCTGCTTGTATCTGTAGATATTTTAAAGTTTAAGCAGGCTATCTTTCAAATTATGTTAATTTTAAATTTCCTTAATTAATCTATAAACAATTAAGCATTTTTTTACAAATACATTCAAATCAGTAACTCCAACTATTACAATCATTTTTGAAATCAAGGGATTAGTCATCTCTTCTAAACCTAAACTGCCACCGCACCGCCTCCAAGACCACCTAAAACGAAGTTTGTTTAGAGAATATGTACCAGTAAATGTTCGTCAGTTTGGAAGTGTATTCTCCCAATGAAAGTAAACTTAATATTGTTTGTGGGGATTGGTCGTAGCTGACGAGTACGACTTTCTGCTCCACTATAGCATGATAAAAGGATCGGTTAAATTTTACTAATAAGACCTTGTGGAATTATTTGAAAGCAACTAAAAAAATGTAAAATTCCAAGGAAATCACTTCAGCACGATTTTGTCGAGTTAATGGTTGAAACTGCGCACAAGTTAACTGTGAGAATTTAGTTCAGTTAAAGTCTAATCGATTAAAACCACAATGGAACTAAAGAAATGTTATTTATAATTTTGTTGTATTTTCTTAGAAGTGGTTCCAATTTAGAATTGTATCTTATATTTCCTTTGTAAAAAATTTTAAAAGGGTTAAGTTAGCACAGTAGCTTAATATAAACAGATATTGAATAGATCAAAAAGCTAATATTAAATAGTTCAGCTTTAGTTTTTTTTTTGTAAATTATTGTTTAGCTACAGAAGTGACAGATTATACATAGACAACTCTGATCAACTTCTGAAGAATAGAATCGTCCAAAGTCAAAGGGAGAACACTAAAAGTACAATCAATACAAGATTGTCCTAACGTACGTTTTAAATTTTGAATACAAATGTTCTAACAGTTGAACTATATTACTAAATTTTTTGTTTAATATTAATACTTCTGATACTATTGCTTCAAATAATTTTGCCATTCAAATTTGGCGCAGACCTAACTGTAGTGCCTTCGGCGCATTCATTCGTATTGGTCTATTCGTTTGCTATAGGCGTTCATGTAGCAACTATTACTACGTTGCTTCTACCTTTCAATAGCAGACAATATTGTTCATTTCGCTTTACTTTTCATGTGCAACTTGTGTTTGTCTGATCCTAGTTACTTATTCCTAAGAATTATTTAGGATTGGTCAGGAGTATTTTGTGACGAAATGTACGTTTTAAGGAAATATGTTTATATTGATTAGTTTCTTCTACTTTCATGTAAGTTAGACACACTGAATAATAATTAATTTGATTGCCATATTTTTGTGCTGAATTTGTAGACGTATAGAAGCATTAAAATATATGCAAAAGCTTGTACTTGAAACGCATTTCTTACAATTAGTTCTTTTTCAAACCCACTGCAGTGTCCAGTATCATCTTCCGCTTTATGTGATTGTCCTAATATCATTTAAACCTTATTATTGTTATTTTCATGTCAGTAACATTTATTTCCACTGAATAAAGTATAGACTTTTCTAATATATTCAGCCACTTAGAAACATCCTTATGAATACCAAATCAATTCAAAGTAAATCTAATTCATCGAAATTGAGCAGATCAAAGTAAACGGAAAGTTTGTTTATTATCTCGTATATAATTGCGATCAAGTGTGTTGTTTACCGTTCCGATTACCTGCGAATAGTATACAATTAAAACAGAATTCAGAAATTCAATTTACAAGCATTCTAATTAGCGCTCAGACCGCGTTAGACGACAAGGAACAGCCAGCTATACGAATTACATTTAATTGATGAATGATAGCTTGAATATCTTGGACCGAAAATCACCGAAGTGTTCCATAGAATCCTGGTTAGAGAACACGAACTCAGACTGATTGATTTGATCGCTTTGACACTTAATATGTCAGATAGACATATGTACAACGACATGTAATATAGTAATGGGTGTAAACCGCAAATGTTAAAAAGTGAATCCAAGGTGAAGTTTAAGTTACGTAATCGAAATTTCCACATGCTTTTATTGTATTTTAATACTCCTATAAGCGAAGCGAACTGCAAATTTATTGAAAGGAAAGAGATGGATGTTCTTGTTAATGAATTGTGTATATGAAAAGGAAAAGAAATGATTGACCTCTAATTACTGAATAGTTCAATTTAATATTTAAATCCTTATTGTTTCTTTTGATTTATACAACTCTGATAAAAAATGTGCACAGCTAGGTAAGGTAATTAACAATAACAGTGAAGGTTGAAAAATTAGCAATCAAATGCATTATGTACATATATAGAGGATAAATAATATTTTAGGATATTTTTAGATTGTTCGATAACTGTTAATAGTTTCGAAGCGAAATTGCATTGAGTTTGAAAAGTGACCTTTAAATACAAACAAAAATAGTACCTACTTTTGATGGATTTCTATCTTAGTTCATTTCAAATTTATTTCCATTCATGAAATATTCTGACTCACTAAATGTGTGAATTTTAATTGTGCATTAGATAGTAAATAAATTATTATTATTAGATTACATTTAGTAATTTTGCCATCCTCGAAAAATTGAAATGAAGAAAAATATAAGACCAGTTTCCGCATATACTTATTTTCCATCTGCGTAAGATACAATCATTTATGCTTAACCAAACGTCAATTCCATATAATACTTAATTTTATAGTAAATAGATGCATAAAAATGAACATCAGTTCTCTCAGTAGCTATTTTAGTGTTTCAGTTGTCCTTTTTAATTGCAAGAGAACACAGCAAGGTGTCATCTTCCAAGTTCAGTGAAACTGTATAGACTGAAAGAGTAGCTTGACTCAGAGACTACGTATGTTTTAAACTAGGTAGTTATAATTGAGAGGTTTCAGATTAATTTGCATATTCAAGATGGCGCCTCAAGGCGTTATTGTAGAATCCTAAGACGCTGTCGTCAAGACGTTCGGTGGTGAGAAGTCGTTGCAGGGTGGGGTGTCAAGACGTTGGGGGTGGCATCGAGGTTTCTTCAAGACACGTGGGGTGCATATTGATTAGTTCGTGAAGAGTGCATTTTTAATGAGTCGCGTGGTGCTATTTCTGCAGCGCTTCCTCAATTTCCAAATAAATAGATATAACTCTTGGAAAGCTGTTCAATCATAACAGATATAGTCATTTGGAAAGCTGTACACCATTTACGAACTAATTAATATGCACCCACATGTCTTGAAGAAACCTGGCACCACCAACCAACGTCTGAACCTCTCAATTATAACTACTTTTTAGCTTAGATATTTTTTAGCAAGGTGTTACAGAAATCGCCACGCAGACGAAAGTAAGACGACCTCAAATCCGGTTAACTCGAGATTGTTAAAAGCCATCACTGACTGTCTGCGAAAATCCTAAACACCACTGGCCTAGCTGAACTCAGCGAACTAAAAGGATACCTACAACATATGATCAAAACGAGTCTTCCAATTCAGAAAAGTCTTGGCAAAGTGGGTGCCTAAATTGCTGTTTAATGGCCAAAAGAAGGGAAATAGTTAATGATGTTCAATCAATTTTAGATGAGTATGGTGCTGAATGGGATGATTTATGGGATAATCTGCAATTTTGTCGATAAGACTTGGGCCGACTATGGAACCATCTCACAATCAAAATTCAGCTTCCGGAACGGCAGTTCCCTGGTCAATCACCGCCAAAAGTCAAGAGGTGCCACAATGATATTTAAAAAAGATCATGGCTACTGTGTTCTGGAATAAAGATGAGATCGCGCAGTTTGACTACCTCAAATCAGGTAAATCTATCAACAAAACATACTACATGAACTTCTTGATTGAGTCAAGTAAAATAAAATATATACAAGACAATTGTAGAGTGGAAGTACCAAAGGGGGTTAAGTGCAAAATCATACATTTTTAGATTTTTCCATATTGAGGTGCTAAGTACCATCGCCAATATCCCTGAAAAGGCGCTATGTACCACGTGCAAACGGTTGGCCTTACAGCAATAGTATTAGATGGCGCTGGGGCTATGTCTGTAGGTAGTTGCTTTAGAAAGGTGCTAAGTATCAAAGTTGTTTATATTGTGGTGTGTTATTACGGAAAGAGTTTATTGCAATAATCGAACAAAAACAAGCAATGACATTTCAAAAAAAAAATTCAAAAATGAAATTTCAGCAAGCAATTATAATAGTAAGTCAGCTAAAGTGCAGCTTGAATTGCATCACCGAAAAGCCGAGACAGCCTACATTCATTTTTTAATGATTCATGGTATTTTCGATTTTATAGAGCACAAGATTCCTGTCAGTGGGCATAGCTTTATGCCTAGCGATAGGGACTTTGCTCTCATTAAAAAGCGTAAAAAAGTAATGAAAAGCATTTGTACCGAAAGATCTTCACGAAA